>ML681973.1:2175376-2229859 GCA_007922195.1 Podocnemis expansa | reverse complement strand
TGGGGTCCCTTCCAACCCTATGATTCTATGATTCTATGATTTGTAATGAGACCACAAACTTGTGAGCATAAGTGACTCCATCTTAGCACTGTTCCCTTAACATTATTTCAACCTCTAGCCTGACTAACAAAAGTATAGGGCTCCTCTCATACTTGAACAGTCTATAAGCAGGAGATAAGGGAAACTGCACCAGTCTCGAGGTCACCTATTAATCAACAATTTCTCCTGTTTATTCCATTCCCAGGCTCTGAGGAGCCAGCCTGACCTTCTTTACTAATTCTCATATTTTATATGAATATGTATAAAAACTATCCCTATATGGTACTAATAAATGTATTAATCTTGTTTAGCTTGAATATATTAACCATTTTTGGATTTCCTTGAATTAAGTTGTTGTACCTGGGTATAAAATCCTTTAGCACCGGTCCTTCGGGGCCGGCCGCACTCAGTAGCTCTGAGTGCCAAAAAACTTGTGATTCTTCCTCCTGGCGTCTGGCTCCTTCATTGACCAGAGCAGAGAACGAGCTTTTCTCTCAACACAATACAGTCAGCAGTTAAAGAAAACAATAGGAATGATTCCACAGGGGGAGCTGTGTCAGTACAGTTCAGCAAAACAAACAAGGAGTTCTGTGGCACTTTTAAAGACTAACAAATGTATTTATCACATGAGCTTTCATGGGAGAAAATCCCACTTCATCAGATGCTTGATGATTGAGAACTTACACAAGGGGAGGAAAATAAATGCAGAGAAGTGTAAGTCATGAGATCAGGTCAGACTGTGACAGCAAATCAAAGGAGCATTGAACAGCATATTAGAGTAAAGGGGGAAGGTAAAAAGGCAAAATCACCTGTTATAATAAAAAAAAAAAAATCAACCAAAATCTTTATTTACCCCTAAGGTAACAGTGTCAAATCCGTATATGAATTCCAACTCTGCTGCTTCTCTTTGAAGCTCTAATTTCTAATCAAATTCCTTAAGTATGGCAATTAACATACCATCAATGCAGTGAGGCTGAAGTGCTCCCGTTTCTGAGTGTTATTTCTGATGCCAGATTTGTGACCCTTCATTCTTTTGCACATACTCTCCTGTTTGTCCCATGTCTAAGGCAGAGGGGCTTTGCAGGCACACGATGGCATAAAATCCCATTTGGGGCTTATTCATCTGCTCATCCACTGATGCAGTTATCTGCTAGAGAAACTGCCCTCTGGCACAGTAGAAGTTAAGGAAAATCTTTGGGTTCAGCTACCCCTGCCCCGCTATACCTGCGGCCAATGCCAGGCATGGAGGGGGGAAAAAATGGAAGTGACTGGGGAGGAGGTAGGAGCTTGCTGTCTGTGCATCTGCAGGGATGAATCAGTGATCAGTCAGTGCAGCCATACAAAGCAAGTAAGGGCTCTCGTGTCAAGTGGATTCTGCAGATAAACCCTGGCAGCTGGGGCAACTGATAAGGTGAGACCCAGAAAACAGAATTAGCAGGACCATGCCCCACACTAAACAGGCTTGTGGGAAGTAGCCCAGGGAAGTGGGTCTAGACTCCCTGCTGGAAGGGAGCCCATCTATTCGGTGTAGAGGTGACCTACAGTGCCCTAGGATTGAATCTGGTACAGAAGCAGAACATGGGTCCCCTTATCACAACTGCTGACCTTTCATGGTGAAAGAGCAGTGGTCTCATGGTTAGACTGCCTAAGTATGGAAGACTATCACAAGTGGTCTAAATTGAGTGCAAATGGCAACTGAGCCAGACACAATGCTATAGCAATCACTATAATAACCATCTTCATACCTAAGAAGAATGACAGGTTACTCATTCTACACTACAGCTAAGTTGGTTACTTGCTGATTTTTATATTAATAAACTGTGATTTTTGAGTGCCACAGTTCCTAGAGCAATGGATAGGTGCCTTCTTTGGTAAAAAGTGGTAGAAATCTAAACAAATTTCTATTAAAAATATTCTCCCTGTCAATTATCACACTCACCACCGTGGTTGGGTTTTTGCCCTGGGCAGGCACAGAGCTGATCCCCCACACCTGTTTGCTCCACTTACCTGCTTAACCTCAGACTTGTGTGCGCGCATGTGCACTCTCTTACAAGTTCAGGCCCTGTCAGCCTGCCATGAAGTTTCAGAATTTGTTAACAAAGTTGTGTGAAATTAATTTTAACATCACTTCAGCATAAGCCACATAGAGCTCCACTACTACCTGTCTCCCCAAATCAGCCTAACAATTCTTTTGCTACTGACATCTTCTCTCTTTGTCCTAGTTCTGTTAGCTCTTTTTGTTATTTAATAAACTCTATCCCTTTAAGCATTAACCAAATATTAGCATAACATCTAAAATAACAAAATTAGAAAAGATATGCAGGGCAACAAAATGATTAAAAGTATGGAGAAACAGCTTCTGTATAAGGAGAGATGAAAAATACTGAGGCTTTTCAGCTTGGAAAAAGATACCAAGGGGACATGACAGAGGTCCACAAAAATCATGAACAGTGTGGAGAAGTGAGTAAAGAAGTGTTATCTACCCCTTCACATAGCACAGGAACCAGCGGTCTCCCAATGAAATTAATAGATAGATTTAAATCAAATAGAAGGAAGTACTTCTTTTCACAATCACCCTGTGGAACTTATTGCAAGAGGATATTGTGAAGACCAGTGCTGTAGGGGTTTCAAGAAAGAATTTGATACCTGCATGATGGACAGCTTCATCAACAGCTACTAACCAAGATGGTCAGGGAGGCGACCCCATGTCCGGTGACCCAACCTCCGACTGGAAGACGCTGGGAGGGAAAAGACAACATGGGTCACTCAAGCCAAATCTACACTGATAGCAGCAAAGTTGAGTGGTCAATTTGTGGTTCCCAGCCTTTTGTGGGTTGCGACATGCTTGGGAGTGTGTTGAGACCCTACAGCACATACCAGGTCCTTCCCCACTCCCCAGGCCAAATCCAAGCATCTCTCCAGTTCTCTGATATTTATCACTGTGTGATGATCCACTAACCTCTCTTGACATACTGCTGAGTGAGATATACTCACTCAGCCTGGAAACTGACTTAATAAAACTGCCCCATTAAGTGGTGTAACAATGCATCAACAAGAATGCATTTCTTGTCTGTGCAGCACAGTGAAGATGCTGCACTAAAGGAGACTTAGAAAGTTGACAAAAGTTATGCAAGTTACTCTTTGTAGCTGGCCCTCAACTGCCCTGGTCTCTTCAGTCCCGAGCATCGGGTTAGACCAGGGGTCTCAAACACACAGCCCATGGGCCACATATGGCCCCTAAATCTATTTCCTGCAGCCCGCAACAACACTATCTTTACTGATATTTGCAATATAGTTATATGAAACGGTTTCAGTGGCGCAGCCCTCGGGCTAACATATCAGTCCTCATGCGGCCCTCGTGGTGATTTGAGTTTGAGACCCCTTGGTTAGACGAACCACTGCTCTGATCCAAGTTCCAAAGGGGCAGCCTTGTTAGCCTCATCCAGCAAAACAAACGAGGGGTCCTGTGGCACTTTTAAAGACTAACACCTTTGTTTATCCCATGAGCTATCATGGGAGGGATCCCCCCTAAAAAAGTGGGATTTTCTCCCACAAAAGCTCATGCCATACAGTGCTTAAAAGTGCTGCAGGACTCCTTGTCTGTTTTGGTCTGATCCAGTAGGGCTGTTCTTTTCACAGCCAACAACCTTGGACCAGTACGACCTCTGGCAAGGGTCTCAAACTCAAATCACCACGTGGGCTGCATCAGGACTAGCATGTTATCCCGAGGGCTACACCACTGAAACCTTTTCATACAATGACGTTGCAAATATTTGTAGAATTAGAATAGAACTGAATCACAGGGTTGGAAGGCATATCTGTGATAGCCTCATTGCCGGCTGCAGGGACTAGCTTTGGGGGCCGCATGTGGCCGGCAGGCTGTGTAGCTGAGACCCTGATCTATGGTGTAATAAACCAGCACCAGAGGTGGCTTTTGGGGTAAGTGAAGCAAGCGGTGGCCTAGGGCCCCGAGCTGTAAGTGGGCCCCATAGCAGCTGCCTGCTTCACTTAGCCCTGTGCTGGCGGGGCGGTGGAGAAGCGGAGGGCGGCAGACAACCAGGTCCAAAAGCTTTGCCGGCCTCCTGCCAGACCAGCCTCTCTCCAGTAGGGGTGGAGCAGCGCTCCCGCCTACTCCCAGCCAGCTGCACGTCCCCAGGGGGAGGGAGGAGACCGGCTGGTGTGGCACTGCAGCTTGCTGGGCACAGGGCCCCCTGCAGCGCCCCGCTCTCAAGAATCGAATTGATCAAATTGAATCGAATCATAGGGATGGAAGGGACCTTGTGAGATCATTGAGTCCAACCTCCTGGGGCTTGAACCCAGGGCCTTAAGAGTTCTGGCCACTTCCACGCCTGGGGTAGCTGGGGGCAAAGCAGCCCGAAATCTTTGGAACGCACCACTCCAGGGGGCCCCACGCCCGGCAAGCCACAGCGCTGCGCCAGCCGCTCTCCTCCCTCCGCCTGGGGACGCGCAGCTGGCAGGGAGGAGGCAGGAAGCGCTGCTCCACCCCTGCTGCAGAGAGGTCGGCCTGGCAGGCGGGCAGCAGTTTTTGGACCTGGCGGTACATGGCACCCCGCCCCCCCGTGGGAGCAGTGGGGGCCCAGAGCCCCAGGGAGGGCAGCATGGGGGTCCCATAAAGGGCCTTCACCTAGGACCCCCAATTTCCTCTCGCACACACAACCCCCACCCCTCCCTCTCACCCCCCCATACACCCCCCCACACCCCTCTCTCTCATACACCCCCCTCTCTCTCTCATACACCCCCCCACACCCCTCTCTCACTCTCTCTCTCACATACCCCTCTCTCTCATACACCCCCCCACACCCCTCTCTCTCATACACCCCCCCACACCCCTCTCTCACTCTCTCACATACCCCTCTCTCTCATACCCCCCCGTCTCTCTCTCTGTCTGTCTGTCTCTCACTCACTCACTCACTCACACACACACACACACACACACACCCGCCGGGTGGGGCGTGAGGCGTGGGCGGGGCCGCCTGTAACGGTCGGGAGCGAGCGGCACAAGCCCCGCCCCCCGGGCGCGCGCGCCGAGCAGACCTGTCACTCCAGAGCGCGCGGGGCAACTTGTAACCCCCCAGGCCCCCCCCCCGGTGAGGAGCGCGCATGCGCAGCCGCGACATTGAGGCTCCCTCAGGTGAGCCTCCCGCTGGAGCGCCGCCTCGGCCGGCGGCTGAGCCGCGCATGCGCGGCCCGAGGAGCGCCCCCCCCGCCCAACACACCTCCCTGCGGCTGAAGCTGTCACCGAGCTCTCCCCGCTCCCCAGGTGAGCCCCGCCCCCGCGCCCCCCGAATGCCCGGTCACGTGGCCAGTGAGCGCCCCAGAGCGGGGTGCGGGGGGGCGTTAGCCCCTTGCAGGCCCGGCGGCGGCGGCGGCAGCGGCGGCGGTTGGGTGTTGCCATGGAAACGCCCGCGCGCTCCGTTTGCAAGGGGGGCTCTGATTGGCCGGCGGACCGTGGCCGGCTCGTGCCGTTGCGGGGCCGGAGAGCGCCCCGCCGGGGGGGGGTGACGTGGGGGCTTCCCCCCCCGGCCGTGACTGGAGCCGCAAACGGCCCGCACCGCACAGACCGGCCCTGGCCAGTGGTCTGGGCCCGGGCCGCTCCTAGTCGCGAGACAAGGGCCGAGCGGTGAGGCGCCCACAGGCTGCCAGGTCTGTGGTGGCAGCAGCTTGGGGGGGGGGGGGACGATGCTGCTGACAGACAGACAGACAGACAGGCAAGGCTGAGGCGGGGGGGGGGTGTTTTTAGTTTTAGCTCCCGCTCATGAAGTGGTGGATTGATGGTATTCCCAGAAACCACGACGAGCCTCCCCGAGCCTGTCGTACGGCCCGCGCCGGCATCAGTCTGCGCCAAGGCTGGGGTTACCAGATGTCAAGCATGTCCTCCTTTTTACCTTCACGTCCTCCCTCCAGCAGGCATTTTAAAAAGACATGATTTTGTCTGGCTTTTTCCTTACAGGCGTTAAAGGATGTTGGAACGCCCGGAACACCCTATTTTTAGGGGGAAGCATTCCAGGGCCCCCTAAAAACACAAGACTTCCATGAATACTATATTTTCTCCGTGTGTCCTCCAATGGCCTCCTTTTCATACTTCCCTCTCCTCCTTTCCAGGCTTCGGTATCTGGTAACCCAAGCCATGGAGCCTTTGGGCCTTTATCCTCCTGCCGGTCAGGTGACGAGCCCAGCCAGCTTTCCTGAGAGCTGTCAGGGCTGTAAATATGACTTTCCAAAGGGATAGCCATGTTAGTCCAGTCCAGCAAAAAAAACAAGGAGTCACGTGGCACTTAAAGACTAACAGATTTATTTTTCGCGTGCGCTTTCGTGGGAGAAAATCCCACTTGGTCAGATGCCTCGACGAGGTGGGATTTTCTCCCATGAAAGCTCATGCAAAAAATAAACCTGTTAGTCTTAAAGTGCCACACAACTTTTTTTTTTTTGCTACAAATATGAGCAGTGAAACTTACTGCAGATTTCAAAGGGGAGCCATGTTAGTCTAGCTCAGCACAAGAAGCAAGGAGTCCTGTGGCACTTAAAGACTAACAAATTTCTTTATCACATAAGCCTTCTTGATTTTCCCCCACAAAAGCTCATGTAATAAATAAATTTGCTAGTCTTTACAGTAAAAGAAGCAAGAAGTCTTGTGGCACTTAGGTTTGTATCAGATGAATGGCACCAAGCTATTTTCATTTGCCAAAAAGTACAATAAACACTCATGTAAAAGGCTGAGAACTTTGTAGAAAAGAGCCACTTTCATTTGTTTATTGATATTGGTGTTTGGGCTCATGCATCACATGTACTGCAGCATTCATTTATTCATTTATTCTCGTCCAATTCTGTAAGTTCCCCCTCTTCAAAGCAGCTGATGAAGTGGGATATTTTCCCACGAAAGCTCATGTGATAAATAAATCTGTTAGTTTTTAAGTGCCACAAGGCTCCTTGCTTTTTATGTATTGCAACAGTTATCCTTAGCTTTAACTTATGTAGAAATGGAACACCTATTTATTTTATCCTGCAGTTTTCTTTAAAGACTTTTTAAACACTTTGTTTTTGTATTGAAATATTGATAGTCTAGGAGTGATATATTCTCCCTTTTTTACCATCCATTATGTTAACTTGTATTTTGAAAAAATATATGGTGATGTAATAGACCTATTTTTAAAAATCCAGTTTATAGACTTCATTTGTCTAGAGGATGCTAAAACCCTTCATCTATGATTAACTGCTTTCTCTGCTGTGCTCCAGCCTATCATAAATCAGCATTAGCTTTGGGCCTGTGATGCTGAGTTACACGTATTAACAATCTTAGAGATAAGTCTCCCGTCCCTGCCAAAATAGTATTGGGTACAAATTCACTTTATAATGTGTCCTCAGCAAGTGCTGTTTACTAAATCCTAGAACCCTGATCTTGCAAACACATAACTACACCTGTGTAAGTCAATAGGACTGCTCTTATGAGTCAAGCATGTACACAAGTATGTACAGGATTGAGGTATAAGCTGGTACTCGTTAAATAAGTATTGTTTTTAAATTGTGTTTATCTGTAAAAAAAATGAAATAGGCTTCACTTTCACTCCATATGTAAACTGATCATTCCTCCAGTTAGCTTGCCGATGTCCAGTTGTGGAACATAAAGTTGGAGTTACACAAGAAAAATAGTTGAGAAGAGCCAACGAGATATGGAGCCCGGTTCTTGCATATAAGTGTGGTGAGAGGTCATAAAAGCAAGGCTGTGTAGCAAACGTTCTGATGTAAAGAACAAATAGTGAGGAAAATACTATTGGTGCTGGATGGAGGTACATTTGGGTCTAAAATGGAAAGTGACAATGAGGTACCAAGGCACCCCAAAGTATATTCTGTTACACCAAAGGAACGGAGGGCGGGAGTGGAGCTGTGACAGCAAAGCTGCAGAAGGGTCCCTGCACCATCGCGACGCCCAGCAGATCTTATCCCTTTAGTTAGTCATAACTTGCGAGTGGGCAAATCTGGGATCAAGTAGGACAAAGGTGAGATTTCTGCCAGGAAGATAACAAACTCTTGGCTGGGGAGGGGGCGCGACATACTGCTTAATGATTCCCACACTATTGATGATCCAGGCTCCTGAATATCCAAATAAAATCCATGTCGCCCATGCTATTCAGATACATTTGGAGTTTTCTGTACTTTGCTTTCCACTGTGGGGAGCATTGGAAGCTGATGATTTAAAAAAAAAAAATGTACAGATCAGGAGCCTTGTAAAATAAGTCCTAGTGGGGTTTACATTTCTGAAAACAAATACATCTTTCAATGTGACATAACTTTATAAATTGTATTCCTGATAGTCTATCACTGACTGTGATGCTGCAGAGTCTGTGTTCTGGTTAGGCAGATGCACAATACTATAAGAACATATGTAGCCTGATTTTTTTTTATGATTTGAAATTCGGATTGCCAATAAATGTTTTAAAATTAGCTGTGGTCAGATACGGGCAAAAATTCTCTGGTAACAAGGGGCCCACTGGGATGCCCAACAGGAATTCTTACATGGATACCTTAAAGTGTCTGATTAAAACCTTTTATCGCAACAAGCATAAATAAGAAGAAGAGAATTGAAAAAAGGTTAAATGAACAAATTAATAGCCAAATTGCAATCAACAATTTTGATACATATGAGGGATACTGTGCAGTTTATGATTTAAACTACACCACGAGTTACATTAGATACCTCAGGTTAATATACTAACACAGCACTTGATGGGAAGAGTCGAGCGTTTATTAAATAACTATAGCTAATGTACTTAGACTGTTAAAGCAAAATCTAAATGGCTAATAGGAGGAGAGAGACTGGCGTGTCACTGTTTCTTAAGATAAAAGCTGTTAGCTAGCTAAATAGAAAAACCATGAAAGCTAGAAGCTATCCCCAGCAATACAGGTGGCCCTTTATACCTCCAGGTCACAGAGCTCCGCAGTTCCTCAGGGCCACCAGCTCCCTCTAACCCCACTGGATTGCTGGGGAGGAGTGACCCCTTAGGGTTTTAGGGGTCCACAGGCCACCTGCCCCAGGGCAACCATTCCTGGTATTTCCTTTCAGTCCTCGGGGCCAGGCCAGCCCTCCAGCCTCTTAGCCGGTAAGGATCGGGTCAGCCTTGCAGTAGAGCCCTGGTTTTGCCTGGCTTACAGCCTCTGAGAAGGAGCATCTTTCCCCTGGGACCATTTGGTCCCAACTGAGCTGCCAGGCTGATCTCTTATACCACCTCTTCCTGTCCTAGCTGCACCCCTCTGCTTCTGGGGCTTCAGTCCTGCAGTGTCTGGATCTGGCCAGAGAGGGTGTTCAGGCCAGGAGCGTCACTGCCCCAGGGAAGGACCGGGGGCACTGGCCTAGACCCTGCCCCAGACCTGCAGGCCACGCCCCCGGCCAGGGACAGGGTGGGGAGCGGCGGCTGCAGGGCTGTCTGGCCTAGGAAGGGGCCAGAAGTGGCTGCTGCTGCTGCGGGCTGCCAGGCCCCACGTCTCCAGCTGGATCCAGCCAGAGACCAGGAGAGGCAGAGGCCCCGCGAGGACCTGGGGCACTGGCGCTGGGATTTGGGGCATGGGCCTTGTGTTCCAGGTGCCAGCGATGCCCCTGGTTTAGGCTCTTCCTCGGGTCCAGGCTCCAAGGAAGGTCGTAGTGCCTTGCTACAGCCATCATGCCAACAGTGCCCCTCTGCCATGTACATTGGCCAAACTGGACTGTCCCTATGCAAAAGAATAAATGGATACAAATCAGACATCAAGAATTGTAACGCTCATAAACCATTTCAGAAGGGTTGGCTGTGTTAATCTAGTTCAACAAACAAGAAGGCCTGTGGCACTTTTAGAGACTAACAAATTTATTTATTACATGAGCTTTCATGGGAAAAAATCCCACTTTGTCAGGCGGTTGTTAATGAAGAACTTACAGAACGGGAGGAGAGTAAATATAGGGGAGTGTAAGTCATAGGATCAAGTCAGAGTGTTACAGCAAATCAAAGCAGTTTAGATTCAAACACTGGGGAGCAGCATATAGACAAAGGTGAGGTCAAATCACCTCTTGTAAGAAGAAAAAAACCAGATCCCTATTTAACCCTAAGGCAATGTGTCAAATCAGCATATGAATTCCAATTCTGCGGTTTCTCTCTGAAGCTTTGATTTGTTACCCATTTGTTTAAGCACACCTGTCCACAAATCATCAGTGGAATGAGCAGGGAAATTGAAGTGTTCCCCTATTGCTTTCTGAGTGTGGTCAGTTCTGATGTCAGATTTGTGTTCATTTATTCTTTTGCACAGACCATCCTGTTTGTCCAGTGTGTAAGGCGAGGGGCCATTTCTGGCACATGATGGCTTAAATCACATTGGTGAATGAGCCCTTGATGGAGTAGCTGGTTTGATCAGGTCCTGTGATGACAGATAATTGGGCAGATTTGGCAGTGTAGTTTGCTGCAGGGGTATGTGCCTGCTTTAATGTTTTGTCTGTAGTTGCTGGTGAGTATCTGTTCAAGGTTAGGGGCCGTCTGTAAGTGAGGAGAGGTCTGTCTCCTGAGGTATGAGAGAGTGGGGGATCATATTGCAGGACAGGCTATAGATCCTTGATGATGTGCTGTAGAGCTTTGACTTAGGAGTTGTAGGTGATGACCAGTGACCTTCTGTTGTTTTCTTCCTTGGGATTCTCCTGCAGTATTTCACTTCTTGCCTTACATCCCTCTATATGCTCTTCCCCACTGTTTGAATCTAAACAACTGCTTTGATTTGCTGTGACAATCTGACCTGGTCATATGACTTACACTTCCCTGCATTTATTTTTCTCCCATTCTTTTAAGTTTCCCATCTTCAAGTGTCTGACAAAGTTGGATTTTCTCCCACTAAAGCTCATGCAATAAATAAATTTGTTGGTCTTGAAAAGTGCCACAGGACTCCTTGTTTGATTTACTCCTAAACCAGTAGGCTAGAAGTTCAGTGTCCCTGAACGGTCAGTAGCAGGTGTCAGTACTTCAGCAAAAATACTTCAGAACAAGACTTCAGCAGGAAACTGAGGAGCTAGCACTTGACACTATCAAACTGGATCTAAACAGGGACTTGGACTCATTACAAAAGGTAATTGTCTCTCTTCCCACATTCTTACCCTCTAATCAGGGGTTGTGAATGGGCCTCATCTACTGTAACTGAACTGACTTTGTTAGCACTTGCTCCCTCCCCGTTGTTATGTTTCTTACCATTCCTTGCATCTAATGAAGTGGGTTGCAGCCCGTGAAAGCTCATGCCTGAAGAAATTTGTTAGTCTTTAAGGTGCCACAGAACTCTTGTTCTTTTTGCTAAAATATTAAGTGGTAGCAGAAGTATGCTGTTACCCTCTATGTGAGCCACTCCCTAGAGGGGGAGAAGACACTCTGCCTGTGGGTTACATCTCTCTTTGTGAGACAGTAAAGAAGTACTAAGTCTTCAGATTCCCAGGTTGTGATCCTGGCTCTGGGAGCAAATTGTTGTCAACTGGCTAGAGTGGGGCTTGCAGACAGTATAGCCAGTCACGTTGCTAACTTACTTTGGCACGTTCATTCTGAAAGATAGTAGGACAAAAGGGGATGAAATTTGGGTCTCTTATGTTACAGACCAGACTTCTGTTCGAAGATGCTTAAGAAACATACTCATTGGTAAGGGTTATGAACGGCAAAAATATTAAGAGCAGTTAATGGAAGAGATGAGCCGAGAAGTCCTGATCTTTGAACTTGCAGTTTAGTGCAACTTCGCCTACATCAAAGTGCTTTATGAGGCACTCTCTGCCATAGGTATCTGTGGAGAACATTTTCCCTAAATGCTAGAAGGCATGACAGAACTGTCACGTGACACTTGCAGGACTGGGCCTGATTCTCTGAAGCCTACAAGGGCTTGAAAAGGGGCTTCATTGTAGAAAAAAGCAAACAAAACATAGTAACAGATCCGAGTGCTAACCCTTGGGAGATGGAATCCTCGTCTCTGGACTGACAGGGAACCTGCACATCAAGGTCATGAGAAGTGCATTATAAACACTTCAACCCATGCTATGTCCTTTCACCACAGTGGATTACCACATCAGTTGCTGTAAGAATTGCTTCAAAGTACCATATTGGCTAAAGAACGATTTGCAGAAATGTTGAACATCTGGTTTAAAAGCCCTGAATAGAGGAAAATTAAAAATTAGAGGAATAACATTTTCCAGAAATTTCTGATATATTGCCAGACTGCTTTACTTATAGAACAAAGAAATAATATACTGTTTTCAATATTGTAAAATGACTAATTCATAGTTGTCAGCTAAATTACTTAATACAGTTATTAGACAATGTTCCCATTTCTTAAATACCAGTTACACCCTGTGTTTCAGTATCTTTTACTGACAAATACTTGGTTGTAACAAAGTAAGGTTTATTAGTCTGTATAATATAAGCTATGCATCAGAATTTTAGTAGACAATGTTGAATCAATAAAACCAAAATATTAATCAGTTTGTGAGCTCATAAGATACATGTCCTTGTTTTTTATACTTCAAATTTGTCTCCAAAATGTAATGGTTTAAAAGAAACTAACACTTTTTGGCAAATATGTATGAAAAATTATCATTAATATTTAAATGTTTTAAAATTGTAAACAAATGAAACACCAATGGAAAAGTAAAACAAGGTGTCCTGCGGCACTTTTAAAGACTGTCAAATGTATTTATTGCATGAGCTTTCGTGGGATTTTCTTCCCAGAAAGCTCATGTAATAAATAAATCTGTTAGTCTTTAAAAGTGCCACAAGACTCCTTGTTTGTTTTGCTGAACTAGACCAGCAGTTCTCAACCACTGTGTCATGGCACAAAAGTGTGTAATGAACAGGGAGGTGTGTCACCAAAAATTGGCATGGTACTAACCTGCTCCCAGCCAGAGTACTGCTGCTCCCAGCTTCCCTTCTCCTGCTCCCAGGCTGAAGCAGGACAGGGGGAAGCTGGCAATGCTCAGCTGAGGCTGGGCGTAGTCCTGAGGCTGCAGAGATCAGCCTGGGGAGAGGCCCCAGCACCAGCCCTGCTGGGTCCTCGCACCCAGCTTCTGAGCAGGAGATGGGGAGCCAGCAGACAGCTAGTAGGGTTGGGAGTCTCCCAAGGCTGCAGAGATCTCTGCAGCCTCAGAACAACCCCCAGCCCCAGAAGCGTGTGGGGACCCAGCACACATTAGGGCTTGGGAGCCTTACAGGGCTGCAGAGATGTATGCAGCCTTGGGACAGCCCCCAGCCCCAGCCCTGCTCCTTTCATCCTCCTCCTAAGGTTGGGAACCTCCCGAGGCTGCAGACATCTCTGAAAGGCTCCTAACCCTACTAGCTGCCTGCTGCCCTTCCTCTGCTCAGAAGTAGGGCGAGAGGAGCTGGGCTGGGGCTGGGGGCTGTCCCAAGGCAGCAGTCATCTCTGCAACTCTGTAAGGCTCCCAGCCCGGGTGCCTTCTGGTGTAGTACCCGAAGCCATGTTTCGGCAGATTTTGTTCTTTTGGCTGAACCGTAACACTATCTGCCCAAACAGGGTATTTGGCACAACATTGGCACTAGGTCTGGGAGCCTCCTAGGTCCGCAGAGGTCCCTGCAGCCTTGCTACTGCCCTTGGCCCCAGTGCTGCTGGCTCCTCTGGCCCCACTTCTAAGTGGGGAAAGGGAAGCCAGTGTAGCATCAAATACCCTCTTTTGGCAGTTTTTGTTATGGTCCAGCCAAAGTAACAAAATTGCTCAGGACAGGAGCCTTAGCTGGGGGAAGGGTGGGGCTTGGTGTGTCACACACAGCTGGGAAGCCTCCATCCATGTGCCATGAGTCTGAAAAGGCTGAGAAACCCCTGAACTAGACTAATGCGGGTACCCCTTTGGAACTAATGTGAAAGGTACATGAGTATTCCCAAAAAGTAGAATATTGATAACTAACTAAGAAGCATTACTCTCTTTCCATAAAAGCATACTCCTGGTTATTTTAATTAGAATAAAACAAACAAGGAGTCCTGTGGCACCTAAAGACTGACAAATGTATTTATTGCATGAGTTTTTGTGGGAGAATATCCTGCTTCATCAGACACTTTTAAAGGGCCTGATTCCACAAATGTTTATGTAAGTAACTAGCCATGGAAGTACTTGCTCATAGATGTATGAAAGATCAGGACCTTTATTTGTTGGTTCACCCAGAGTTATGTACTAGTTTTTACATTTTTAAATGTTGAGCTTTCCAGTTCTGAAAGATGAGTATTTTGGCTAAGCTCATTCTCCAGATGAATTGTACATGTGGTTCAGAGAGATGCTACCCTTCCCTAATTTTCTGTATTCCTCCTGATTTTTACATATAGTAACCAAATTACTATTCCAGACTCAAATCTACTAATTCTGCAAGTGTTTGCACACATGCACACCCACCATATTTAAAAAGTGTGTCCCCCCCACTTTCGCTTACTGAGGTCTGTCAAAGTCAGCAAATAACACCACAGCCTTGGGCAGTATTCTTTTCTATCACCCTCGTAGCGCATGTGTAACCCATGTGCCTAAATAGGTGCAATCTCTTTTAGGGATCCTTATGGCTGGGTTACGTTGCTGGGCAGATTTTGGAGCCCAGAAACCAGAAACTTCTGGTAAGAGGGTGTGGGAGCACACTGAGCATGCTCCACTAGTTTTATTGTTTTGCTGGAGTTACATGCCCAGGGAGAAGCCTGAGAAGAGCAGCCTGCAGAGGAGCAAACAGAGAGCTGCAGAGGACATTGGCTAAGGGACTCAGTGAAAGGAGCTGAGCAGGAGTGGACTGCAGGATGTTTTCTCCCAGCTTTCGACTGCTTTGCAGGGGAGTTGTCTGCAGTGGAACTGAGAGTTGGATGGCCAGTGACCTGATTGCATGGTGCTGGCTGCACAGGAGGAAGAAAGGACTGCATGGCATCTGCCTGAAGATTCCTGCAGCTAGAGAGGATGAGGATTGCTTTCGTTCTGCATTCAAGCCTCAAGGACTTAAAAGACTGCAATTGAGATAAGGGTGACTCCACCTGAACTTTGGGACTCTAGGGTTTCTTACTGTTTTGTTTAAATGTATCATGGTTCTTTAGGATAAGGTGTGTTTAGTTAGTTAATAAAGTTCATTGTATGTTTTTGCTGAGTGGTAGTTTAATGAGGGATGAAAACTCTGAGCAGTCTTCGCAGTGAGTCCTTTTGACAACTGGATCCTGGCTCTCCAGTTGCTTTCATCAGGGGTTTTCTCTGTGAGGCACTGGAGAGGGGCAATTGAGTGAATCTGAGCCCACCCTAGCAGGTTACACATGCACAAGCTGCAGTGCAGCTCTGACAGGAGGCAAGTGTCACAGTACATGTGCTCAGTGCTCTGAAACCACTCTGAATGAAATTGAGAGGGGACCCTCTGTCAGCAAGACAAGCCTTCAGGGCACACTCTCTTTGGGGTAAGGCTCCTTGGCGTCATTGCTTCCTTTGGTCTGACCTCAGAGTGGTCAGCACATCATGAGCTCCTTTCAGTAAGCCTATGTGAATGGGATGCTTGGAGAAGCCTTACCTGCCCCCACAAACGGCCATACACTCCCCAACTTTGCAGTTAGTAGCACTTGTTAGTCAGTGTTGTAAAACAGAAGGGCTTATTCGTCATCAGCAACATAGCCTAGAACAGATCTTGTTAGCATAGAAAGTAGGAACATTGAACAAAGCCTATCAGTGGGATCCAGAGCCCTGGGCTCTTCCCTGAGTCCCAGACTAGCTTTCAGCAGTTCCACCCTCCATCATGCCCAGTTACCTCTCTCTCTGTTCTCCAACACCTCTGGCTGGCTCTTGCAGAGGATGGGCTCTAGCCGGCAGTTGTCCAGCTGCTCTCTGGGTTCTGGGACATGATCAGGCCCAAGGGCTTAAAGAGCTAGATAACAGTCATGCCTGCCTTCTCGGGCTCTCTGCTAAGATCAAACACTCTTATTCTACCAGGTACTTTTGTAAGACATGGGGAAAACAGGAGCACACTCAGAGTATCATCATGCAAAACATTAAGAGAATTGCCACTTCATCCCAAGAAGCTACATAATTTTGAGTGGGTTGCATTGCTGTTGGATTCACCATAGGCTGTGTGTTGTGCACACTCTGTACCATGTGAGCCCTGCTGGTGTGTTCTTAGTACACAGAGTATGTGTGCCCACACAGAACAGTTGCAGTGCCACACACAGCCTGCAGTTTACCTCCCGTCAGATCCTCTCTTTCTGCAGTCATCAGGGCAGAGAAACTGAAGGGGCAGAAGGATGTATAGGTGGAGGAGGAGAGGAAACACATGAAGTGGGAGAAGAGGAGGATCATTTCGGTAAGCTGACGAGACCTAGGCCTGGCCAAGGAAATTAAAAGCTATAGGTAGCATAATAGTGCAGCTTTCCTGGGACCTATCTTCCCCTTCTCCCTGTTCGAGGGTGGAAGATCAGGGGTGCAGTGAAGGTTGGGGGCTAGGGAGCCCAGTTGCTCTGCCCCATCCATAGATAAAGAGAGATGGGATGGGAGGAGACAAAGAGAGTGTGCATCTGGTTTTTGTGGTAGAAGGTAGGAAGATTGGTGGGGGAAATGGTCTAAGCAACCTCCCTAATTCCGCCTGAATTTACATAAACATCCTTAAACATCTTAGAGGAGGATGGCATCTCTGAGCTGGCAGATGTGTTGTTTTGGTCCGCTGGCAGAACAGTCTCAGGATCCAAGGAGACACCATCATGTCCAAATATATATACCATGTTCTTTGATGTACTTCATCTCTGCTTCTAAGTACAGACATTGCCAAAATACATGTACTGTATGTGAAATCTTGCAACAGTGCCTCCTGTCCCTTCAACTCCCACAGGAAGGGCACTTGCCACCTCCTAGGGCTGGGTTCCGGATTAGCGTTTCTGAGAAGTGCAGCGTATTCTCATCTATGGGAGCAGAGGGCAATCAGCACTGATTGGAAGGTGCTTGGGCATTTCGGGCATCAAACCCTTAATTCACCATAACCCTGATTCTCACAAACTGCAAAGCATCCTGAGTTCTTGTTGGCTTTCATGGGGTGCCAGAGAGGCACTTCTGCCATGTTGTTTTGATACAGGCTAGCCATCCTGAATGTACCGGGAGGAAATTTTAATAAAAGGTAATTGAGGGATAGGTCTCTGTCTTACATCTCTGGCTGAAAATGAGATTTCCTTTATAGGTATTCCATATATTTCTGTTTTTCTGTATTAAAAGCAAGGATCTTGTTTTAATGAACTTTTTCAGTGACTACTTGGTAGCTGTGAAAACAATATATATTAAAGACAGGTTTTCCAAGAGTAATATACACTTCCTGGACATTTTTTAAAAGATACGGAGAGTCTTTCTTAAAAAGTAAAGGCTTGATATAGAGTGTCCAATAACTTAAAGTATATTTGGAAGGTCCAGCTGAATGGTGGTTATGTAAAGAAACATTGCTCAAAGAAACCAACAGTATTAATCAGTTTTCTGATCTTAGCTCCTGTGTGGTATCTTTTTTATGCTGAAGATTTCTTAGTTTGCTGTAGCAAAAAGTATTTTAGAATTGTGTTTATTGACTTTTAAAACAGGCATTCCTACTTGATTGTAGGGAAACTTTTTTTTTGGTGGAATCATGTTTGACTGTAAAATCTTTGTATTCACAGAAACGTCTGTAAGTCCTGAGTTTGTCACTGAGGTGCTGAAATTATTTCCACGCTGTGAAATATCTGCCAGAATGTTCAAAAATGAGTACCAGGTAAAGCAGAAATTATTTTTTTTTTTAATTTCTTTTCATTTGTCTTCCAGAACTGAAAAGCAAACACCCCTGATATTGAAACCTTTTTGGTATTTAATCCGTCAATATTTGGTAGCCTACAGTTGCAAATATGAGAATAATAATTTATTTATTTTTCCAGTAATATCTAATACAAATGCACCCAAGTTGTTTTTTTCCAAAAACATTCGTACCTGTCCGAGATCTCAATCCTTTCAGTCCTTGCACATGTGAATAGTTATACTGACTTCTGGTTGCCAGTACAGCGTGTACAGTTTGTTCTGTTTCCTCCATCATGAATTCTAAGAATTTTACTGGTGTTTTCATGTAATGCCATTTTGCACCTTCACTAGTTTTAGTAACTGTAGTCACTGTGTAGTCATAATTAAAAGCTGATAAATTTTGCAGAAGACTGAAGGAGTGGTAAATAACAAACAGGACCAATCTTCGACACAGAGCAATCTGGATTCCTTGGTAAACTGGGTGCAAGCAAATACTATGAATTATATTATGATAATGCAAATGTGTACATCCAGAAATAAAGTGTGTAGGTCATACATACAGAAGAAGGAACTCTAACACAGAAGCGGTGACTCTTAAAGAGATCGGGGTGGGTCATGGTGCATAAATATAAGAACATGAACTTTCAATATGACACTGTGGCCGAAAGAGCTAATGCAATCCTGGGGTGCATGAACATGGGGGAATTTTCAGTAGGAGGTTATTTTACTTCTCTATTTGGCACTGTTGTGATAGCTGCCACAATGCTGTTTTCAGTTCTGGCATCTGTAATTCAAAGACACAGATAAATTGGAGAGGGATTCAGAGAAGAGCCATGAGAATGATTAAAAGATTAGGAAAAGTCCCTTGTAGCAGTGGTTCTCAAACTTTCCAGATTACATACCCTTTTCAGGAGTCTTGCGTATAAATTTTGCCTCACTTAGAAACTTCTTGCTTACAAAATCAGACATAAAAATACAAAAGTCTCACAGGACATTATTACTGAAATTGCTTACTTTCTCATTTTTACTGTAAGATAAAAAAAAATTGTTTGGAATATAAATATTGTACTTGCATTGCGATGTAATACCATATAATAGTATACAGAGCAATATAAACAAGTCATTGTCTATACGAAATTTTAGTTTATACTGAAATTTGCTAGTGCTCTTTATGTAGCCTGTTGGGAAACTAGGCAAATATCTAGATTAGTTGACGTTTCCCCTGGAACCCGCAGGTGTTCACATCTCTGACTGAAAAACACAGAGATTGAGCTTCCTAAGTCTATCTGTTTAGCTTAACAAAGAGAAAGTTAAGGAGTACCTTTCTTACTTGCTTATACTAACTGTGTGTGTGTGTCTATGTTTTATATATATAAAGTAACTCTAAGAGGAACAAATATTCGATAATGGGCTTTCAGTCTAGCAGAGGAAGGTATAAAGCTACCCAACGACTGGAAGTTCAAACTGTACAAATTCAGATATGAAATAAGGTATAAATTTTTAACAAAGAAGATCATTAACCACTGAAAAAATTTCCCAAGGGTCATGGTGGATTCTTCATCACTAATAATTTTTAATTCAAGGTTGAATGTTTTTTCTAAAATATATGCTCTAGGAATGTTGAGGGGGGCAGGTCTGTCATCTGTTGTGTAGGAGGTCTGAACAGATGATCACAAAGATCTTTTTGGACCTTGGAATCTATGTATCTCTAAACGGGACCCTTAATTCTTAAATTCAGTTAAAGTGCAAAGGTGGTTTTTCAGAAACCATCAGTAAAGTTCTATTATGAATCATGATGTGTGACATATTGAAAAATCAAAAATCCACTGCACTGGCTACATCCATTTATTAGACATTAATAGATACTCTTGTTTAATCATTTATCAGAGCTTTATTCAGAAAAATCTTTTAGTATTAATTGCAGAAATAAAATGTATGAAAATAATAACCACTCCCCTCTTTCATTTTAAAAAATATTTTTACATGCCATTTTTAAGAATTTTATGTTTTGTTTATTGTGGGATGTTTGTTTATTTCATTTTTTAAGAAAGGAAAGGATGATGGTAAAAATATATCCAATTTTCTTTACAAAAGAAAGTGGTGTTGTAAGTGTGGGTCTCTGCCACAGTGAAATCAGACTATAAAATCAAATATTGACTGTAAAGAGTGCTGTTTACTGATTGTGTTTAAAAAAATGGTGGGGGTTGTCTGAGGCCACTATTATTTGTATCAGTCAGGGTTAGCCATTGTTTGATCAGACTCTGTCAGACTTTGCTCAGTGATTATGCTACGCTCAACACCTGGCTAAGGTGACATATCCTTAAACAATTTTATCACAGGGTGGCCCATTTGTTGAAATATTCAGTGCTCAAGGCAAGAATCCAGAAGCAAAATGGAAGATCTTTGGCAGTCCATCAGCAATATGGAAAGTAAGTTTTATGGGGGACTTGTAAGACCTGGAGTATAAACCGTGGAAAAATGTACATGAAGCTGAAAATTAGAAGGTAATGAGGGCTTTGACCTGACTATGGAAAAGTTGTCACTTGCAGTTCTGTCACCATGACAGAATAAATGACCACTTAAATTACCACTTTATGCCTACTTGCAATCTGGATTGGTCACAGCTTTAGTTTTATAGCTTAAATACTTCTAGTGGAACAAAGCTTAAAATAGTTTTGCTGTTCTGATAACCATTGGGTCAAGTCTGGGTGAATGGATCATGAATCATAGCTCTGTCAACATATTTTATTTATAAAATATATAATGAAAAGAGAATAGAGAATACTGTTACTACCATCTTTTTCAGTTTTTATAAAATGGTGATTGCTATGTATCTTTTGAAAATAACTTATATTTAATAGGTTTCGTGTGGTATTTTTTTTTTGTTTGGTTGTTTTTTCTTTCAGTCTTAGAATCTTAGAGCTAAAAGGGACCACAAGCGTCATCTAGCCTAATCCCCTGCCAAGGTGCAGGATTTGTTATGTCTAAATCATTCAAGACACATGACTGTCCAATCTGGTTTTGAAAATGTCCAGTGAAAGAGCTTCCATGACCTCCATAAGCAGCATGTTCCACTGTCCTACAGTTCTTTCTGTTAGAAAGTTTTTCCTGAGCTCCAATGTAAATTTGCTGAGTAGTTTGAACTCACTGCCTCTTGTCCTGCCCTCTATGGCAAGAGAGAACAATTTTTCTCCGTCCATTTTATGGCAGTCTTTCAAGTTTTTGAAGACCACTATAGTGTCCTCCCCTTAATCTACTCTTTCACCATCTGAACATACCCAGTTCCTTCAGTCTTTGCTCAGATGGTTTGCATCCCTTCCGTTTAATGATCTTTGTCACTTGCCTTTGGATCCTTAACAGTTTCACTACGTCCTTTCTGTACATGGGTGACCAAAATTGGACACGGTATTCCAGCTGAGTCCTAACCAGCACAGAGTGAAGCAGTACCATCATTCCCCATGACTTGCAGGCTATGTCTCTAATATAATCTAAACTTGATTTTTTTTGGCAACATCATTGCATTGTCGACTCATGTTGAAATTGTGATCTGCCACAATTTTCAAATCCTTCTTTACAGTGCTGCTACCTATAGGAGATGATAAAAAATTAAAATAGAAAAGACAAGTAGAAATGGTCAGGAATGAGACCTAAGGCCTAGTGAAACAAAACAAACTAATGGGCCTGAGCTGGAAAACTAGCTAACTTGACAGGAATCAAGCTAAGTCAGTCTGACCTCACAGAAATTGGCAAGAAGTAAGCTGCAGCTGTAGTAAGAGTGCAAAATGACCTTGAAGGTAAGAGATGTCCAGTTGGCTTAACCCTAAACAGATAAAAAGTAATGTTTCGGTCAAACCATGACAGCTTGATGCATGGAGATGTTCAGTGATGTGTGGACCTATCAAATTAATGGGTGACGTCAAAAAAGGGGTATGTGGACCAATCAAGGTAAATTCGGACCCCAAAGGGCCAAGCCAGTAGATCCGAGCAGGGTATAAAAGCAGGAGCCTGAGATTCTAGAGTTTGTTCCGCCGAAGGGAGTAACGGAGAGACCAGCTGTCAGTTGAGCTGTTCTGTTGCTTTGAGAGCACAAATGCTGCCAGCAGATCTGCTGACATGCGTTGCTTGCCGTTATGCTATTTTGCAATAAAGCCTACCCTGACGCCTTTGTTTCTACAAAGATCCGTGGTTATCTTAGTGTCTTTGATTGTGAGTGTTACTTCAGTTTACCTCCTGCACACGGTATGCCTAAGCTTAAGGTTAATGAACTAACAGAGTCCTCACTAAAAACCTAAGCCAAAGGTAACCCA
The DNA here is from genome assembly GCA_007922195.1 of Podocnemis expansa. Taxonomy (NCBI): domain Eukaryota; kingdom Metazoa; phylum Chordata; order Testudines; family Podocnemididae; genus Podocnemis; species Podocnemis expansa. The sequence continues at coordinate 2,207,764 of ML681973.1, read as the reverse complement.
AGGGAATACCTCAGTTTATGACCACCAGGCTCATTCAGTTCTTGCTAGTAGCTCCAAGCCAGACTCTAGATCGCTAGGCTAACATAGTCCCTACTTAGAGATCTGAGCCAGGGGTAATCCTGAGGGGACACTCATACAGAGACACACGCGCACGGCCAAACAGAAATCCATCCCAGACGCAGAACAACACAGAGGTAAGAATGCTTCCCACTCTCTAAGAATGCTTACCCTACTGCCAAGCCAATTATCCCCTACTTTGTATTTGTGTTTTCTTTCCTAAACATTTGCCTTTGTTGAATTTCAGTTTTTTTTTGTCATTTTGTAGCCCAGTTCTACAATTTATCAAGATCCCTTTAGAATTTTAACTTTATCCTCCAAAGTGTTGGTAACCCTCCACCGCTCCCTTACCCCCGCCCCCCAACTTTGTGTCATTGGCAGATTTGGTCAAGTCTAAATTAAGAGAATGATACAAGGTTTACTTTTGTTCACTGTTTCTTTTTCTAGGAATATGATAAAGAAGTAAAAGGCTATGTTTTTGTCCTTGAAGGAAGCAGTCAAACAAACAAGATTCAGCTACCAAAAGAAACTAGACAAACTTGTAAGTATAGAGACATTACACTTTGAAGATGTTCTGATTATTAATTCACTATTTCTCCAAAATTTAGCCATCTGCTATATTGCTTCTTACCTTAGACTCCTCCCCTCTCAGCGAACCAAAGAGTCTCCTTCCTTTAAGGCAGTTGTTACAAATAAGTAGAAGTCCAGAAGTGTGATACACACCTAAACATTTTGGAACAGATCCTCATCTGATATAAATTGTCCTGACTTCATTAGCTTCTGTTTAGTTGGTCTGTTCCTGACCCTTTCATAGTTTGACCTTGGGCAAATAACTCAGATCTAATCTGACAATCATTATTGTCAACAGAAGTCTGTCTTAATCCCATTTTCATCTGATACAAAAATGGTGGTATTTACCCACTTAACAGAGACATGAGGGTTCATTGTTTGTAAAGAGTTTTTGTGTTTGATAGAACATGCTATATAGTCCAATATTGATAATTTCTGGTTGTTTTTTACAAACAATGTAGATCTATTATTTTTTGAAATTTTATGTGGAAATTAGTGAATGACAAGTTTTTCAACAGAATAAAGCTTCAGTTTTACAAAATTTATCGCTGTAATATTTTCAAGTTATTATGTCTGTGCTCCCCCACCCCCAACTCCCACTGGCTCAGGGACCTCAAATAGCAATATTACAGTCAAATATCTGTCTTTACATTTCAAGAACTAGCTCCTCGGCTTGTTTAAATCCTCACTGCTCCATTAAACTCAGTGGCTGAATGGAGAGACTCTGATTTATACTATCTGGGAATCTGGCACTAAGTCATATGTACTGTACCTGTGCTGAAATCTGCTATTTCATAAAAATGAATTCTTATCACAGACTTTTCCCACTAAAATTTTCAAATCCGTGGATGAGCATTTTATCCTTACAATCCCTGTGAAAATCAACTGAGGTCCCTGTTCTGTATGCCAATCGGTGTAGGCAGAACTCTGCATGTGTTTAAACCTCCATTGTCACCTAACAGATTGTGGGTATTAACAGAATACAAATGATCAGTAATGACAAGTTGTGCTAGCTAAAGGTAACATTTGCAGTTCCCTCAAATAACTGAAGAAGTTCCTTGGATGTTTGATTCTGTGGATAGTAAAATATCATCCCTTAATTTAATAGGGAGAGCCTAGGAATGACTTCTTGCTGAGTTCCAAGGGGTAAGTTAGTCTGTATATAGCAAAAACAATGAAGAGTCATGTGGCACCATAAAGACTAACAGAAGTCTTTGGCCCTAAGCTTATGTGGGTTGCAACTCTCTTCATCAGATGCATCTGATGGAGTTGCAGCCCATGAAAGCTTATGCCCAAAGAAATTTGTTAGCCTTTAAGGTGCCATAGGATTCTTGTTGTCCTTGTCAAGCATTTGTCATATGCCTGTTAACTTTTCCTGCTTGTCTACTATTATTTTATTTATTCTTCAGGATGGGTACAAACTTGCTGTAGAGGGGCCATCCAAAACTCTTTGCAGTAGTTAAGTATCTATAGCGGCTGTGCTGAGGGTCCACGTCCAGAGTATCTGCATAAGGGCACAGAGAATCATATGACCAGAAGGGACCTTGAGAGATCTTCTAGTTCAGTCCCTTACATTCAAGGCAGGACTAAGCATTATCTTTCAGAACATCCCTGCCCAGTGTTTGCCTAAAAAATTCTCAGTGATGGATATTCCTCCCTGGGCAATTTACTCCAGTGCTTAAGTACCCTGAAAGTTAGTAAGTTTTTCCTAGTGCCCAGCCTAAACCTCCCTTGCTACAATTCAAGGCTATTGCTTCTTGTCCTGTTCTCAGAAGTTAGCAAGAATATTTTTTCTTCCTCTTTCTTGTTACAGATTTTTATGTACTTTAAAACTGCCATCACTTCCCTGCTCAGTCTTTTCATCTCCAGACTAATCAAACTGAAGTTTTTCAATCTTCCCTCAATAGGCCATGTTTTCTAGACTTTTCATCACTTTTGTTGGTCTCTTCTGGACTGTCTCCTGTTTGTCTACAACTTCTGTGAAATGTGGTGACCAGAACTGGACAAAATACTCCAATTGAGGCTTTATTAGTGCAGAGGAGAGCGAAGAAGTTATTTCCTGCATCTTAACAGTACACCCCAGAGGCAATACATGCGTACTCATACAGAAAGGGCCACTGTTCCAGCCCCAAATGGTGCGTCAAAGAAGGCCACAACTGAGAGTGGGCCACAGAACTGCAAATCAAGTGGCCCCAGGAATTTCTAGAATTGGTGTAAAGTGATTGGGGTCACTAATTCAGCCTCTTGCAAGGCTATACAGCAGCTCTGTACCTGACCCTAAATTAGAGGTGTGGTCTGGAGCTTACCTTTTGTGCTGGAGTGGATTTTGTGCATAGAGTGGATTTCACCCTCATTCTTTTTACCTTACAGTTAATTTTGTATTATGACTGCTACAGTGAGAGAAGCAGCAGGAGCTGTAAACACAACCCTTGTAATATTTTAACTGCAAACAGGGTTGTAGATGAAGGCCTTTATAATGGCATCTGGAAAACACCTGAGAGAAACTGCCCCTTGGTGTCTTTCATCTTTTAAAAGATATCTTTGTAATTCTAATGTATATGATTTTGAGAAAGCATAACCTTTTTTGGAAGAATTCAGACTTGACTTTGATTGTGCCTTAAGGATTATTAAATTTAAAGCTAGCAAATGTAAACTTTTCTAATAAAAAAAGTATGCTATTTTCTTTTTTACAAATTTGTGAAATGGCCTGAACTCTGCCCAAGGGTTTCCTACACTTGCTGCAATGTGCAGTTCTGCTCCTCAAGGGGCCTGGAAATAAGAGTTTGGAAAATTGTACCTTTCGTTACAATTGCATGATCCATACATCTACCTGGGTAGTGAGATTTCCCTCTCACCATAAGAGCTGAGCATCATATCTCACAGCCATCAACAGATTTTTATGCTTGTTCTTTGCCAGTGGGATTCTCTTTAAATTGGGAGGCTTACAAAGCCTTCATTAAAATAATTTTAAAGTTGTGGCACAAGTACCAGATTAGCAGGAATCCTTTCTTTTCTTCCTGTAAACTAGACAGTGACTGCTAGAGGAACTGTTAACTGAGCTCCATGTCTGCTCTCCCTTATAAAGGCATGGGATTCTTTTAAAGACTTGAGGGGAAGTGTCAGTTGGGGTAGCACTCTTACAGGAGCCAAGCTCCATTAGACAAGAGAGTGGTCCAGGGAACTGTTCAGAAGCCCTGAGCTTTTGCACAGATGAACTTGGCTTCTGTAGACATCCTGAGATCCATGTTGCTCTTAGAATCTTGATGGTTTAGGTTTAGAGTCTAAAACTCCTGCTCAGTCTGTCGCTAATGGAACCAGGAAGAGGAAACTGCAAATTTCAACTCATGGATGCTTGTACACCCACACCAAGTATGTGACTTTTCCTGAAGGAGGACATATTTTAAAAGGGTTTTCTTTTTTGACTCCCCAATTAAACTATATTTCTACTATTTGACTCCCCAGCGGCGCAGCCATGATGGCAGCAGTCCTGCTCACCAGCTGTGCCAGTGGCATTGCCAGAGTGGTGCAGGTCAGAGTCTGCCCATGTGGGCCAGATTACATAACCAGCCAGGGGGGCTGCAAAGTTTATTTTTGTTAAAAAGGGGTTCCCAGCCTGAAAAAGGTTGGGAGCCACTGATCTAGTCTGATGTCTTGAATAGCACAGGCCAGAGAACTTCCCAAAATAATTCCTAAAGCAAAACTTTTAGAAGAAAAACATTCAATCTTGATTTAAGAATCATCAGTGATGGAGAATCCACCATGATCCTTGGTAAATTCCTCCGTTGGTTAATTGCTTTCACTGCTAAAAATTTTCACCTTATTTGTGGTCTCAATTTGTCTAGTTTCACCTACCAGCCACTGTTTCGTGTTATACATTTCTCGACTAGATTGAATAGGCCATTATTAAATATTTGTTCTCTGTGTAGCTACTTAGGCTATGTTCACACGTAAACTCTTATTTCAAAATAAGTTATTTTGAAATAAAATCCTTATTTCGAAATAATTTAAATAGAAATAAGCAAATATTAAGTCGAAATAAGGGAAAACCTCACAATGAAATAGCACGTCCAGACACAGGACTTGCTATTTCGCTTTAGGAGACGGGCAGCATGGGAGGTGTGGCGACATGCACTGTTCCCTCTAAGGCGCGCGGCAGCGCAGCCGTGCACTTAAAAAAATCCTGCCACGCAGGATTTTCCTGCCCCCGCGCATGGGGCAGTTCAAGGCGGCAGCGTGGCCGAGGGGAGACGCGCCGGAGTGCTGTGTCTGGGCGCGAGCCTCAGCCCAGCCCCTCGGCCGGAGGAAGGGGGGGGTCTGGGGGCTCGGGTCAGCCCTGCCACTCCTCCCTCCCCTCCCCTCCCCGGAGGGTCCGCCTCTTCCAGCCGGGGTCTGGCCGTTCACATGGCCAGCCCCAGCCTCCAGCCCGGGCTCCTCCATGCCGGCCAGCACCGTGGCCTCCTGCCCCCCGCCCAGCTCTTTGGCCAGTGAAGAGGGCTGGGGGGAGGGGTTGGGTTGGTCAGGCAGCTGGCATGGAAAGCGTGGGGGCAGGGAGGGTGTATGGGGAGGGGGAGAAGGGGTCAGGATGGTGGGCTGGGGAGGGCTTGTGGGGGCTGAAAGAGAAGATGGGGAGCTGGGGGGTGGGGTTTAGGAGGGCTGGAATGGGGGCAGGGAGCTTAGGGAGTCGGAATTGGGGCAATTCTTCAGCTTTTTAAACAAGAGGCATGGCAAAGGGTAAGTGCCATTCATATCCTGAAGTTTGAAACTCCTGAAGTGGGAAACAGGGAGTGCATAGTGCCAAAATGTCCCTTTTGTAACTAGATAAAGCTGTGGAGGTGAAAAATCTGAAAATCAGTTGTATATTTCCTGAAAGCTCGTGTGGATGTTACTTAAGTGGAGTGACTGAACAGTGAGAGTGTTTGAGCATGTTAACCCTGTGCTTTCAAAGAACCTGGAAGATGTTTTCTCCAGAATCCTGTAAATTACAACAATTCATTACAAAACAAACAAGGAGTCTTGTGGTACTTAAAGACTAACAAATATATTGATTGCATGAGCTTTCATGGGAGAAAACCCCATTTCATCAGATGCTTTGAAGAACAATTCATAGAAATCTTAGAGATGTAATGGAGATATCAGATAAGTACTTGTTTTAAATATAGTAACAGCCAAAAGACTGGGAATCAAAGGCAGCCATGAAATTATTCTCTTCACTATGCACCCTAATCTGTCCATCAGAAGAAACCATAATGCATTAAAGGGATGTGGTATTTTGGTAGAGATTTTCTCTTAAGTTGAAATATAGCCCCAAAATGATGGGGCAGGTAAAGATACAAGGGACTGAAAATAGGCTTTTCAGAAATACTGTAGCCTTATCTTAAAGCAGCTAGAAGCCCATTGTTTTGATTTCAGCTGTGTTTAGCATCCTTCTTATAGCAGCATTTTCCTGAAAAGAGATGCCTGGAATCTTTTTTTGATTTTTAAAATTTCAATAGAATTTACCCCTCTGGGGCCATCAAGACATCTTAAATGCTGCCAGTTTCCAAAGGGGTAGCCATGTTAGTCCATTCCAGGAAAACAAAACAAAACAAGGAGTCTCCCACGAAAGCTCATGCGAAAAATAAATCTTAGTCTTTAAGTACCACACGACTCCTTGTGTATCTTAAATGCTGTCAGTGATAATTAGCTGGCTTCCGTGTGAACTGTAACTCTGCATGTAGAACACAGGAGATGAGGGTATTAGGCAGAATTGTGACACCTAGGATCCGGATTGAATATAACTTTGGTCTTGGGTTGTTTGAAAGCCATGGATTAGTTTCTTTTGATTGTATAGCAATTTGGGTAAATTTTAAATAAATTGGGTGATTTTAGTAATAAAAAACTTTAAATAGTTTATATTAATTTTTCATTGGTCTAGATTTTTCAATAATTTTTGTTGCACGAGTTTGCACACAAATTTTATTCAGAAAAAGTTTTGCACGCGGGTTGAAAATTTTGCACACAAGCCGCCAAACCTTAGAGGGAACATTGGCGACATGGCCTCCTTGTTGGGCCATGCCCCCACCCAGTATATACAAAAAGGAAGGCACCCTGGGAAGGAGAAGGGCAAAAGGATTATTTTGAAATAACCGTTATTTCAAAATAACACATCCGAACGGCTTTGTTTCAAAACAACGGCTATTTCGCTTTCAGATGAGGTTTTATTGTTCTGAAACGAAGGACGTTATTTCGAAATGATGGGGTCCTGTCATTTTGAAATAAAGAAACGTCGTTTGGACATGACAACTTTTATTTTGAAACAGTAGTAATTGTTTCAAAATAAAAGCCTCGTGGACATAGCCTTACAGACTGTAATCAGGTCTCCCCTTAACCTTCTATTTTAAGCTAAATAGATTGAGCTCCTTGAGTCTTTCACAGTAACATATGTTTTCTAATTCTTTAATCATTCTCATGGCTCTTCTCTGAACCCTCTTCTATTTATCAACATCCTTCTTGAACTGCAAAAACACTAGAACTGGACACGGTCTTCCACAGCAGTCAATCAGTGCCAAATAGTAGAGATAAAATAACAGCTCTACTCCTGCTCAAGATTCCCCTATTTATGCATCCCAAAACCTCGTTAGCTCTTTTGGCCGCAGCTTCACATAAATAAATTTGTTAGTCTTTAAGTGCCACAGAACTCCTTGTTTGTTTAGCTTCACCCTGGAAACCCATGTTCAGCTGGCTACCCACCCTGACCTCCAAATCTTTTTTCAGAATCACTGCTTCCTAAGCTAGAGTTCCCCACTGTGTAAATGCGGCCTCGGTTTTTCACAGTTATCATAATTAGGATTGCATTTATGATTTATTGTTTTAATTAAGGGGTTTAATAAATTTTAAACTGTCATGTGTGAGTAATTGTCACATGCTTTTATAATACTCTTGATATGAATCTATCGTTCTTTGTGGGATATGCTGTTTACATGCTCTGTGAACACCATAAAGAACTGTAAAGAAAAAAAATTATGTTCCTTTTCTTTTTATAAGAATTCCACCAAAATCACAAATGGGACTTCTAAAAAGGAACATTTTGATTACGCTTTGATTTGGTTTTCTTCTGTTCTTTTCTGTTTGACATGTTGTGTGAACCTTGGGAAATAGTGTTGCAGCTGTATAACTATATTTCACTGAAATGCTAAATGGTACGTTTGCTTTGTGTGTATCCACAGCCGTACATTTCTTTGTCTTTATTTCTAGTGGGACTGATCCAGCAGTTTCTGGTACTTCAGATTTATGTGCCATTGGGACAAGACTTCTCTACTGAATTGCTGTAAGATACACAGAACTTCATAGCATATTTTATGTGTAACAAACACCTGATCAGGTGAACCAATAGCTTTAATTGCATGTGGCAAATTTTACATTGAAGACTGGTGATTTATTATATCAACATGAAATAATTAATGTAATTTGATCTTTATTTGTCAGACACCTCTATTTTTTGACCTTTCCCTGGGAATAGAAAGCAAATTTTGTTTAGCAAAACTTATAATTGTGACAATACACAGACTAAATGAGATACAGCTTCAAGAAAGTAGATAGGTGGAAATGGTGGGTGCTTAAGACTCCACTTGAACTGCAGAAGAGACTCAAGTGGTATATTAAATATTCAGGTCTCTTCTGGCAGAGAAAAGAGAAACACTGTTTAGTTTAACAACATTTGGGAGAACCCAGTCGTAATTATTTTTGTACCTGAAGATGGAGAAAGTGAAGTTTATTGGCTTTTTTCAGCTGTCCATGTAATGGGATAAGTATATTACCAATCTAGTGCACTGGTTCTTTTGGATGATGCTTAAAACTTTCCAAGGTTACCTGTTGAATTGTTGCTAGTGGTAGTTTATTTTCTTGCCAATAAACCGATTATTGGCCTAGTAAATGGTGAAGGAAAAAAATGAGTTTCTCTTCATGTTGCTTCTCTCGGCTCATAGGGTAATTCTACAGCTAATCCATTGATTGAGAGATCACATGCCTGGTTTAAATTAACATTATGCCTGCTTATCTTCACAGCTCAATATAATAAGTTGTTTTTAGTGAACAATGTCCTGAAAATTCTTAATGTCTTTATTTTTGTTCACTGGTCTGTTGCTGACAACTAAAATAAACCAGATGTGGTTGTAGGACAAAGACCAAAATTAATCTGTGTAGCATAGACTTGATTTGTAGCAGCAGATATGCTGAATTCAATATCAAACTAACGCTATTGCTAGAGTGGTACTGATTTTTATCAAAGATGTGGGTGCACAAACAAACCTTGGTCTACAACACAAGAAAAACATATTTAGCAAATGGGAAAATACAACATGGTTTTGAAATTTCATTTACCCTTTGTAGAGGGCATTGCAAGCTTTGGATTTTACCCGCCCACATTAACACTATAGAAATAACAGAGATATTACAATACAACGGCTATATAGGCTTTTAGTGCAAGATCATAAGGAATCCTGTGTAATAAAATATTAGAAAGCAGATGTAAGGAATCCTTCGCAAAAGTTCAAGAAACAGAAGACAGAATTTAAGTGGTAATCCTTAATGAGAAAACTTTAAACTCTTTTCAACAATTAACAAAATCATCCAAAGCATGGGGACTTGGTGGTGATGAGGGATTTCAAATACCCAGACATCTGTTGGGAGAATAACACTGCAAAGTACGGATTATCCAACATTCTTGGAATGTATTGGAGACAATTTTTTATTTCAAAAGGTGGAGAAAGCTACTGGGGAGAGGCCAATCTCAACTTGATTTTGACAAACAGAGAGGAACTGGTTGAGAATTTGAAAGCAGAAGGTAACTTAGGTAAAAGTGATCATGAAATGGTGGCATTCATGATACTAAGGAATAGTAGGAGAGAGAACACCAAAATAAAAATGATAGATTTCAAGAAGGCAGACTTCAGTATACTCAGGGAGTTGGTAGATAGGATCCTATGGGAAGCATGTCTAAAAGGAAAAACAACTGAAGGCAGCTGGAAGTTTTTCAGAGAGTCAGTATTAAGGGCACAAGAACAAACTATTCCAATGTTCAGGAAGGATAGGAAGCATGGCAAAAAACCACACTGGCTTAACCAGGAGATTTTCAATCATCTAGAAACAAAGAAAGAGTCCTACAAAAAGTAGAAACTTGGACAAATTACAAAGGATGAGTATAAACAAATAACAATTATGTAGGGAAAAAAATCAGAAAGGCTAAGGCACAAACTGAGATCAAACTAACTGAAGGCATAAAGGGTAACAAAAAAATTAAATATATTAGAATTAAAAGAAAAACCAAGGGCAGCGTAGGTCCATTACTCAACAAAGAGGGAAAAACAATAAAAGAAAATGTGGAAAAGGGAGAGGAGCTAAATGGTTTCTTTTTTCAGTCTTCATCGGTGGTGACTAGATGCTGACATAGGAGAAGCCAGTAAAAATGGGAAAGGATCAGAAGCAAAAATAGGGAAAGAACAAGTTAAAAGTTATCGAGACAAGTTAGATGTTTTTATGTCCCCAGGCCCTGATGATATGCACCCTAGAATACTCAAGGAGCTGACTCAGAAGATGCCTAAATCATTGGCTGTAATCTTTGAAAAATTATGAAAGACTGGAGAGGTCCCAGAGGACTGGAAAAGAGCAAATATAGTGCCCATCTGTAAAATGGGAAATAAGGACAACCCAGGGAATTATAGACCAGTCAGCTTAACTTCTGTACCAGGAAAAATAATGTAGCAAATAACTAAGGAATCCATTAGCCAGCATCTAGAAGAGAATAAGGTGCTAAGTGATAGTGAGGATGGATTTGTAAAGAACAAATCATGCCAGACCAACCTGATAGCTTTCTATGATGGAGTAACAAGCCTTGTGGGTGGGTGGGGGACTGGTAGATGTGGTGTATCTAGACTTTAGTAAGACTTTTGAAGCAGTCTCACATCATCTTCTCATTAACAAACTTGGGAAGTACAGCCTGGAGGGGTAAAAAATTGGTTGGCTAACCACTCCCAGAGAGTAGTTATCAATGGCGCGCAGTCATGCTGGAAGGGCATAACAAGTGGGATGCAGCAGGGATCGGTTCTGGCTCTGGGTCTGTTCAATATTTTCATCAGTAATTTATATGATGGTGTAAAGAGTATATTTATAAAGTTTGCCAATGATACCGAGCTGTGAAGGGCTGCAAGTACTTTGGAGAATAGGATCACAATTCAAAATGATTTGGACAAACTGATAAAATGGTCTGAGGTAAACAGAATGAAATTCAATAAAGACAAGTGCAGAATACTCCACTTGGGAAGGAACAATCCATTGCACGTATACAAAATGGGCAATGACTGCCTAGGAAGGAGTACTGTGGAAAGGGATCTTGGGGTTCATAGTGGACCACAAACTAAATATGAGTCAACAGTGTAATGCTGTTGCAAAAAAAGCAAACACCATTCTGGGATGTATTAATAGGAGTATTGTAAGTAAGTAATTTTTCTGTTCTACTCTGTCCTGATGAGGCCTCAACTGGAGTATTGTGTCCAGTTCTGGACACTTAATTTCAGGAAGGCTGTGGACAAATCAGAGAAAGTCCAGAGGAAAGCAACACGAATGACTAGAGGTCTGGAACGCATGACTTATGAAGGAAGATTCAAAGAGCTGGGTTTCTTTAATCTAGAAAAGAGGAGACAGAGAGGACATGATAAAAGTTTTCAAGTATCTAAGGGTATGTCTACACTTAACAATTTAGTTTGAATTAAGGAGGCTTAATTTGAACTAAATTAGTGCATGTCCACACTAGCTTTCATTAGTTTGAACTAAGGAGTTCCCTTAGTTCAAACTAAGGAAAGCCTAGTTCTAATCTATAAAACGTCCCTTAAATTTGAAGTGGTGGTTAATTCATTATCAGTTCATTTTCTATATTTTCACTCATGAGAATGATGTTCTATAGTGTCTTGGGCACAGAGCCTGTTTCTAAAGCCTGTTGGGCTTATTTGAAATCAGAGGCAGTTTTGCTTCTTGGAACTACAAAACTGAGCCCTGACAGCATAGTTTCAGCAACAACTAGCTTTCCACTATGATAACTGCACCTATGCTATTTCTAATCAGGCTATTAAGTATTATTTTTTTTCTTTTCTGCTCTAAGCTTAACAAATATAGATCATTTTGATATTTGCCTTCCCTGACACCAATATTTTGTTACGTAAAAGGGCTCCAAGTAATGTTAACATTCTACCATAGGCTCAGACTCAGACTTTAAGGTCAGAAGGGACCAATATGATCATTAGTCTGACCTCCTGCGCAATGCAGGCCACAGAACCTCACCCACCCACTCCTGTAATAAACCTCTAACCTATGACTGAGTTATTAGAGACTTTAAGCCATGATTTGAGGACTTTAGTAACTCAGTCATAGGTTAGAGTTTTATTATAGGAGTGGATGGGTAAGGTTCTGTGGCCATGTTTCTTAAATTACAGCCTTGATCCAGTTTCGATAATGTCTACCCTGGGAAGCCAGTTTATATTAGATTTTCTTGCTTCTGAATATTTTTATTCCTGTGTCCCTGATTGTGGATTAGAATTAGTCTCAAAACATACTAAAAGGTACGGAGAATTCCCTGCCCAGTTGTGCAGTTGGGATCTTCATTGTGTGATGGGGAGTGGATGAAGGGTGGGGGTACTACTCTGGAATGAAAAGAGAATCGTATGTGCAACTGGGCCCCCATGCATTCTGAGATCCTGCAGCTACAGAATTTGCTGTGAATTCCACATATATGGCAAACTGTGCTCCAGAATAAAACCCTTCATTTAAAAAACAAATGGCACTTGTACCATTCAGGGTTACCAAAATCCAAATACGAGTCTGGTTTACACTGTTGTATGCCTCAGGGTTGCATTGTTTTCTGCTGGCTTTGAATCATTGGTTTTGAGGGACTCAAACTATCCTAATTATCTCAATGGGGCATTAATGCTGGAATTTAGTTTCCAGTGTAAGTGTCAATATTAACTGAATCATTAATTGTTTTTGGTCATAGAAGAATCATAGAAGATTAGGGCTGGAAGGGACCCCAGGAGGTCATCTAATCCAAGACTCCAACTGAATCATCCCAGCCAGGGCTTTGTCAAGCCATACCTTAAAAAACCTCTAAGGATGGAGATTCAGACACCTCTCTAGGTAACTCATTCCAAAGTCTCACCACCCTCTTACTGGAAAAGATTTTCCTAATACCCAACCTAGACCTTCCCACTGTAACTCAACACCATCACTCCTTGTTCCATTATCAGCTGCCACTGAGAACAGCCTAGTTCCATCCTCTCTGGAACCTCCTCTCAGGCAGTTAAAGGTTAGTATAAAATACCCCTCATTCTTCTCTTCTGCAGACTAAACAAGCCTAATTCCCTCAGCCTCTCCTCATTAACCATGTATTCCAGCCTGCTAATCCTTTTTGTTGCCATCCACTGGACTCTCCAATTTGTCCGCATCCTTTCTATAGAGTGGGCCTGTTTGGGGAGGGGTGGGAGAGCAAAACTAGACAGAGTGCTCCAAATGAGGTCTCACCAGAGCAGAACAGAAAGGAATAATCATGTTACTTAGTCTTCTTCTATTAATTCAGCCCAATAGGCTGTTACTTTTCTTGGCTATCAGGGCACTCTGTTGACTTGTATCAAGCTTCCTGTCCACAGCAACCTCAAGGACCTGCTACCTAGCCAGCTGGTCCCCAGTCTATAGCAGTGTGTGGGAGTTTTTTATCCTAAGTGCAGAACTCTGCGCTTGTCCTTGTTGAACCTCATCAGTTTTCTTTTGTCCCAATCCTGTAATTTGTTTAGGTCATTCTGTATCCTATCCCTGCCTGCCAGTGTATCCACCATTCTCCCCAGCTTAGTGTCATCTGCAAACTGGCTGAGGGTGCCATCCATTCCATCCCCCAGACCACTAATGCAGATGTTGAACAAAAAAGGCCCCAGTACTGACCTCTGGCGCACTCAACTTGTTACTGGTTGCCGACTAGCTGTTGAGCCGTTGATCACTACCTGTTGAGCCTGATGATCTAGCCAGCTTTCTATCCATCTCATAGTCCATTCATTCAACCATACTTCTTTAACTTCCTAATAAAAAAGTTTTGTGGAAGACAATATCAAAAGCTTTGTTAAAGTCAAGGTGTATCATATCCACAGCTTTCCGCACGTCTCAGGAGTCAGTTAGCTCACAGAAGTCAATCAGGTTGGTCAGGCATGATTTGCTCTTGCTGAATCCATGCTAGCTGTTACTTGATCACCTTCCTCTCTTCCTAGTGTCTCAAAATAGAAACCCTTGAGGACTTGCTCTGTGACTTTTTCTAGGGAGAGAAGTGAGGCTGACTGGTCTGTAGTTCCCCAGACCCCCCTCCTTCCATTTTTTTGAAGATGGGCACTATATTTGCCTTTTCCCAGTCATCCCACTTTGAAGCTTCTCCCACAAAAGCTCATATGGTAAATAAATTTGTTAGTCTTTAAGTGCCACAGGGCTATTTGCTTGTTTTACTGAACTAGACTAACACAGGTACCCCTTTGGAACTTGTCACAAACAGACACATATGATGATAAAACTCTGGTCAACTTCTTCATTAGGAAAAAGAAAATCTAACTGGAATGTATTTGCATCACATAATATTCTGGAAGACCAGAGGTTCTAAGTGTTGTCAGTTTGCTGTCATCTGAACAGAAAGATTGCCTTGAGGAAGAAACCTGCCCCACTCAGAATCAGGACTTGACTGGGTGAAAAACTTGCAGAAATAGACACTGTCCACATAGTCAAGACTTTCAGTCAGAGAAGACAAGTGACGTACAGAGTGTGGGGAGAGGAAAATGTCAACTTCTGTCCTGTTTCTTGCACTTTGTAGCTTTGTCTTTTTTAAAGAAAAAGAAAGCTTTCTGTTGTCTTGGCAAGTTTTAACTCCTAAATGAATCCTTTTGTTACATGCTTGAAACAGATACACTTGTTACTTCCCAGCAATTGTCCTAAGCATTTGCTTTTTTCTTTAGGACTGCATTAGTGATCTCTCACCTAAATGTATGTAATACTTCACTTTCCAAATGCTGTCCTCCTGTATACAGCTATGTCTGAAAGAACCAGCAACTACATATTTAGTTGAGTGTTAGTCACATTGCAATTGCCAGTGATGAAAAGCAGCTTCTGTCTCCTTAGAAACAGAGGCATCATAAACTTTCCCTAAGGTTAAATACCAGCATTTACCTATGGTGTTTAAATGGCTTTTGAATGATTTCAAATACCCACGTGGGAAGTTAAAATGCTCTAGCAGACATCAGTGAAACTTGACATAATAACAAAAACAAATGCAGTCAATTTTGCATGATAGAAATGGAATCTTTATTTTATTCTTTTTAGTGTTAATGTTGCTAAAGTGTATTCCATATTTAGAATAGCTTAATCCATAAATGAATTAAGCTATAGAACCATGGGGGACTTCAGTTTGAGTGACATATCTGATAGGTGTCTGGCAGCCAATATTTAAACATGGCTGAAATGTCTAAATATGGGGAAATTCTTTAGTAGACCTACTCTTAACATATAAAGAGGAACTAATCACAGAACTAAAAATTAAGGGTAGCAGAGGTATAAATGAGCATGAGTTGATCTCATTTGTAATGTGCAGACAAGATGAAGTCCAGATCAGTGATATACAGTAGATGCTAGGTGCTTTAAAAAGGCCATTTTCCCAAAGCTGAGAATAATAATAAGCCAGATCAGGTGGGAGGAAGAATTTAATAAAAAAATATGAATAATTGGGAATTTAAGAACACATTTCACTAGACGTTCAAAGTTACAGTCCCTCGCCCATAGAAGAAAGCTGTATTAGTTAACATGTGAAACACACATTTCTGAGAGACGGTTTAGCCTTGATACACTTAGAAGAGCACAAAAATATGGCTTATAATGGAAAGCTAGTCACTTAAAGATGTAGTGTAGTTTCAGTATGTCCATAATAAAACTTAGAACAAAAACAACAAAAGTCCTGTGGCACCTTAAAAACTAACAGATTTCTTTGGGCATGCATCTGATGAAGTGGGTTGCAACCCACAAAAACTTATGCCTGAAGAAATTTGTCAGTCTTTAAGATGCCACAAAACTCTGGTTATTTTTGCTTCACACAGACTCCCTTTGGAATAAAATGAAGGTAACTTAACCCCTTCTTAGGGCCTGTGGTTAAAGGGGCAGGTAGGGAGGAGGAGAAAATCATCCTCCTTTCCAGAAAATTTTTACAGTGGCGAAAATTCTTTTCTGTGGTAACTGTATTGTTGACTAATGAAATTAGACCAGAGTATTTTGAATAACTGTATTTAAAACAAAAAATACAAAGCCAGAGCAATTGTATGTTTGCTTGACCACTCTGGTCTCTGCCAGTTGTAAAAAACTGTCAGGATGCTGAGGCTAGGTCTCAGACAGTGGTCAAATAACTCACCAGCCATCAGCAACTTGGTCAATGAGGTCAAGACAAGCTAAGCTTTCAGCACTAACCCCACTGCCTATCAGACTGACCAGTATTGCCTCATTGTTTCCTTGTACTCCCCTCTTTGTCTATCAGTCTGTTCTCTAGTCCTAGACTATCGCTCTTTGGGGCATGGACTGTCTCTTTGTTTGGTGTTTGCACAGCACCCAGCACACTGAGGTCCTGATCTTTCACATTACTAAGGCTCCTACACATAATGATAATAAAAGATCATAATAATTAATAATACCACCAATGCAATAACATGATTTAAAGGTAACATTAGACACATCAAACATCAGACAAATAATTTACTACAAGAAGCTGAATTACCTATTTTGTGTGGGTTACACCATATAGAAAAATAACCTTAGCCCTGAAATTCAGAACTTCAGGGCTAATCTATCAGGAGAGAGGAGATTTGAGCTCACTGTTACATAACTGTTTTTTCAGGGTGGAGAGTTCCTATTTTATTGTCTTTTCTGAGATTAAGACCCATGACCTAAACCAAGCAGAAGGTTGATAAAACAACTTGTTAAAAACGAGAGACATTTGAACGAACTGCAAGCTAAGATTGAAGTATTAATGACAGACATCTTGAGTGACAGAAAATGAAGTAGTTCTAAAATGTTGTGTTTTTGTGCACACTCTAGTCACTTAGTAACTGAGGACTCCTGTGAGGTAACATGATCAGTATTACTAGCTTTTAGACCTTGTGGAAAGTGACTGAATCCCAGACAGAGCAATTGCCCTGGTTTGGTCTGAGCTAGAATGTCGATAGGCTACTGAGGTTTTAAATAGGGAGATGGAAATGCTTTGCCCGATAAAGGGGCATAATCAGCCACCACATGGAATCATAGAATCATAGGGTTGGAAGGGACCTAATAGGTCATCTAGTCCAACCCCCTGCCAGAGGCAGGACCACTCCCACTAAACCATCCCAGTCATGGTTTTGTCCAGCTGGGCCTTAAACACCTCCAAAGATGGAGACTCCACCACCTCCCTTGGGAGCTCATTCCAATGCTTCACCACTCGCCTAGTAAAAAAAGTTTTTTCTAATAGCCAACCTCGACCTCCCTAACCGCAACTTGAAGACCATTGCTCCTCGTTCTGTCCTCTGTTACTACCAAGAACAGTCGAGCTCCATCTTCCTTAGAGCATCCCTTCAAGTAGTTGAAGGTTGCTATCAAATCCCCCCTCAATCTTCTCTTCTGCAGACTAAATAAGCCTAATGCTTTCAGTCTTTCCTCATAGGGCTTGTGCTCCAGCCCTTTAATCATTTTGGTTGCCCTCCTCTGAACTCTCTCTAGCATGTCCCTGTCCTTTTTGCAGTGGGGAGCCCAAAACTGGACACAGTATTCTAGATGTGGCCTCACCAGTGCAGAATAGAGGGGAATGATCACATCCCTTGATCTGCTGGTAATACTTCTTTTGATGCAGCCCAGTATGCCATTGGCCTTTTTGGCAGCAAGAGCACACTGCGGACTCATATCTAGCTTCCCATCCACCATGACCCCCAGGTCCTTTTCTATACTGCTGCTACATAGCTGAATGTTTCCCAGCTTGTAGCGGTGCATGGGGTTTTTTCATCCCACATGCAGGATTTTACACTTGTCCTTATTGAACCTCATAAGATTTCTATTGGCCCACTGTTCCAATTTATCTAGGTCTCCCTGAATCCTGTCCTTGCCCTCCAACGTGTCTACTGGTCCCCCCAGCTTGGTGTCATCCGCAAACTTACTGAGAATGCAGTCTATTCCATCATCCAGATCATTCATGAAAATGTTGAACAGAACCAGCCCCCGGACCGACCGCTGGGGCACACCACTTGTGACTGGCTGCCAGCTAGACATGGAACCATTGATTCCTACACGCTGAAACCGTTGATCTAGCCAGTTTTCTATCCACCTTATAGTCCACCTATCCAACGAAACTGTATCAAAAGTCTTGCTAAAATCAAGGTATATGACATCAATGGTTCTTCCTGCATCCAGAAAACCAGTCATCTGATCATAGAAGGAGATGAAATTGGTCAGGCACGATTTACCCTTGGTAAATCCATGCTGACTGTTCCTGATCACTTTATTTTCCTCTAAGTGTTTGAGGATGGATTCTTTGAGAATCTGCTCCATAATTTTTCCAGGGATTGAGGTGAGGCTGACTGGTCTATAATTCCCCAGATCCTCCTTTTTCCCTTTCTTGAAAATAGGCACTACATTTGCTTTTTTCCAATCCTCTGGCACCTCCCCTGTTCTCCATGAGTTTTGAAAGATAACGGCCAGTGGTGCTGCTATCTCATCGGCCAATTCCCTTAGCACTCTTGGATGCAGTTCGTCCGGCCCCATGGACTTGTGCACATCCAGCTTCTTTAAGCAGTCCCTAACCTGACCTTCCATCACCAAGAGCCTATCTTCTTCTCTCCCATCTGCCACACCCATGGTAGTGGAAGAACATACATGCTGCCATTACCGGCTTAGTTAAACCAACAAGAGGTCCAGCACACAGCGGGTGCCTGCTGGAGGGAGTAGCAAAAAGCAGGTTAACATGGCTCACTGTTTTGTCTAGCACAGGCCAAGGTGCAGTCCTGATTTTTTTCAGGTATCCGTAGTCTGCATCTGCTGGCATGACCTCACATATACTGTTCATGCAAGGTCATGCCATGCAGAAGCTGCTATTTCTGTATAAAGCTTGAAACACCAATGAGAACAGACAGAATTCTGTTTAATGAGAAAGCAGCTGCCACTTACTCTTCACCAATTTACAATCTTTTGTGACTCAAGCAGGATTTTGTCTCAGCATTTTCCTTCTAATTGTTAAAAGGAATGTAAGAACCAAACAATCCCTTTCTGGTATGGTATGTTACTATGTGCTGCCTTTTTCTAAAGAAATGTGCAAGGGACAATACAGCACATTAATAAACAGCTTTTCCCTTTGTGCTGGTCCAGGGCTCCTGTTATTGCCAATTATATTTTGTTATGCTTCTCCAGGCTTTCTTCATTCCATTCATTCCAGCTGTTCATGATAGCTACTCACTGAAGAAGCAAGTTTTATAACAATTGCCAAATAATGTAGTTTATGTACATTACAGGAAGCAAACACTTAAAAACCTTAATTTAAAATTGACATAAAATAAAAATGAACTTGGTTCAATTACCTGTATTTATTCAAATATATTAATAGCCAAGTAAATAGTTTAAGTACCAGAGAAGAGAACTACTTTGTAAGATTACACCACTTGAACATATATGCAGATATCTTGTGATTGGTTAATATTACTTTTATGATTCAAATACATGTATTTCAGAGAGTAATTTCTGCACATCAGTAATTGCAGAGAATCTGAACAAACCTTTCATGTGTTAATAAACTAGCTTATGAGAAAATAAAAATGATGAAAATACAAAGTGGATGAACCAGGACGCAGTGGCACACCCTTTCACAAGGCTGTTGGCAGGCTGTTACTAGCACTTACATACGTTCTGAGTTTTATCAAATTCAGTTCACTGAGTGACTAAAAGTGTAATATCCTGGAACAACAACACTGCATGCAATAAGTGACTTAGTCAGAATTTAAATACTGGTCAGTAGTGACTAGACACAGTTAACTGTTTACGGGTGTTCACAGCCCTGGGGTAAGAGAGATGGTGGCTCAGCTGTCTGTTCCCAGGAGACAGGTGTCTGTAACACAGAGGACCATGAGATTGGCACTTTTATAGACAGTTTCCATAGAGAAGCCAAACACTGAATAAAATGGGGGGGTGAACTCATCTGTTAATCTTCTAGTGATACTTTCAGTACACATTTTACCAAAATGTCTTTCAAACACACTAAATATCACTTTACAACAAAATTAATAAAAGATCAGCTTCTACAGGTAACATTTCTTAAGGGCAGTATAGGTTTAATGTCTGACGCAATATGTTTTACCCACAGCGCTGCCCTGTACATACATGGAGAGTGGCTTGCTATGCTGGTAGATCTTTTGAAATTCACTGTCACAGCTAAGCACTTTGTAGCACTTCTTATCTTCAACTGTATCCTGCAACAATTAGTCATAATATCACCCCCCAAAGTAGGCAGGTAATTATTATTCTCCTCCATAATACAGATCAAAGAATTGAGGCTTTAAAACCAAATCACAAAAAAGCTAATAAGACAGAAAAGTGAAGTGACTTGACCAAGACCAGACACTTGAGTCAGTGGCACATCCAGAATTAGAACTTAGGACCCCCTGTCCCAGCAGTCCAGGCAACATTGCCCTTTAGGATTGTATTATGTGCTTTCTTCCATGAATCAGTCTACTTATTTATTGTAGAACTTAACAATTATCATATGACTTACCCTGTTCACAGCTTACATGAAAACTGACATAAAATAAAATCAAGTCTGTTATAAATCGTGACAAATGACTGGCAGCCTAGTTAGTTCTTCAAAAAGAATGAATGTTCATATGCTTGGTAAGACTCCAAGCAGCAGAAGTACTCGCACCTGCCCCTGCACCATCTTTTGGGAGCATTTACCAAGAATCCCAGCGCAAGCCAGATGCTATGTTCCTTCCTAACCAAATATTTTCCAAACATTCAGCTACTTTTGTTATTACAGAGAGGTAGCAAAATTCCTCTAACGGAGTTAAACACTTGGCTATTAGATTTACAGCAGATGGCTATACCCAGTATTACTAACAGCCTATTATTTGCTTTTAAGTGACTACATAAATTGTATGTGCTGCTGCCTGAGTTCTAATTTTTTAATTATGTTTAGGGATGAAAAAGTTTTTAATTAATTTAAATATTTGCCAGCCAGACAAATACATTGATTCCTAATGCAACAAATGTTAACTCAGTATCCTCCAGGTCATGCCATCATACAAAGTATCAGCCAATATTTCCACAGCAATTCCTTTGACACAGATAGGACAGCTAATTTAAACAGTTGTTTGCACATTCAGTATTTATGACAGGAATCTTGCATGACTGGCTGGTGGTAGCAAGTTAGATGATTTAGCACAGTTGCTGTCATGGGTGATGGATGGCCTTGAAGAATTTCTTGTTTGTGATCAGATCAATCAAAGAATAGAATGCAAAAATGGGGATCTGTCTCAAATTAGATTCATAATATTTCTATCTGTATGCAAAAATGGGGCAGGCAGAAATATACTACAACATTAAGCATAAAAAACAGCTATTAAAAATTCACTAAGAACTTTTTACAAAAAGCGTATTTGAAGGCAAGGTCATTGATGTGTCTTGACTTTTTTCTTCGTGCCATCCAAACATTCAGATGTAAGAAGCTGCCCTGCTGTTCATAACATGTTTATTTTGAAGATACTTGCTAAAACTGGAGGAACTATGTGAATTCAATGGAGTTGATGCATTGGGGTTCCAATAAGGTTGTGTGTGGAACCAGATTTCCCAACTTTCAACTTTTTCCCAACTTTTTAAAGTGTTTTGCTTAGAATTTCCTGGTTTTAAGGTATTTTATAAAGGGATTGATAGGATTTAATGAGGTTTCAGTTATCTGGGAATTTACTTGAATTTGAATTGTTCACTGTCATAATTAGTTTTTAGTTCTTATGAGTGATATGATAAATTATTTACTCTTGCTGTAAAGATAGTATGTTTTCAGATATAGTGCAAGAAAAATGTGAATTTTGTGTTTAGCCTTGTTAAATTTAGAATGGCCTTGTAAAATTAGAAGCAGAAAGACAATAATTCTATCATTTACTTTTGACAGCACTGAAGAATTTAGATACAGGCTGAATGTAAAAAGTTCATTGACAGATTTCGCTGATAAGATGCATTTGAAATTCAAAAGCTTCTGGTTAACTTTTAATAGCATGTAGCTTGCTCTCTCGATTTTGTGAAATTAAAATAAAATGTGGAAACAATTTTTTGAAGTAGATTAAATATGTCTATAAGTTATTAAAAGGAGTAATGCATTCACAAATATTGTGTCTAGAAAAAACAATCTCTTGCAGTTATCCCTTTCATTAGGTCAGGAGTACAAAACTGAAAGCAATGTAGAAAACTGATATTCCAAATGAACACTAGCAGGTTGTCTTGTTTGGCAGTATGTGAGGATTAATGCAATTTATTGTGTAATTAATAGGAATATGCATAGTCCCACCTGAAAAATGAACCTCCATTGTGCGTAATATGTAGTCTCAAAGAAAATGAATCTCGCCCCCCCACCCCAGAATTAATTTCTTAGCTTCCCTCTGGAGATACTTTTAATTCATGGCATTTTATCATATTCACTCTTCCCTTGTCTGTTAATCTGTTCAAATGTTGCATTTTTATGAAGTGTTCTTAGTTCTGTTGTGTAAAACCTCAGGCATGAACAGACCAGTGGGATAACTGAAGAGTCTGAATTGTAGGAAAAAATGATTTCCTGGCTACAAAATATGTTTATGTGGAGAAAGCCTTTTCAGAGTGATAGGAAAGAGGAAGAAAAACTACTTTGTCCATGGCATTCTCTTTGTTATCCTCCATATAAACAGTATCTTCAAAGTCAAAGTAGTGGCTGAACATAATGACCTAATAGTCGTTGCAGTAAGAGAAATACAGGGGTGCAGTCTGAAGACTGGAAAGGCTAAAAAGGAATATATTTTAAAAATAGAAAAGACACTATGAGAAAACATGAATGTTGGTCCTTATCTTTCCCTGTCATATTAAATAAGGTACTAATAGACAGTGTTACAGTTCTGCTACTAAGAAGCAAAAAGGAATAAAAAAAATCATTCAAGGTCAATATAAAAGAACCATTCTACACATTTCCCTCAGTCTCTTTCTCCATGACAGTTCAAAACCCATAGCAAAGTCATCTCTCTCTTTTTCTTGTCCATATTAACCCTTCCTTTTTTTGAGTTATCAAAAAAAAGGGCGGGGGGAATCAAATCTCTTGAGATCACACCAGGGATTGCTACTCACTTGAGTTCTAGAGAGAATGCCCTATCCTTTATTTCCAGGAAAATAGCTTGGAGTTTTATTTCTTTGTATTTCCAAATTCATGAGAGGGCTTTCTCTATATTGTATTTACGCTACCCTAGTACCTGTAGATGCAGACCCTTTTCTCGATAGAAACTGCAAAGTTTAGATTGTTATTCCAGGTGTTTTATCAACTCCCCCTACTGGAGAGATGCCTACATGCATGTCTACTACATTTGCCCTTCCCACCAGTGTTTTCTCCATTGTGCCTACAAGAAAGATATCAACTTTGCTCCCTTCAGGTATCTTGAATTTAAGAACATTAGTGAAAATACAGTTGCAAAGCAGCCATAATAATGGGACAGTTCAAGAAAGTTGATGATGAAATTCTTTAAAATTTGTCTCTCAACATATATTTTGCAATACTGAATGAAAGGTGCTAGGCACATTGACTACCACTGGAAAGTACATACTAAATCATTAGTAATATAGCCTGTTCTCATCCATGCTGTCTGAAATTGCTGAACTGATTACTGTCTAACATTTTATTTTTCTCTATTACATACTTAGCAGAAATGGAGGCATGATAGGTTTACAAATGATAACATTAAATAAAATGAAGTTGCATTTTCATCCTAATTAACCATTAACAAATAGGTACTAATGGGCTTTGTCTTCCATTTTTCATTTTTAGTGCATTTTTCATTTTTAAAGCTTATAATACATAACAAATGTTGGGAAAATGACCTAGTAAGAGCTCTAGACTGTTGACAGCATGGCTGGAAATAATTTTTCAAATGCACACTTATTTCTACTCTGCCAGATACAAACTTAAATAGCAAAATGTCAACATCTTGTGCCTTTTCTAACAGGTAACTTCTTTACATTTTCAAAATGGCTAGGCTGGCTATTATTAAGGAACACGTGATGTTGAAAACTAAAATCTACTTATCTGTTTTAAATTTAAGCCTGACTCAAAATAATCTCCTTTCTTGTATGGAGAATATTTTTACTTCTGGTTCACAAAATCTTTTCAGTCAAAAGTTACCATTGATGTCATATTGTACATGCTGATTTGTGGCACAGACTAAGGGCAAAATCCTACCTCTGAGAATATTCACAAGCAGATTTTCCCATTTTCTGATGATCACTGCAGAATAGAGTAGCAGAAATGTGACCTCCTTTTACCCATGTCACATATTGTATAATATTTTGAAGTCATTTAAGTAAAGGTGATATATTAAAAGGGTTTGTGACTTTCACAATAATCATATAACTATCTTGAAGAAGATTACCTCCTATGGAGAGAGTTTTATCATCTGCTGCAAGAAAGGCAAAGCAGCTACTTAGTGTATATGGAAAGTCATTCCAAACAAAGAGGAAGGAAGGTAATGAGGACATAGGTGCTGAATAAACATTCTAAAACCTTGGGAAAGTTGTCATGCCTGGAGACCCAGATGGCCAAGAAGTGGGGAGTTGTCATATCTAGCTGTTAGGATGATAATTTTATTTAAATATCAGATGAGAAGGTGCATTGGCAAGAAATGGATCAAACACCAAAACGTGTCTTGCCAAGAATGTAGGAAGAAACAGGATGAAGTAGCAATACTGTATTCTATGTAGCTCTGAGCAGCACATACATTTTGAGAGTCTGGAGATTCTGCAATGAAAAAAAGTACCTTTATGCTAATTTTTTTAAATCTTGAAAAAAGAGCAATTTCAGCTAAAAATAAAAAAACAGATTTTAGTCCACCAACAGAAGAATTATTATTTGAAAAGTCCAACTATGAAGAATTATAAGACCTGCTTCTTTAAACTTGGAGACAAAACAGCCTGTGAGTTTTCTGCTTGGTTAACACTTCAGTCAGAGATGAAAAACTTTTCTCTTTTAAATAGGATAGCCCAGGGTAGAGCAGGGCATCTTCCTGATTATTTCAGGCTGAGAGCTTCTGGCTGATCTTTAAAAGGTTAGGACACTCCTTCACAAGACCCAACTGTTATGTCTCAGGTTAGCAGGTGATGGTCCTCTTCTTACTAAGAAATTAGACTGGGGAAGCCATGTCATCTCTAGATATCTGTCACAGTCCACTTCTCTCACCTAATCTAAAGGGGGAAAGGACTTCACAAGGTATTTTAAATTCACCTGGTTTTGTGTTTGAATAACCACTGTTGGCCTCTAAACTACCACCATTATTCCATTTTTCACTTACTTGTTAAAGTAGATTTCATCTCTTGAATGTGATCAGTGGTTTTAAACTAACTTTTAAACTATATTTTAACTGCATTTTGCACAGTAGCATGAGCACCTTTGAGTGGATGAGAGCCTCATATAAAATAATTTGTTTTTCTCTGTTGGCTTGCTTGCATTGGTTACGGACTATTTCTCATTCAGTTGCATACTACTACCCCATAGTTATATATTGGTGACTGTTTTCTTGCCAGCAAGACCAACCAACCTTAATATCCCATTCATATTATGAAGTATGACTGCTCTGATTTGCTGTTACTTTATGACCTGATCCTATGTTTTACACCCCCTTGCATTTAGTTTCATTCCTTTCTGTAAGTTCACCCATCTTCGAAGCATCTGAGGAAGTGGGATCTTCTCCCACGAAAGCTCATGCAAAAAATAAATCTGTTAGTCTTAAAGTGCCACACAACTGCTTGTTGTTTTTTTACTGGACTAGACTAACACGGCTATCCCTTTGGAAATATATCCCATTAGTTTCAGTATTAAGGCAGCAAGATTCAGTTGTTTCATAGGTCTCAATAACACATCCTGATGGTTTTTGTCATATGTTTTGCCTCAATTTCTAATAGGCATTGAGTTCTTATCAACAAAAGCCCACAGTAAAGATACTGTATTGCAGTGGTTGTCAAACATTTTTGTTCAGGACCCAGCTCCAGCCACCTCTGCCATCCATTGTGGGGGGATGGGCCACCCCCCCTCCCAGGATCAGCACTGGCTGGCTGGCAGGGGAGTGAGGGGCAGCCACCCCCTCATCCCCCGGCTGTGGCGCGGATACAGTGACCCAGTCCCTTCGGGTCTGCAACCCAGTACTGGGCTGCGACCCATACTTTGATGATCACTGCTGTATTGCATATGGTTGTTCTACAGTACAAGGCCCATCCTCCAGTCCTTACACTCAGCTATATTGTAGGTAGCCCAAAATGCCTTGTCTTTCTCATTCGGCCACTTTCCTTTTGAATTTAATCTTAATACATTCATTGCTTAATACATTCATGGCCATTGCTTTCACTTTCCTTCTGAGCTCAAGCCACTGAGGTTGACAGCTTGATAGGATTCTGGGCTGTTTCATATTTTTCTAGGGATGTCTCATGATGCCTTTAGCAAGGCTTTTGATTATTCGACACTAAACTATTATAGAGCTCTAACCATCAGAAGTGAACTGATTACTTTGATTTCTACTCATGCTTCTCCTGAGTCAAGAAAATTAAAGCAGGCACTGATGTATGTTGTGATGTTACCTGTACAACTGAATGTGTCAATATTGTCCAAGTGCCAAACCTCATCTGTGATGTCTTGATGTATCTTTGAAGCATGTGATTCTCACACTCCCAGAAAATTATCTTTCACGTTCTGCCAGGAGATTTTGAGGTGGAATCCAATTAGAGAGCTACCACAGACATGTTATACAGCACTGGAAAGAGGATGAAAGTGATTATGTAGGAGGAATAATGTGGAGGAAGTAAAGTTTTTAGTTGATAAGTGATAAAAAGAAACTATCATGACAATTATCAGATAATTCCTAAGATTTTTGAAATATCTTTGTATTTTATTTGTTTTAGCCTCCTTTCACTGCACTTTCTGTTTTATTGGCTGGCTTCCACAGTTTTAGATTCAATCTCTGATGCTAAAATACCAGTGATGTGTGCTTCTTCATAACTTCAGCGATAAGAAATGTAATTATTTTAAATTTTCTCGGTGTTTTGTTTAAAGATGAAGAGAGAGAAGAAACCAAGTCCAGGGACAAAAATTTGAAAAGTATTACTGAAGTAATAGCTTGAAATAATTTGATCATCATATATTTAATATTACTGAGACTGGAGAGAGGTAAATAGCGGTTCCTCAGGGATATGTACTGGAACCTGTGTTAGTCAACATATTCATAAATGATCTGGAAAAGGGGTAAACAGTGAAGTGGTAAGGTTTGCAGGTGATGCAGAATTAGCCAAATAATTAAGTCCAAAGCAGTCTGCAGAGAGTTACAATGGGATCTCATAAAACTGGGTGACTGAGCAATAAAAAGAGCAGATGAAATTTAGTATTGATAAATGCAAAGTAATACACATTTGGAAAACATTATCACACCTATCCATACAAAATAATGGGGTGTAAATTAGCTATTACTCTCAAGAAAAAGATCCGGGCATCATTATGGGTAGTTCTATGAAGACATCCACTCATTGTGCGCTGGCAGCCAAAAAAGCTAAATATCTTAATGCCACATTTTCTTTGAATAGTGTTCCTGTCGGTGCTCCACTGCAGGTATGTCTGTGCCCTGCACCTCTCATTATAGGTCTTCGGTACCAGTGGCTGCTTGTCTCAAACATGCACTCTTCCTCCCTCGTGTTCTGCCATGAAACTAATTAGTGCTGTGCAAGCAAACCACCTCTTCCCCGGCCACACGCAGAGCAAACAGCAAATTGCTTTCCCTTTCCTTGGTGTTAAAATTTGGTTTTCTTTTGCTACTCTCAGAGTTTCCATTCCATTTTTATAGTTTTATAATACTTCCAAATTTTGTCCTTGTTTTATGTAAAACAAAACCAAAACATCCTCCTTTCTTTTCTTCTTCTTTGATCCCCCAGGGATCACCCCACTGAAGAGCATGCCTGGCTCCCCTGGGTTTAAAAGGTGCTTCTCCTGTGGGGAAGCAATACCAGTAATGGATGGATACTCCTGCTCTATCCAGTGCCTTGGAGAGTCTCATATTCCACAGAAGTGTACCTTGTGCCAACAGCTAAAGGCTAGATCTCAAAGAAAACTGAGTTAAATTCCTCCTTCTGGAGCGGACTTTTAAACCAGCATTTGACTCTGGCCCCAAATCTCTTCAGGGACTTAGGCTGTCCCTGGAGCCTTGAATTTCTAAGAGTGAGCCAAGGAGGAAATCTTTGGACTCCACTCATAAGGTCTCCAAGCAGACTGTGTCCACACACTAAGTTCTAGACTACCCAGAGGAGCTCCCCAATGCAGTTGGTCACCTCAGCCCTGGTGGCTCTGAAGTACAGTAGCCACAGGATAAAACAGGTCAGCTGATGCACATTGCGCCTATAAGCCTAAGGACCCTATGGGCACAGGCTCCAAAATGGTAGCAGCACCTATCCAAACCAAGAGGGCAGACTGTACCGTGTCTGTGAAAGTGATCCCAACTCCTAAACTCATACCAACTGTCTCCAAACAAGCTGTATCGAATTGACCATTTCAGGCGCAGTCTTTGCTGATCTTGGTACTGGCGAGTCAACACTGCTAGACCCAAATAGAACTGATCACTGCAGTACCTCAGGAGTTTTTACTTTTCCAGGAATGTCTTGAGACTCTGGGATACCTTTGCCTGGTCTCGAAGCCCCAGTAGCAAACACTTCTAGATTGCTAGCACTGGGGTGTTCACCAGCAGCCCCCGTATCAGCTCCTCCAGCTTCCAACAATGACTCAGAGAGCGACCATGATATCATCCTCTCACTATCCTCACTCTGTGAGTGAGCCTCACACCAATCGGTAAGAGTCACACCTGCAGTCCGAGCCTCAGCCATCTTGGTATGACCACACATGCCCACCACAACCCACAGTCCTTCCCCCTGGGCTACATAGACCATTGATCTGATGCCTGTAATTCTTCTTGGTTAAGCTCTCATGTAATGCTTCCTGATCTGATTTGTCCCTGATACTGCACAAATTCTGTTCATTTGTGCTGGAGCGCAGAAAATCTGACACAGCCATTGGTGTGTATGTATTTGTGAGCAAAGATAGAAACAGATCGCTGGGAGCTTGTTTTGCATGGGAGCATTGTGAAGAAGTAGGAGTTAGGGGGTGCTGGGTATTGAAGGGGACAGAGTTTAAATGGTACCATAAGGCTTGTTGGTTTCCACAACCCTATGGAAGGTAGGGATTCTGGGAAAGGGTGTTTGTAGTTACTGTATACCATATTAGGAAGGTAAAACGCCTTTATTTCTGATTGCCAGTGGTGTAGCCATGTTAGTCGAGTTCAGCAAGCAAGTTATTCGAGTTCAACAAGCAAGGAGTCCTGTGACACTTAAAGCCTAACAACTTTTTTATCACATTAGCTTTCTTTGGAGAAAATCCCACTTTGTCAGACGCTTTGAAGATGAGGGATATCTGTAAGTTACCCATCTTCAAAGCATCTGACAAAGTGGTATTCTCTCCTATGAAAGCTCATGCAATAAATAAATTTGTTAGTCTTTAAGCACCACAGGACTCCTTGCTTGTTTTCCTTCTGATTTTCTCAAGAGTGTGTGTGTGTGTGTGTGTGTGTGTGTGTGTGTGTGTGTGTAGCCTGCCATATATATATACAGTATATATGGTTTTAACTCCAAAGCAATTTGCATAAAATGACATACTTATTTCTCATTGGTTAGTATATGGGGGAGAAAGCTTTCCAAAAAACCATTTTAAAGAAAACATAGCAAATTATTGTCTGAAAATGCATAATCTTAATTTGGATATGTAAATAGAGAACTAATCATGTTTTGGAATGGGTCAAAATTGTAATTGCATGCTTTGCTTAAATAGTGGCCCATCTCCCAGGTCCACTCAGTTTTCTCATTTGGGCTAACAGTAGGCTTTATCAGTGAGTGCCACCTTGCTGGAAACTATTAAACTGAAAGTATAACTTGTACAGTCACATAAACAAAGGTAGGAGGAATAAGTATAGTCCTTGGTTGTTTGGATCCATTATTGTGCAGCACAGTTATGTAGCCTGAGTTTTAAAGTAGTCTCAAAATATATTTGATCATTCTCTTATTCAGTTGTCGAAAACATGTGTTTTAAGAGACCCTACTAAATATCTACATGCCAAAACTTACTCCTGTTCCTTTTCTTTAATAAAAATACAAAAGTGAGCAATTCTGCAGTATAAACAGCTTTATTTTTAAATGGTTGGTTTTTATTGCTATAGAACTTGAAAAGACCCAACCGTTCTTGAATATCAGTGGTTTGGGAGTGCTCTTCCATTCTTAAATAAGCTGTGCATGCTATGTATATTGATGTCGATTTTTATACCATATAGGAAAATGTTTTCTCTCGCACCTCATTGATAAGGCATTCTCATGCCAAGACATACAATCCAGAGAAATCTAAAGTTAAATTTGTGTAAAACATTCCAGCATATATGTGTGTCACAAATAATAATAAATTTATTGTATTTTTTAAAAAGCTTAATATGTGAAGGGTTGAGTGTCTGTGAAATGAGTGGCATGGGAAAACAAAACAGAAATATAAATAATAGAAACTGAGTTCAGGAGTAAAAAAAAAATCTCCATCTTGTAACCCTGAAATTTAAAGGAAAAAAAAGTAAGAATACATAAAATCCAGCTAGAGTATGAAGAGAAATGTCAAGAATGTTTCTATGGCTGTTAGGGTTGCCAATTTTGACGTATGTAGTCCTAGAGGTTACATCACATGATATAATCATTAACTGAAGGGCTGGCAACCATAATTGCTGCTAAATTGTACATAAGGAACATACGCTAGGATAGGATGCTAGCATGCACTTTGAATTGGAAGGAGGGAAACATACTTGTTTTTTTGGTTGAAGTTATGCCCCCATCCTTCTGTCTGATCTGCATGAGCAGGCAATCAGCATTAGCTCAGCACAGCTGAGGATGAACTCCCAAAACTTACCCACTAACAATTTCAAATATTTTTTAAATTACTTGACAGAACCATTTCACTTACTACTTGGATCTTGGAATAGCGATTTCCGCTGCCTATCTAAAGAGAGCAGAGCACAAATTAGTACACAATAGCACATTTGCTGTAGCTTCATACCAGATTGGGTTGTTTTTTTTTCAGTTGACAACAAGAGAAGGTTAAATTAGAGTAGATTTTAGGGGTTGATAAAGGTAGCAAGCAGCCACTTTTTCCAGCCTCCCATCCTTGCCCACCACCCCAGGTCTTCTGCCAGATGCAGAAACATAAACAGTCAAAGCAAGCAAGGAGTCCTGTGGCACTTAGAATCATAGGGTTGGAAGGGACCTCATGAGATCATCTAGTCCAACCCCCTGCCAAAAAAAGCAGGACCACTCCCACTAAATTATTCCAGCTAGAGTTTTATCCAGCCGGGCCTTAAACATCTCCAAAGACGGAGATTCCACCACCTCCCTAGGTAGCCCATTCCAATGTTTTACCACCCTCCTAGTAAGAAAGTTTTTCCTAATATCTAGCCTTGACCTCCCCAGCTGCAACTTGAAACCATTGCTGCTTGTTCTATCCTCTGTTACTAATGACACTTAATGACTAACAAATTTATTTATTGCATGAGCTTTTGTGGGAGAAAATCCCACTTCATCAAATGTTTTGAACATGAGGGAACGTCTTCAAAGTGTCTGACAAAGTGGGATTTTCTCCCACGAAAGCTCATGCGGTAAATAAATCTGTTAGTCTTTAAGTGCCACAGGACTCCTTGCTTGTTTTGCTGAACTAGACTAATACAGCTACCGCTTCAGGACATCAAAACTCAAGTAAAGACCATGATCTCTTTGTGTTGTCATATTCCTGTCTAATAGTCACAAAACTACTGCAGAGGTCTTCATGTTGCAAAAGTAGAATTTCATCTTTGATTAAATATATCCTAAAACTCTTCAAGTTGAAATATAAAATACTTTGTTTCCCCTTTGATAGGATATATGCTTTTCATTTCAATTGGCCATAGATGTTGTAATTGATAATGAACATCTTTAGTTTGTTTGGTATGACTCATAATGTCCTTTTATCAGATTTCCTGACAGTCACACAGAATAAATTATTTCTAAACATGGACTCTCCAAGGGAAAACAAATATTATTTACTATATTACCCTTATTGTTGGTTCAGTTTAATGTGACATGGAAGAAAATTGAATAGTATTTTTTAAATTAATATGCTAAATCTGAAACTGAAAGATGCAGTGTTAGTAAGAAAACTGTAGTATAGCCTTTTAAAAGGTAAGTTTGTTAGCAACTCATAGTAGAAAAAAAATTCCACAATTAAAACTGCAGTACAACTAACAAGAGAAATATCATCACACTTATAGAAGTATGATACTGCCTGTGTGAATTTAACCTTTTCTTTGTCTTTAGAATCATAGAATCATAGAATCATAGGGTTGGAAGGGACCTCATAGGTCA
>ML681973.1:1815366-2174976 GCA_007922195.1 Podocnemis expansa | reverse complement strand
TACTGCTTGCCAACTTGACATGGAGCCATTGATTCCTACACACTGAACTTAAAGGGATAGATTGTGTTTTGCGAAAAGATAACTTTATAAAGAGGAGAACAAAAGGGAACAGATAGCAGCCAATAAATTAAGGAGAAGAACCGACAAAATTAATTAGAATCATAAATAGCCATATTTTTAGGCATAATTAATCTAGGTTCTAGAAAAGATGCATTTGTTAAATGCTGAATACATTTATACGCATTACTATACCTTGTCTTTATTGAACAAATTAAAACTACTTTATAGAATCATATTTCCTAGATTATTTGACACAGATAGCCAGTCTTCAAAAAACCAAATCACTAATGCCATAAAATTGAATTAGGAAACATTTTGAAACCCAAGGATGGAGACACTGAGCTGGGTTATATATCTGAGTTTCAAAAGTAAATATTTTGCCAGATTCTTTATTACTGCATGTTTCAGCTGACTTTTAACTTGGTGTGAGCTCTTTAACACACACAACATATGCCTTCTAACCCTATGATTCTGTGATTCTATGAATTTGATCACAGATATGACTCTTTTGGTCAAAATTAATATTTTTAATTTCAAGCTGATCATAATGAGGTTTGTTTTGTTTTTGTTTTTTAAGGCAAGTGAGCATAGAAAAACATCAGTGCCCTATGGTTCTGATGTACATAATAGACATTACTAATATTATTTGAAATGCTGGATTGTTTGGCGAAATCTTGCTCTGCAGCTAGTGTATCTAATCAGTCTTTTAGAAAATTAAGCACTCTTGCTTCCAGAAGCTTCCAAGAGTCGTGGGAACCTTTCCCATTGCCTTAGCTGGTATTTAGGCACGGCTGCTATTAAGTTGCTCAAGATGCTAAGACTGGTAGATTCTCAGTGTACCAGACCAGGGCAGTGCATGTCCCATTCCTTTTCAGACACACAGTGAATTATCTCATAGTGAAATGAGAGAGATTAATCAAAAGGTGATGGAGCTAGTTTACCCAGAAACCATACGCCCACTTTACTGTTGATATATGTGACGGGGTCTCCTGGGTTGCAACCTGAAAACTATGGGAGGCCGTGTCCTCTTCATGCTCCAGCCTGGACTCTCCCTCGCAATGCCTTGCTAGTGATAAGCAGCAAGCGCCTCTAGGCACTGTTTTCACCAAGCCCAATGTCTTGCAGAGCACGCTACCACCAGGATTGCATAAATGTTAAATTGGGTTGCCTCTCACTCGGTGATAATGTCAGCAGCAAACTAGACATGCATAGCCATCTGCAGACAGAGACACACACAGCTTAGATACGAGTGCTTTGCTTAGCCACTCACAAACCAGCAATTAGTCATTAGCTAGTTACCTCCACACACGCACATGCGTGTGCAGTGTGTAAAAACTGCACCAAAAGTGACAGAGAGCCATTAACATTATCTGGCTACTCCATTGTTGTGCCTGAAATGCTGTTTGTGGGAGAATCCCACCTCACATGGTCTAGTAGTAGTTACAACAGTATTTTATAACTTCCCAGATTATGATAGTATATCAATGCAACAGAATTAATGCTTAACCAATCAAGACTCTTAAAATAATATCAAGCAAGGCATATTTTGTATACAACATATAATTATGTGATGTTGGTGAATATGGAATTTCTGGGGTAGTGTTCTCAGATGCAGCGTGTCATAATCTATTTACAGTATTTTCATTTTATATTCATAGATTTGTAGCACTGAACATAATCTCATGATCTCAAGTCCTACACCAGTGGTTAACATCTGCCAAGCCAAAACCAAATTTGTATTCTCCATTATGTTTTGCCAATGGACCACTGTCCTTATCTGTATGCGTTATTCATGTGGCCATTATCACAGAATATTTGAGTGCTTTGTTATTTATATGTTTAAAGCAGTGGCTCTCAACCTTTCCATGCTATTGTACCCCTTTCATGAATCTCGTTTCTCTTGAGTACCCCCAAGTTTCACTTCACTTAAAGTCTACTTGATTAAAATCAAAGATAAACTACAAGTGTCACAGGATACTATTACTGAAAAATTGTTTACTCTTTCGTTTTTACCATGCACTTATAAAATAAACCAATAGAAATATAAATAATGTACTTACATTCCAGTGTGCAGTATATAGAGCAGTAAAAACAAGTCACTGTATGAAATTTTAGTTTTTAGTGATTTTGCTGGTGATATTTTATGCAGCCCATTGTAAAACTAGGCTGATATCTATGTGAGTTAATATACCTCCTAGAAGACTTCTACGTGCTTCTAGGAGTACACCACTCCTGGTTGAGACCACTAGTTTAAAGCATACTGAAGGATATTTGGGGATGTCGATTTTACTTAAAAACTCAAAGCAGAGGACTAACATAACATATTCCTCTAGTATTAAAAATATACACTTCCAGTTGCAGCAAATGGAACTGCATAGTCAAGTTTGTACAGAAAGTTAGATTAGATGTCTCTCAAATCTGCTTGCTTATCTTTCAGATGGGACATAAATTAGTCAAATGCCATGAGAACCGTACAGCTGTCTTCATGACTATAATAGTCCTCTTGCCATAGCCCCTTCCCAGGACAAGCTCTTCCAAGTCCCCATGCACTCTCCAAACAGTATAGCTTTGAGAGTTACAGCCTATGCTTCCTCCACTCACATCCTTCATAGATAACTCTAAGTACAAACTTCCTTAGTATAGCTCAGCACAGGTGGTAGAATTTGCCTTCAAACACCCAAGCAGGTTCTGTTCTCCAAGAGGGCAAAGGCAGGGCACTATAAAAGATACTAGGCATTAAATGAATTAAGTATTTAGTGTTATTTATCAAATGGCTTTATAATCTATAAATTTGTAAGTGTGGTGATAATAACACCCTTAGAGAAAATTTTTTCCATTTAGGAACTGTATGATGGTTGCGCTTTCAGGTTCTACTTTAGATTGATGTCATGGATCAAAAAGACTTATAGAGAAAGTTCATAGATACTCATTCCTTTTGATTTCATAGATACTCATATTCTGAAAGGGCTTCTGCATGTCAGCTATTTCTGGACATTAACTGGTGTGGGACTTGATTCTCTTTCTGCAACTTTGCATTGATACTATTGCCTTTTCATGGATGCTAATTTTAAAGAACAAACAGGGAGTCCTGTGGCACTAACAAATTCATTTATCGTATGAGCTTTTGTGGGAGAAAATCCAACTTTGTCAGGCACTTGAAGATGGGAATCTTACAGAATGAGAGCAAAATAAATGGATTGTCAGCACAATTGTATCTGTGACAGAGACAAAACTATTGGTAAATTGGTTTGGCTTTTAGGTCCTTGAGTAGTTAAATCATTTATTATACAGCTTGTTGGGATATCAGGTCATACACAATATGTAAAAGAAGATACTAAGTAAATATAAGCCATTGCTAAATGTCAGAGATTGTGTCTATGGCTTTAGTGGGTCACTTCACCTTTCTGTTCCTTGATTTGTGTGAAATGGGGACAATTCTACTAACTCGCCTTTTTAAAAAGATGAAAAACTCACCTAAGGGCTAAGTGCTGCTAAAATACTAAAATTAAATGTTCGCATTCTCTCCATTGGAGTAAAGAATAAAAGTTTCAGAGTTTTAAATGAATAGTGAATTATATGGAAGTTCTTTGTTCAGCAACATTAGTGGAAGAAGTTATGCTTTTGAACCCACTAAGCTTCCAGGCTGAGTCACTTAAAAAGAGAGGAAACACTTTCTTATTAAGAACAAGTGAGTCTAATAAATGAAGCATCCCTTCTGCATCCTGACATCAATTTTTTTCCAAGTTCATTTTAAGCCTTGAAGTGAACATTAACAAATGGTTGTAAATTGTTGTATGTACAGTGGCAAAGTGAATAGGTAATCTGAGTAGATGAATTTGTCTATACTTGTGGGTAGTTGCTACCATTTACTCACATTCTCACTATAGTTGCCATTGTGAGGAAAATAGTCAATCAACACTGAAGATATAAAATAGAATTGAAAATTGAATTGAAACATAATTTTACATTTAAATACTTTGCAAATGTAGACGTTAAGTGTGAAATGAATGTTGTTAATGACCATAGCTGGGAGAGTTATGCACCTGCTGATCACAGGAATATTGTTATAAATGAGGTTGATTTTCTTGTTGACGACCTCATTTTTTCTCAATGTGGTCTCATCCCTTTTCTATAAAGTCTGACCCTTGAATATGAATGCTCAAGCACAGACATAAAAACACATTAACTCTTCTATGGCTTTTTTCTAATATCTTTGAATACAAGGAGAGTAATGCAGATTTCCCTTATCCTTCTAGTTTAACACAGGTTATGATTTTTGTAGCAAAAATAAAGGATGAGTTTTGTCCCACATACTGTACAAATCATTTTGCTAGTGAGGTTCCTAAATTCTCGTCTCTCTGCATCTGCACTATCCTAAGAACTTCATAATGGATGTATTGACCACCCAGACCTCTCAGCCTAGTTATATCCTTCAAGTATAAAAACCTATACTATATCCCAGGGGCGTCGCTGGCACTGGGCACTCCGGGGCATGTGCCCCGAACCCCAGCGCCAGTGCCCCGGATCTCCAGCCCAATTGGGCCAGAGATCTGGGGCCCAGCTGCTGCAGCCCTGGGCAGGGATCCGGGGCCCAGCCGCTGGTGGCCGCAGCAGCCCCATCCCCCACCGGGGATCCAGGGCCTAGCCGCCCACGGCTGCAGCAACCCCGTCCCCCGCCGGGGATGCGGGGCCTGGCCACCCACAGTGGCACGGCGGTGCCTGGCCCCGTCCTTGGCCAGGGGCTGGGGCCTGCAGGCTGGGGGTGGGGCCTGAGGGATGGGGACGGGGCCTGGGCACATGCCCCAGGTCCCTCCCCCAGCCAGCGACGCCCCTGATATGTTCTAAATAACAAGTCAGTTTGTTTCTCCCAAAAAATTACTTTTATGGTATATTAAGCAATGTGTATTTCTCCAAGTCTGCCTCTCACTGTTCAAATGTATATGTTTAGATTTACAATTCCTTTAAAGACAGAACACATCTCTTCAAGTGTAATCATAATCACAACTCACTGTGTTACTGTTTTCACCACTACGATGGTCCTGGAAACCACCTCTTTTAATTCCTGCATTTAATCTGAAAATAGCACAGACGTGAACTGCCCTTCCCCAGCCTGTAAGTGTAGCTCCTTTCTCTGCAATGATTGCAGTCCTGTTAGGACTGCTACAGATGTAGCAGCTATGAACTGTTGCTTCTCCTCTGTTTGGTTTCCTTGTCGGTGGGCAGGAGAGAAGGATGAATAAAAACCCAAGGTGCTCAAGGGCATCACAGAGGAACAACAAATTGTGAAAAATTTATAAAAAATTCCTGCATCCTTCTAGCAAGCTGCCATGACTACTAGTGAACAAGGAAAGTTGCTAATGGGTGCTCTAAAAAGAAGGCGGGAAGTCCCCTAAATGAGCCTAGAGAGAGTTCAGATTTCGGATTTGGTGCACATCCCTGCAATCTCCTCTACATCCACAACTGTTCCACACATCCTAGACTATGCTTTGACCCTTGAAAAGTCAGGATTATCCCTAAACTCTCGTAGGATCCATCTAGCAGCAATAACAGTCTTTCACCAACTTGTAGAGAAATATTTAATGCTGTCACACCCAACCTCTAAAAGGTTCTTCAAGGATTTAATAAACCTTTCCTATCAACCCTGACTTCCAACCCTCATGTGGGACCTAAACCTGGTGCTGAAAGGGCTGACTAGATATCTGTTTGAACCCACAGCCACCTGGTCATTGATGTAGTTACCAATGAAAATGGCCTTTCTGATAGGAATTACCTTGGCCAGAAGAATAGCAGAGATAGCAGCTCTGATGGCACATCTCCTTTACACAGTTTTCTTTCCAGACAAGTTTACTCTTGGGCTGTATCCAGAATTCATCTGTAAGGTAGTCTCCCCAATTTCAAGAGATGATTCATCTTTCAATCTCTTACCCCAAGCCTTACCAAGACAATATAAGGAGGGCATTTTTCATATCCTAGATGTATGGAGAGCCCTGACTTTCCACCTTGATAGGACAAAGACCTTCAGGAAGTTCCTAGATTTTTCTGCTGTATTACAGAACCATCCAAGGGCTCAGCAATATTAGTTACATCATAGTGCTACCAAATTAACAACATGAACTCTCCAGTCTCAACTTGTACACACTTCACAAGATCAAGTTCATTTGCTGCATTCTTCAAGAACGTCCCTATCTCAGAGAACTGTAAAGCAGCAAGGTAGGCCTCAGTCCACACATTCACAGAACGATATGCAATCACTGGGGACTCTGCCTCTAATGTCATCTTCAGCTTCATGGTACCATCTTCCATAACTCACCTGAGTCCAGAAGTGGTACTGCTCAGAAGGCTACTACAGTAGGGCATCCACAGGGACACTACTAGAAGAAGTAGGAGGAGTTACTCATCTTGTGTCCCTATATGTGCTTCAGAAACCCACCCACCCCTCCTGTACTTCAAAATTCTGGTCTGTGACTGTGGTAGAGAAGGAACTGAGGAGGGTTAGCTCATGCATGCTGATTAGACTGATGTTGCAGCATGAGGGAGAACAGTGCATGAACACTGCTATCAAAGTTTTCCAATAAGCAGCACTGGTATACAGGCACACTTGCAGCGAAGCACCCCTCGGGACACACATCTTGTGCAGTAATGATGCTTCTTCAAGGCATGTGTCCTTATAGGTGCTGATAAGAGTGTTTCAGAAGCTTTGCAAAAGTCAAAGTCTGTTGTGTCCACAACTTCCCCCACATCCTCAGAGCCAGTCACCTCGTCCTAGAAGGCAATCAGATTGGTCAGACATGACTTGCCTTGGTGACTCCATGCTGGCTGTTCCTGATCACCTTCCTGTCTTCCATGTACCTCAGAACAGATTGCTTGAGGACCTGCCCCATGATTTTTCTAGCAACAGAGGTGAGGCTGACTGGTCTGTGGTTCTCTGGACCCTCCTCCTTCCATTTTTTGAACATGTGTGCTGTATTTGCCTTTTTCCAACCATTCAGGACCTCCCCCAATTGCCATAACTTTTTGAAGATAATGGCCAATGGCTCTGCAGTCATGTTAACCAACTACCTCAGTACCCATGGGTGCATTTTATCCAGCCACAGGGACTAGTGCATGTTAAGCCTTTCTAACTACCCCTGAACCTGTTCTTTCAGAACTCAAGCAGCTTACCTCCTCCCCATGCTGTGCTGCCCTGTGGAGTAGTCTGGGAGCTGACCTTGGCCATGAAGACAGAGGGATAAAAAGTATTGAGTACTTCAGCTTTTTCCACATCATTTGACACTAGGTTGTTTTCCCTACTGAATGGTAAGGAGCCCTCAGTCTCCCTGATTGCTTGTTGCTAACATACCTGTAGAAACCCATCTCGACAGGGGCATCACTGGCACCAGGCTTATGGGGCTCAAGTCCCGCATCCCAGAGCCAGAACCTTGGATCCACCATGGCGGCAGCTGCAGCAGTGGCACGCTTAAAGCATGTGAGCCCCGAG
Organism: Podocnemis expansa; assembly: GCA_007922195.1. Taxonomy (NCBI): domain Eukaryota; kingdom Metazoa; phylum Chordata; order Testudines; family Podocnemididae; genus Podocnemis; species Podocnemis expansa. The sequence goes on along the minus strand of ML681973.1, from coordinate 2,167,439 downwards.
TCCCAGTACCCGAGCTCTGGGTCTTTTTCTGGGCCAGGGCGCTCCTGCATCTTCGTACCCTTCACGTCCTTTGCTAGCTGCAACTCCAGTTGTGCTTTGGCCTTTGCGATTTAGCTTCTGCATGCTTGAGCAATATGTTTGTACTCCACACTAGTCATCTGATTAAGCTTCCACTTCTTGTAAGCTTCCTTTTTGTGTTTAAGCTCACTGAAGATATGTTTGTTAAGCCAGGCTGGTCTCCAGCCACATTTGCTATTCTTTCTGCACACTGGGATGTTTTGTTCCTGCACACTCAATAAGGTTTCTTTAAAACACAGCCGCCTCTCTTGGACTCTTTCCCCCCTCATATTAGCCTCCCAAGCAATCCTGCCCATCAGCTTCCTGAGGGAGTCAAAATCTGCCTTTCTGAAGTCAATGAACCGTATTTTGCTGTTCTCCTTTCTTCCTCCTGTCAGCATTCTGAACTTGACCACCTAATAGTCGTTGCTGCCGAGGCTGTCACTGACCATTACTCAGGATGCTCAGGGATGCAGCACCATGCTCTGTGCATTCCCAGTCTTTTGTTGCCAGAAGCTGGGAGTGGATGATGGGGGACAGATCAGTTAATGGTTACTTGTTCTGTTCATTTTCTCTGAAGCAGCTGGCACAGGCCCCTATCAGAAGACAGGATACTGGTCTTAGGTCCAACCGGCATCACTGTCCTCTTGTTCTTAGACCAAAACTATTATAAGAGAAAATGAAGTGTCTGTATATGAATTATTGGAAACATACTTTTTTTGGAGAAGTCTGATGGGACAAGGTTGTCACCCCTTTTGAGTATTTTTTAAAGGAGAGTACTTGTTAACATTCACTGTGTTGCATTGAGAATTAAGCATCCATATCAACCCCAGTAGTGTATATAACTACTACCAGCACTTAATGGTATGAGACATAATTAAGACCACTTAATGGAGAGAGGGATTTGCCATCACATTATTAGACCTTCTCTTTATTGAACCTCAGAGATGGTCCGAGTTGACTAGACAGGGCAGTTCTATCTACACTAGGGATTTTTTTCAAAACTTGAACAGCATTCTTAGGACAAGTTCAGGGCTATTTTATACTGAATTATCCTAGTCCCCTGCCCATGCCTGAAATCCAGAGCAGGGCTCAAAATACTGAAGCACTCTCAGTTTTAAAGTGGTCGTAAGTTTACCTAACCTTTGGAAGGTTGTCTATGCAACTAACAAAGAGCTAGAAACTTGTCTTCTTCTTTGGTAAAATCCAAGCCTATGTATTGCATAACAGAAGGGGAAAGACAGGACGTGGTGAGGGAGAATTTTTTTACTTACACTTTCCAATGGAGACACTGAATTTAGGTTTTACATTTGCTGTTAATTTAAAAAGAAAAGAAATCAACACTCTAAACATTGACTGAAAGTTGTCTGTGAGACTGAATCATCATGTTCTTAGGGGGGCTGTAAATTATACAAAATTACCCATATGGTAGAAATACACAAAGTTGTTTAAAAATAGCAAATGAATTAATCATGATTCCAATGTAAAATACAGCCTTTAAGGTAACATCAGTTCTCAAAATAACAATGTGGGACAGGTAGGGGGATATTAAGCCTATTTTGCTACCCCTAAGGCCTAGAGGAAGCAGAACATAAAAATGAGCTTCTTTATCAATTTTAAACAAACCTAATCTTTGTAATCATGGTGTAGTTTAAATCTATTACAGATGTTCAAATTCAGGCTCCTTGGCAGACGACCCGAATAGTGAGGAATAAACTTATGTATGTATAATTCAGGTTTAGAGATATGTGCTCAGGAAGTGAAACCGACAGACAATGTTTTGTGTCTATCTTTAAGCCAACAAAGAGCCTATATAAAATGACAGGTGCATTTTTAGGAAAAGAAAGCCCATAATGTTTTCCTATTTAGTAAATGACAGTGTGTCCCAAGATAAAACAAGCTTAAGGGACCAAACTAAGCATGATTATTAGAGGCTAGTGGCTTCTCAATTCATACAAATTGAATTCTTTCATAGACTGAAGGGTTGTGGAAATCTCATGGAGAGTGGAGAGCTCTGAAGTAAAATTAGCATGTAAAGTGATTTTATATATGCAGGCTTGTAGCCACTAAGTTTGAATTTGAGAAAGAAATCCTATTACTTATCTTGTAAAAGAGGTAATTCTTAAATTCCCCATTTGTTGTCCTTGATATAAAGGTTCTTCATATGAATAATAGATTTCTGTGCTTGCCCAAAGATAGAAGGTTATAGAATTGACCAAGATCCATCTCTTTCCCCTCTGCTTTCTCTTTACAGAGTAACTGATTTAGGAAACATTAAAAGAAGATTGTATTTATCAACGGTCCATAAGGAGTTGTCTGTAACCCCTCTTCATGCAAAACTTCCTCTTTTTATGATCAAGCGCAAAATAGTAGGTATCTTGGGAATGTTACTTAAAGTGCCGTTGAACAAAATCTTTCTGTTTATATCAGAAGACTTTTATATAAAGAGATTTTTACAGACCTGATAAAATCCTGTTGAATCAAGACACTTGAAAGAGACCTTTGTCTAACGGAAGAGAAGATACGCATTATCTGATGCGTGTATGTGTGTGCGTGTAGATATGTTTATGGCTATATACAACCTGACAGTATCAGAACTGTTTCTCAGTGTGTGGAGAAGAATCTGAGTTCTGTCTCCCTTATTGCTATGAAAATCTGAGTGATAATCAAAATTTGAAATGGCTACAAATCTGTTATAATTGGTGCCCTCTCTTTATTGTAACAACTCTGCCTCCTAATATTCTCCCACAATCCATTTGTTTTTATTGCTTTCTCTGTTCTCACAGATCTCTTTAGAACATGTCTCTGTCTTTCTCTTTCTAGCTATTGGCCCTATCCTGACCTTTTCTGCATATAAACCCACAACGTCTCCCATCTCCTTACCACCTTTCTCTTCCTTCTTGTCCTGTAGGCTCTGTTTTTGCTAACCTTTGCTAACTACTCAGGTCCACAGAGGGTTAAGAGGGCCTGGAGCAGCAGCCAATAGGCTGAAAGGAGATAGCTGCTCAGTATACAAGAAGGAACTGCAGAGACAGAGCCAGCAGTTGGCCTGGTAAGCCCAGGGAGCAGATTCTTTCTCTGGCTCGCTGAGGTAGCCAGCACCCCAGAAAGTTCATAGTGTGCCACTGAGAGGTGACCAGGAACCAGGGTCCTGAAGGATGCTGGAAGGGTTGATGAGGTCCAAATCAGCAGTCCTAAGGTGAGGGGGCCTGAAGAGGGTGGCAGCTGCAACTCCAGAACAACAGGCCAAGAGCCAACTGAGGCACAGCCTGGAGGTGAGGTTCTGTGTATGGCTGGGGGCTGTTGGGAGAGCAGCCCAGGGAGACATTGCAGCAGACACTGGCAGGAGGCAGTAATGGTGCAGAGGTTGCTGCATAGAAGGTCCCGGGGCCTGGGGAAGTGGGCAAGCCTAGCTCCCTCCCTCCTCCCCCAGAGTGCCATGGATGGCACAGCACTGGTGGCCATTGATTGTTTAACATAGTGGCCAAGGCCTCGCGTGGGACTTGCTCTGAAAGGGTGGACTTAAAAAGGACTTACTGAGGGGGCTGTGGTCCCAGAAATGGACTTAGGAGTCGGGTTGAGCATGTGGTGAGGCAGAAGACGTCTGTCAGGTGGTTCATGTGCTGCAAACGCCTACACTGCCTGTTGTGGTTCCATTTGCTGTCTTTCTTGTCTGACACTTGGGATTCCTGCTCTCTTACCAAGCCAACTACTGTTCATGAGCTACTGGTCTCCCACAAGTGTCATCTCCTCAACGTTGCTGAAACAGACCCTTTTCCTTACTAATTCTGTTTCGTTGGCAGCCATCCTTTTCTTACCCAGCCTCTCTTCAAGTTAACTTTATCACCGTTAGTGAACTCTGAGGAACTTTGAAATATTACTTGGTTTTGCAGATTCTAGAACATATTAAAAAATACGCTGCAAAATGTCAGATAAGAAATTGCCTCCATCTTCTCATTGGCGTTCCTCAAGATCAGATATCATACAGAGCAGTACAGAAATCCTAACAATTAATATCAACTTCTAAAGACTCAAGGATCTCAAATACTAATACTAATTTAGAGAGGCATCTGACTAGCTTGTTCTAAAATGTTTATGAGTATATATATGTACTGACACATCAACATAGGACTCTACACAAGTGACTACAGGACATAAGGATAGACACAAGAAGAAATATTTCATAGAGAACTCCAGTGGTATTTTTGTTTAAAAGAAAAAAAAGATACTCTCTTTTCCCCTGCTGACTCTGTTCCCAACTCCCACCCTCCACCCCCAGCTGGGCAGCGGCACCTGCAAGAAGGGTGCTGATACTCCATATGCCTGCATACCATCACAAAAAAAGTACTTGAGAACTCTAAAATTATTAAGGGTTTATTTGAATGATCATTTAGTTGAGGGCAGTTATGTTAATTTGTACTTCTAATTTCCTTTAGTTTTCTACTTTCTGGCAAGAGCTGTTTTTAAAAAATTAATAAGCACCAGGCCATATCACTGAAGTTGTCATTAATTCAGGATCTATTGAAATAACTTGTATTTCTTCAATACATTTTCAATTAGTTGGTCTTGGTGTCAAGCTAATAGTCATGTGTCAAGACTAAACTATGCATTGATGTACAGTAAATTAAATTCAATCAGAATATGAATATCAATTACAAAGTTTCATTCAGATAATAAATCTCTCCAAGAGACCTGACTAAATATTCTGATTGATTACAGTAACAAAATGTCCTAATAACCTTAACCCCTGAACAGCCATTGCTTTTTAAAGGGTTGGTCGAAACTCTGCGAGCATGAAGACTTAACTATTTTTTTAAAAATCTGATGGCTAGCTGCCTTTTAACTGTTGCTGATATTTAAAGAGGGGCCTCTTGTTTTTAGTAATAAAAGATTTGTTTTCTCCATAGCCACAGCAGCATGATTTTATTTTATTTAAAAAAAAAATTGTATAGATGCTGATGAATACTACTGGTAACTGTGTGTTCACATGCAACCCCAATATTTTGCAGATCTGTTAGTCCTTTAATGATATTTAGCTCTAATATAGTACTTTTCATCTGTACAGCTAAAATACATTGCAAAGTAGCATCATTATCTCCATTTTACAGATGAGAAAACTGAGTTGCAGAGAAGTGAAGTGGTTTGCCTAAGGTCAGGTCAGTAGGCCAGTGGCAGAGATGGGAATAAAATGTAGGTCTGCTGAGTTCCAGTTCAGTATGCTACCCAGCTATATCCACCAGGCACTATAGTTTTGTTGTATGTATTTCACTTCTTCCATTTCCAAACGCTTCTTTTTTGTGTTAAACCAAAATGGAAAGTTCCGTACATTCCATTGCATAGACTTTCTGTACTGCTATTTCTAGAAATGATGTCAGGTCTTCAGCAAGTATGCTTAGAAATGTTAATTATAATTTTTAAAAAATTTCCTTCTCCCTCAGTTTATTCCTAATACATAATACTTATATTTTGAGCCTTCAGACATGGGAGCTGAAAAATAATGGATGCAGGTTTTTTTTTTAAACTGCCTGAGAGTAAATTTAATTTGTGCATCTTAAATTTTTTCCCCAAATATGTTTTACATTTGACATGTAGATATTGGGGGCTTTTTTCTGTTTTTCTATGGAAATATTGATTTTCATTATGTTCCACATGAGAGATGTTCAACTACTTATATATCTGTATTACACAAAAATCAACTTTATGCAAAGACATTAGATTCTCTTAGAATAAAATTGAAACTGACAAAAGTGCAGGAGCTACTTGAATATTATCAGAAAGATTAGTGTCATAGTTTAATACAATTTTTACTATCTTTTTACCTACCGGAGAACTAATACTAAGGTCTTCTCAGTACTGAAAAATTGTAATGTGTTTAAACATTGCTTAACACTGTTTTTAACCATCAGATTACTTAACATAATGCTGACCTTGACTTTGCAGTGTGTAGACAAGAGCAATACAATTCAGTCTTGTGTCCTGGCTACTTGACACGATGCGGCACAAGACTTGTCCTTGTTCCAGTCAGGCATATCATCCTGTTAGCTAACAAAATAGCTAAACATTTATTTAAACATAGTATAGTTTACTAATATGGGTATGGTCTAGGTCTACTTGCCCTTAGCACAGGAGTTCTACTAGATCAGTGTTCCTTAACACTTCTGATACCAGGGACTTTCTATACTGTGTCAGGAAGATCTATTGAGAAACACTTGACTAGTCTTAAATTGCAAGGATTTTTACTACACTCCAATAGTTTTAGGTCAGGATTGCACTAACATGGTTCATTTCTCTATTCTAGTGGTGCAATTTGTGCATTGACTTGGTAGCATTCACCAGTGAAATATTCAAAGGAGCTGTTTTCCAGTCTTTGGATGGAATTATTGTTTCAGCTAACTGTAAAATAAGAAAGATCTTCACTTTGAAATCAAAGCCTCAGGATACAGCTGAGGATGATGGTACGGTACAGGTGATATGATACTATCTTGGTCATCACTGTTCACATTGTAAAAACAAAAGCTTTTTAATCACAGTGTTTGAATTAATCAGTTGAGAAATGGTGTGATTTCATGAAAATTGAAGTGTGTTTAGGTCATTCACAGCATGGTTAAGTCTTGGACTGTAGATGACATGAAATAAATAAAGATATGTACATTTTTTGCTGACAGCTTCATTAACATACTGTTTTGTGGAAAAGGTCTCCTTTAAGGTTAGAATACCTTTTTAATACTTTTCTGGCAAAACTCTTTGTGGAAGTATTTTATCAAGTAGTTTGGAAGAGAGTTTCTTAATTATCAGTGGCTGTGGCTGCTGAAAAAAAGGAAGATATCATGCCCCCGGGTGGCTTCCAGTGAGGATGAAAAACCACCCACATTAGCTGCACTCCTGAAGTTCCCCTTTTCCCTGTATCTTGGAGATTTATCAGCTGATGAAGACTTCCTTCTTTAAATGGTCCAAGCAAGCATTAGCTGGGAGACTGCAGTTCACATGCCTATCAGTAAATGATTATCATAGAATCATAGGGTTGGAAGGGACCCCACGAGGTCATCTAGTCCAACCCCCTGCCAAAAAAGCAGGACCACTCCCACTAGATCATCTCAGCTCAGCTAGGGTTTTGTCCATCTGGGCCTTGAACACCTCCAAAGATGGAGATTCCACCACCGCCCTAGGTAGCTTATTCCAATGCTTCACCACTCGCTTAGTAAGAAAGATTTTCCTAATATCCAGCCTCGACCTCCCCAGCTGTAACTTGATTATAAGCTGAATTAAACAGAGAGGTTTTAATGTAGATCAGTCTTACATTATTAAAATTCTAATTGTAATTTGAATGCCATTTACTCACAGCAAAGAATCTAACGAGAACTGAAAGTGGCCTGGTGTGGAATCTATTCTTCTGACAAAGACTGCAAGAAAGGGAAGTTATGCAAATGAAATAGATCAAATGATAACAGATGCTTATGTGACCCCGGTTGCCATAGTTCCTGAGTGCCTCAGTCTTTATTGGCAAGTTCCAGAGGGGTACCCATGTCAGTCTGCTTCAGCGAAACAAACAAGGAGTCCTGCCACACTTTTAAAGACTAACAAATTTTTTATCTCATGAACTTTCATGGGAAAAATCCCACCTCATCAGATGCTTGAAAATGGAAAACTTACAGTATGAGAATGAAAAATAAATCCAGTGAAGTGTGAGTCACAGTTACAGCCAAGTAGTGCCATGTCATCCCTGTGAGTAGTAGCAACTAAGACTTGATAGTGAGGACAACAGTATAGGTATTCCCACTGCCCAAAACATGGAGATAGTGTGTTTAGATAATTTATTGTAATTATATTCATTCTGGAACTGTACAGCCAGTTTTCAGTATTCTCAGTGCAAATGTATCACTGATTTTCGTAAGTACAACTTTGTGCTGTACCAGACTGATGGCACACAACAGCATTCCAGTCCATGGGAATTATTGTCACAAAGACACTCAGGTGTTTTAGTTTGTGCTATTCTGTGCACGTTATTTTAACTTGTAAGTGTTCTGTTCTGACAGAGTAATGTTTATTTCACAAAATAGTGTGAGCATACAAGTATCCATGTCACTCTCTGTTAGCTCATTTTTATTGGTCTGTCCGAAAGCAAGTCTGACATATTTAAATTTTTGTTGAATGGCGTTAATGTGACAGCTGAACAGCATTCTACCAACTGAAAACAAAAAGGCAATTGGCAACAATTTCTTATTTGGATAGACATAAAGGAATATTGTGTATATACAGAATCAAAGCTGCCTTAACACGTCTCTCTGTTTTTTATTAGATTAAGCAGCAAGTGCCTAAGTGTGGGGAGTGGTGAAGTTATCTTATTTGAACAAAACAACCACTCAGGGGGAAAAAGTGAGGTCATGAAGCTGCTTCACATTTTTGTATTGGAGAGTGTAGACCAAATGACCTATTCCAGAATTAACCAGGGACAGAGTCCAGCATTTACTCAATTGGTAGAAATTGCACTAAAGCTTCTTGTCTTTGTTTAGTATCAAATTAGCTGTGAATGAGGTTTCTCCTTCCATTTTTTTGATTTTTAAGAGTATACAAAAATGACCCAAATCTACTGCAAAAGTCATAGTGTAATGTGCTTAATTTAATGAGTAGATATTTCTAATAAACTGCAGGGCTTTCCATGCATTTCAGTTTTTAATGAGTGGGATTATCACATATTGTGATTATTGCACAGTTGGTGGGCATTAGTGTTTCCTGTACAGTTATGAGTTTTCCTTATCTAGACAAGATTTACAATTAGGGGAAAATGCCTACAGTTTAGTAGCCTTAAAATACTGTACCACTTTCCAAATTATAGATTGATTATGTATTTATTTATTAACTTTCAGTTAACATTCATGGCTGATCAAAGTTGGCTTGCTCTTCCAAGACGAGCAGGACTAGATATTCAGATAAAGGCAATGAAGTTATGATGATTTATATATGCTAAGTCTCTGAGATGATGATTTGTACAAGCAAAGCTATTTAGACAGTACACACATCTCATTTAAGCATTTCCCATTCAACCACCTTGAAACGTCTATTGTGATTTATTCCTGCAAAGCACTGGTGCCAAGAACCCACAGTCCCATTGTGCTAGGCATTTTATAGACTTGTAGCAATGAAGAGTATGTGCCTTTAAGGGTTTACAGTCCAGTTATGAGATGAGACAATGGGTGGATACAAAAGATAGACAAGGGAGAACAACCATAATGATCAGCATATGCAATGGCTGCTGCTCACCAGCTGCATAATCCTTGTCAAGTTGATGTGGTCATTAGGTATCAAACCACAGACGAGTTTTACAGCAGAGGGATTTGAAGAAATAAATGAAGTAGCTTTCCAGATTTTTATGGTGTGGTCCTCCCATGCATAAAGGGCAGCACGTTAGAAAGAGTAAAGGTATTTGATGGGAAGGCTTTCACAGATGGGCAGTCAAATATGACACCACCTTTGTGGAACCATTTTGGAACAATAGAGTCTACTTTTAGGACTGAAATAGGAAGTCTTTGCCCATTGGTATGGCTCTTTCCCTTGCTTTCATAGATTTCATGCAAAGTACAGCTGACAGTTATTGTTCAAGGTACATGTTGCTTAAGGCTCCAAGCCTCCTCATGAGAAAATTCCATCTCTCTTTCAAGCTTCCAAATGCTTATTCAGCTATCATTCTTCAGCTGAGTGGGTCCTTTGCCCTCTTCTGCTTCTTGTAAACTGGACAAGCAAAGTAAACTGGGTCTCTCAAATTTAGAGTGGGAATCACAACACCATTAATGTCCACAGTGGTTCTATAAGCAAAAATCCATTTCATTAAAGGAAGTGGGTGTGTATTCCAAAGATCTGAGCATTCTGGACCTTTCCAGACCAACTCACATTAATGTTGGTGACCATGTTGTGCTTATCAGCCAGGCCTTAGAGCACCATGGAACAATGCCTCTTTCCGTTTACAATCTATGAAGCCAGAGCAAAAGAACAGGTATGCTGATCTCATCAATGACCACAGTACAGTTTGGGTACCACAGATCTGCAAATCCATGAGTTTCTTGCACGTTGCTAAATATGAGCCACTTCATCAGCACCTTCTTTAGAACATCACATACTGCCTTGACAGCAGCCCTGATAATGTTCTGCAGATGCTAATGGCCACATTTTTCACCTTGATTCATTGGAGCTGTGTTTGTGCTCACAATTAGTAATTTCCGCATTTAAGGCCATAGACATATCTAAATACCTGACTAACGCACCTTCTACGTCATCTAGAATCTTCTGTGAAATCTCATGATGTAAGTCTGTATAGAAAGCACTGTAGCATTTGAAAACTGCTGGTTAACGATTGACGTTGGTATTTGAAACTCTACCTCTTTCTTTGGAAAAATAATTTATTAATTTTTGCTTTAATACTTTGAATTGGGTGAACACATTGTCAATCCCGGTGTGTGCATGCACGCACGCATACACACACCCACTAGCAACTGTATACAAACATGGTGACAAGTTCCAGAGGAGGAACTGTGTTAGTCTATTTCAGCAAAACAAACAAGGAGTCCTGTGGCACTTTTAAAGACTAACAGGTTTATTTATCCCATGAGCTTGCATGGGCATAATCTCACTTCATCAGATGCATGAAATGGAAACTACTGTGTTAGGTGTACACATACACACAGAGAAGGATGAGTCACGAGGCTAATTTAAAGAGTTCCAGTGAATTGTCTGCTAGCCTAGCTCAGCAAACCAAATTTTGTAATTATTCCTCTGGAACTGTTTCAATTGACCTTGTGATCCTTTCTGTGTTTGTGGACAGATGGACACACACACACACAGACACACACAGTACTACAGTTTCCATTTCATGCATCTGATGAACTAGGTTTTTACAAACCAAGTATTTGTTATGTTATACAGACAAATCACAAGGCCAGAATTCGTATTTGAGCTAGAGCATCTCTGTTAGAAAGACATCTGTCAGTGACTGATGGGAAAAGATAGTGAAGCAGTCCTTGGATGACCAGCAGCGGTGCCAGAATTTCAGGATAACAAAAGGAACTTTTGAAAAATCCTGCATGGAGCTCATCCTAGAGCCGCCACATTAACATGAAAGTTCTTCTCTGCGCGGCAAAGCGTTTGGGCTTTGCCAACTGGTAGCTCACCACTGCTAGCTGCCACCAGTCAGTAGTTAATTAATATGTAGAACATTTTCTACTAAATCTAAATTGTTTCAAGGTATAATTGCATCTTGTTGATCTGCTCTCAAACTTTATTATTGCTAAAATAAATGAACAAGACCTGCTGGTTCTTCCTTCCTCCCTGCAAGTTTAATAGTAGAGTTTTGCAGTATTATTAGGAATTCAGTATTTGGCTGCTTTAGTAATTGTGCCAATAATCAGCTAATGGTGATTTCAGTACAGTAAACTGATGCACAACATATCTAAAAATTGTAAAAATGAAGTACTATGACTGAAAGTAAACTTCTATCAAAATAATGAACAAAATACATTTTGTGACAGTAACTTTGTTTACTTACTCACTAAACCACAGAATTCAATTATTCACCATGACTATCCCAGTTATTTGCACAAACTAGTGAGTTTCATGTAGTTGATATTTTGGGCCTAAACAACTTGATGGTATTGTTTTCAAGTCAACAAGCCATGCTTTGAAAAATCAATTGTTGCACAATTTTTTCAGTCACTACAAAGTCTCATAAATGTGGCTGATGTTATGAACTGGCCTTTATGATCCAACAAACAAATAATTTAATTATATTGCATTTCTGGCAATGTGTTAGTTATAAACAAGTGAAGCCTTTGTCTTTAATCCCATTACATTTGGTATTCCCTTAACAGCTGATGACCCCACAGATGCTATTCCTCGAATCTGCCAGCTAAATACAGATGTGCCACAAGTTACACAATTGCTGAACATGACTAAACTTCGCCAACCAGAAGTAAGATTTGGAGGTCATCCTTTAACTTCACCAGAATCAGGTGTGCTGTGATGTGTGTGATATATAATAATATAACGTGCAGATGTGGTTTGATGTGTTCTATAAAACTTTTTAAGGGTCCAGTTTTCTCATCTCAGTTGTGGGTGCCTAAAATTGTTGAATTGCAGAAAGGTGTGTGGGTGCACACATGTACCTGCATTTTGTAAGTTCAAGAATCAGTGTGCAGACTTGAACAATTCTAAAACACTTGCTTTCAGAGTCTGGAATTTAGAACCACAAATGCCATTAGAATTAGATCCAGTTCCATTTTGGGGGCTGGAAATGGTAACATTTTTGTGCTCAGTTATTAGAATTTTAGAAGTATATACTTGCATGTTTTAACCACAGAATAACAAAACACCTGCAATATCAACTATTGGGTTTAACCAGCATAGATTCTGAAAAGGAAAAATCACATCTCAGTGCTCTCTTAGACATCTTTGAATGTTTGAGTAAAGTAGTGCATTAAGAGAAACATACTGACATAATTTATTTAGACTTCCAAAAGGCATTCTGTGACATCTTGCTGGGGGGGGCAGGGGGGAGAGGCTAAAAGCTAATAAAGACATTAAATAATCACAGGATGTCAGGCAAAGGACTGTCTTGGATCAAAAACAGGCTAAGAGACAGAAAGTAAAGAGGATTTTTTGTTAAAATTTTCATAATAGCAAAATCTTAAGAGAAAGACCTCAAGGTACTCCACTTAGGAAAGAACAATCCATTGCACATACACAAAATGGCAATAATTGTTTAGGAAGGAGGGCTGCGGAAAGGGATCTGGGGGTCATAGTGGACCACAAGCTAAATGTGACTCATCAGTGTAATGCTGTTGCAAAAAAAAGCAAACATCATTCTGGGATGTATTAACAGGAGTATTGTAAGACATGAGAAGTAATGTCCTGGCTGCATCATTTCAGGAAAGATGTGGACAAATTAGAGAAAGTCCAGAGAAGAGCAACACGGATGATTAGAGGTCCTGAACATTTGACTTATGAGGGAAGTTTGAGAAAACTGGGTGTGTTTATTCTGGAAAGGAGGAGACTGAGATGGGTCATGATAATGGTTTTCAAGTACCTAAAAGGTTGTTACGAGGAGGAGGGAGAAAAGTTGTTCTCCTTAACTCCGGATATTAAAACAAGAAATAATGGGCTTAAATTAGAGAAAGGGAAGTTTAGGTTGAACACTAGGAAAAAATCTTGTCAGGGTGATTAACCATTGGAATAAGTTGCCTAGGCAGGTTGTGGAATCTCCATCATTGAAAGTGTTTAAGAGCAGGTTACACAAGCACCTGTCTAGGATGGTTTAAGAGGGTACTTCGTCCTGCCATGAGTGCAGGGGACTGGACTTCATGACCTCGCATGGTCCTTTCCAGTTTCTATGATTCTGTGATTTAAGGTCCTATGCTAGAGCCTGTGGTGTTGTTCAGTAATGATCTTATTAATAACGTGGAAAGTCGAATGACAATTTAGGTTGATCAGCGCCAGAGAGGCTTGTGAAGAATTAGAAAGAGACCCAAAAGAGTTTGGTGAATGGGCAATACAATGGGAAATGAAGCTAAGTATCAATAAATGCAAAGTTAGAGGAAAATACACATGGGAGTTAAAAATTAAACTACTCTTCTACTCGACTGTTTTCTAAATGAACTCTTTTGTCCCAAGAAAGGGATTAGAGCATCATTAGAATCAGCCCAGTGAAAATGTCCATTTAATGCACAGACACAGTCTAAAAAGCTAAAAGAATGTTAGGGTGCATACAGGGCCACCTCAAGGTGCTGTGGCACCGTGAGCCAGCTTTTGCTTTGGTTCATCCCGCCCCCAGGGTGGGGAACAGCCAGCCCAGTGTGGAGCAGGCCAGCCCAGAGGCTGGGCTCTGCTCTCTCACTCCTCCCCTGGGCTGGCCGTTCCTCTCTAGGGGCAGGAAGGGCTGACCCAGAGGCAGGGCGAGAGGTCAGAGTCTACCCAATGGGCTGGCCCTCCACGTCTGGGCCAACTGTTACCCTCCCTGGGAACAGGGCAGGCCAGTCAGGTGGCTGGGCTCTGCTCTTCCACCCTGCCTTTGGGCCTGCCCTCCCCACCCCTTGAGCAGAACAGCTGGCCCCAGGGAGGGGCAAGAGAGTGAAGCCTGGCCTCTGGGCTGGCTGGGTCTGCCCTGGGCTGGCTGTTTCCTGTCCTGGGGGCATGACAAGCTGGCCCAGAGCATGGGTGCCTCCAGGGGTTAACTTAAGGGGGGAATACTGTTCTGGGGCCCACAGATTTTAGGGGCCAGCCAGCATTCTGAGGCCCCTAAAAATCGAATAATGGGTCAGATCTCAGTGTACTGGTGAGTTCCCCCTTACCAGCAGCCACGTCCCTTACCCAGCCAGATGATACAGTCTTCTGGCTGGCAGGGAGCTGACTCAACTGAGCCAGGCTGGGAGTGCTTAAATCTCTCACCCTGAGCATGCTCAGAGCATGCTCAGGGCGGGAGCAACAGCAGCCTCTGTTCAGCCAGGTAGCAGCAGCTCCAGCATCCAGGTAAGTGGGAAAGAGGACTCTGGGTGGGTGTCGGGATGGGCAACTGGAGGGGAAAGGATACAGGGGTTGGGGGGGGAAGGTCTGTGGTGTAGGGGAGCCAGCGGGCAGGTTAGGGAAGGAGTCGGATCAGGGCCAGGAGACTGGGGAAGCTGGTAGCAGGGCAGGCGGCTTAGGGTGGGACCTGGGGGACCAAGGAAGCTGGCAGCCAGGTGGGGGGCTTGGGAAGGGGTTGGATTGGGGCCAGGAGACCAGGGAAGCTGGCAGCCAGGCTAGGGAAGAGGTTGGAATAGGGGGCTGGGAAGAGATGGAGGGAGTTAGGGGGACTGGGGTATGGTGGAAGGGGGCATGGGGACAAGGAGACTGGGTAGGGGTTGTTGGGGGCTGGGTAGTGGTGGAGGGGACTGTGAAGGACTGGAGTGGGGACTGGGTAGGGGGCTCAGGAGGGAAGGAGGAAGTCGGGGGCTGGAGTGGGGGCTAGGGATGGAGGGGGCTGTGGAGCTGGGGAGGGGTTGGGGGGCTGAAAGGGGTGGAGTGGGGAAATGGGAACAAGGGGACTGAAGGGGGCTGGGGAGATATGGAGGGGGTTGGGGAGCTGAAGAGGGTGGAGTGAAGATGAGGGAGGTGAGGGGTGAGAAGGGCCGGAGTGGGGACTTGAGGGCAGGGAGTTTAGGGAATTGGGATGGGGAATGAGAAGGACATGGGGGAAGAGGGCTCTGATGTGGGCACTAGTGGACAAGGTTGGGGTGATGATGTGGAATTGAGGCTGTGATGCTTTTGTGAGGAAACAGCTGGTAGGGCTCCAAATGCCTACCTGGGCTGGGGGCCCACACATTCATGTAGGGGGCCTGGACAATATGGGAGGGGGGCCTGGAGATTAGGAGGGTTCCAGGGCCTGTCAAATTATACTTTAACCACAGGGTGCCGCAGACCAAAGTGGCACCCCTAAAGCTATGGCACCCTGAGCCAGTGCCTCACTGGCTTATCAATAGAGCTGACCCTGGCTGCATAAGCAGTTGGGTGGATATAATACCAAAAATTGCGTGCTTTTGTTTAAGTCAGGGCTGCATCTTTACCTGGATTACAGCATGCAGTACTGAACAGCCCATCACAAAAAGAATACTCTGAAATGAAAAGGGTTTAGCCAGGAGCAAGAAGAATGGTCAAAAACCTGAGTCACTCAAGTCTCTGGCTATCAGAGGTTAGAATAGACCTGCCAAGGGGAAAGATTGTTCTGCACATGCCTACTGAAAGGTTCCTGTGTTACTCACTGAAGCATATGGCTCCAGCCACTGGCACAGTCAGGGTACTGGACTAGACAGCCCCTTGACTGTTCCTATATGGGAGTCCCCATGTTAATCTGTTTGAATCTACAGAGTGCTTGCAAAATGTTGTATATAGCCAACTAAAGTTAGGGAACTGAAAATCTGAACATAATAGTTCTTTTATGTTAACAATTCTACAATTTAGAACAAAAGTCATTACGGGCAGAAAAATTAGCTAATTGTGTTAATGTTCTCTAGAAGTATAGTTCTGATCTCAGCATTCTCAGTACACAGGCTTATGTAGGTTTTAGATTACACGACCTAGAGCCAATGCCTTTCTGTGAAGCTACTCTTCCTTTTTAGAAGCCCAGGGTGAAATCCTGGCCCTACTGAAGTTAATTGAAGTTTTGCCATTTACTTAAAGCAAGGTCAGGATTTCACCTCAGACATGTTAATACCTTGTGACAAAAGAATTAAAATCCTTCTTTTAAACAATCCTATAATGTTAAAGATTTTTATTAAAGAACAGCAAAAAGAATAAGATATGAATAATTAATTTAAAGCTGTACATCAGTACTCCTTTTCTCTTATATGAAAATGTTCATAAACAAAAAATAATAGGACTCTTTTAAAATATAATTTCAGATAACTACTTAGGTCTGTAATTATTCGTTATTTTTATTCCATTCTTCATATCACAGTCTTTTCTAGTTTAATTTTACAAGACACTTGATTATATGTTTGAATAAAAATTCAAAGCTACACCCAAGAATTTGAAGTGCCCTTTTGTTTTAAAGTTCAAGGACACCATGGTACATTGCACCAAAAGGGCATTTCAAGAACTCTTGACTATACTATTAATTTTTTTTATACCTGAACTAAAAATTCTTGTTATAAATTATAGGGAGCCTATCTGTTGATAAGCAGATACCTATCACTACATGCCTGAGCAAGGACGTAAATGTGGAATTTCACATAAACTATTTAAGTGACATCTAAAACTACAGGAACTCCTATGTTCTGGAAACCTCCTTTTGGGCCCAGTCCTTCACCCATGAAGTCAGTGGTAAAAATCCCACTGATTCCAGAGGGAGCAAAAATAGGTTCATGATGGTGGATGCTTTTATTGTCCAAGAATAAAATACTGATCAAAACAGAAATTTAAAAACCAAAAGATGATTTTTAATGTCATGAGTGACTATATATCACTGTCTTCATTTGTACAATTGCATACACTTAAATGAATTATGAAAAGTTCCAAAGAGGTAACTGTGGTAGTCTAGTTGAGCAAAATAAAGGAGTCCTGTGGCAGTTTTAAAGACTAACAAATGTATTTATCACATGAGCTGTCATGGGAGAAAACCCAACTTCATCAGATGCTTGACGATGGAGAACTTATACAAGGGGAGGAAAATAAATGCAGGGAAGTGTAAGTCATAAGATCAGGTCAGACTCTTATAGCAAATCAGTGCAGTGGTTTAGAATCAAACACTGGGGAACAGCAAATAGGGGACGAGTAGGTCAAATCACCTGCTGTAATGAGAAAACAACACCAAAAATGTAATGATTGCTATAGTTATGTACATCCCTTGAGCTTTAATCCAAGCCACACCACACGATCCATTGCCTACAGCCAAGCCCTAAGGTAGAGTCATATTTGTTACAATCCCTCAGACAGAGACAGAAACCTTCAGAATCTGTATTAAGCATTCTTAAAACTACAACATCCACTTGCGGAAGTGAAGAAACAGATGGACAGAGGCACACGGATACCCAGAAGTCAACTACTACAGGAGAAGCCCAAGAAAGTAAACAACAGAACGCTACTGGTCATCAACTGCAACCCCCAGGTCAGACCTAGTCTACCACACATCATCAGTGATCTACAGCCTATTCTACAAGATGATCCCTTACGCTCTCAAGCCTTGGGAGACAGACCTCTCCTCACTTGCAGCCAGCTTCCCAACCTTAAGCAGCTGTTCACCAGCATCTACAGGCCTAACAACAGAACCATTAAAGCAGGCACATATCCCTGCAACAACTGCCAACTTTGCCCACGTATCTGCACAAAAGACACCATCACAGGACCTAATCAAGCCTACTCCATCAAGGGCTCATTCACCTGCTCATCCACCAATGTGATTTACGCCATCATGTGCCAGAAATGTCTCTCTGCCTTATACATTGGACAAACAGGACAGTCTCTGCTCAAAAGATTAAATGGACAGAAATCTGACATCAGAAATAATATTAAAAAACCAATAGGAGACCATTTCTACTCCCTGCTTACTGCATTGATGATTTCTTAATAGCTGTGCTCAAACAAATGAATAAGACATCAAAGCTTCAAAGAAAAACTAAAGAATCGGAATTCATATGGATTATGATATTTGCTTACAAATGTATGTGCAGCATGAGAAAAATCTGTAAATATTGACATGCATATTGCATAGATCCTTTCAGGATTTTTACTTCATAAACAGATTTACAGTTTTTCCAAAATTAAGAGCATGTTGTGGATTCTAAATTGTCCTGTAGGGGTGATTTTCTTGAATTACAAATAAAGATGTAACCTGTTCATGAGCAACAATGTTTTCAGTGAAATTAATAAAACCAACATGTATCCAATAAATCATTGTGTCTAATTTAACTAAAAATTTACACTGTTAATTCCTTCAATTCCCAATCCACATTAAGTAATGACTGCTAGTCAATGAAGGATGGTAGGAAGTAATTTTTTTTTCATTAATGGATACCTCAGTTTAATTGAACACAGAATCAAGTCTGGTTATTTAAATGGAGTAGTTCAACTCACTAATGACAAGATGTAGTGGTCCACTAAGCACAGATCAAAACTAGTAATTTACTTAAAAATTAATACTCTGTTTGCCTGAGTGCTTTCATTTCCACAGCAGTAACACTGTAGTTTTTTGTTTTGTTTGTTTAAATAAGGGGAGCCATGTTTCTTTTGAACTGCGCTCTGACTGAAAGGGAGGTGTTGATTTAGCTACCCAAGAAAAGTAGTTGTATAAAAAATAATGTTACTCCTAATGTTTTCTGGTTCTACATTGCCATATAACTGCATATGCCCAGCTAATTTAAAATAAAAAATTATTCTTATTATGCATGCAAAGCGCAAATATTGTAGGGACTTAGTTCCCACTTCTAATTTTTCTCCCTCTTAAAGTAAATGTTTTACAGTCTTTTTACCACTAAGCAGACCTCAGTTACGTTTCCTCTGCATACATGAAATGAACTGAAACAGAAGAAAACATTCTTAATTGATTTTATATTTTATAAATTTGAATTTCAGAAAATGGTAAATATAACAGGCATAATTTGCTGAGTCTCTGAGTTCGCAATTACTGGTGTGAACTATGTTATACAAAAAGCTTATGTCGCCATATTTTTTAAAAGTTTCTGCATGTCCATATGAAACAGTGAAGTGTCCTGGAACATGTTATGTATGCATCTACTGTAACAAAAAGAAAGCAAGTTGCATTTCCCATAATGGGTTTTGAAACAAAGATTAATATAGTATAGCCAGATTCATATGTCCTCCTGTAGGAGATTTTTGTTCCAATTTGGTTTTTTTCTTGTGTCTCTTCACCTTCTTATTAATTTACACACTTTTAAATAACCCTATAGTAACAAGTGTATCTCATAAGGGGAACGTTTATGTTACTGAAAAATTCAGAGATGCGCTAGAAGTGTAGGTCTAGTTGTTGGAGAAATGGTAGAAGATTATAGCGTGAACAGGGGACAGATGTTTTTATAACATTTTGTTGCTTAATTTCGCCCAGAGTCATGGATATGACAAATTCCCATGTTGCCACTGGAAGACAACAAAATAACTACTCTTCTAAGAGTAAGGGTCTATGTTAATTCTGCTTTAGCTGTGGACAAACCGCATGTGTGCAAGACTGGAATTTTTTTAAATGCCAGTGTCTGTTGGGGCTGTGCATGTGCCTCTCCGTGCTCCCAGATGAGGCTATAAAGGTGTATGGAGGATAAGCAGGTTGCTGGACAGATTGGTGCCAATCCTGGTGTGCCAGTGGTTGAGTTCTACAGAGATCCTTTGGTCTCTTGGTGATGCTGCTCTTTTCTCAGTGGTAAAGGGTCCTTACTGAACACTGGCAAGTCAAGGTTGGATATTAGGAAAACTTTCTTACTAGGAGAGTGGTGAAACATTGGAATGGGCTATCTAGGGAAGTGGTGGAATCTCCATCTTTGGAGATATTTAAGGCTCAGTTAGACAAAACCCTGTCTGGGATAATTTAGTGAGAGTGGTCCTGCTTTTTTGGCAGGGGATTGGACTAGATGACCTCATGAGGTCCCATCTAACCCTATGATTCTATGAATGCCACCATGGCCTATGGGGGCCTACTTCTCTGGCCTCTAGGAGCCTGTCTCTGACTTCACAGAAGAGGAGAATGTGTCCCCTCTCCTTCAACTTTATTAGAGAGTCCCTAGGCACAAGAATAGAGAAAGGAACAAGAGCTGGAGCACAACTAACCACCCACTCCATGACCTCTCTCATCATCTACAGATGAGATGCCAGCCCTGTCATCCACACTGACAATTTCAAAGTCATTAAGAGAGTCTGCTGAGACTTCAGCCTCTAAGAAGTCTGGCAAGCTATTAACATTTGGTTGCCCACTGGTCCTGCCAGGATTGCCCTCCCTACAGCTGAAGGCTTCCTAGGTCCAGCGCCAGCTTTGTGGCAAACACTAAACACTGTAACAACCTGCCAAAGCAGTGTGAGGTATCACCCTCAGACTGAGTGCTTTCCCCAGCCATGGCTCCTACTCATCTTGACGCTCCAGGAGAAGTTAAGATCCATCAAGAACATACGAGAACCCCAAATACTTTGATCTGTTTGAAAGAAAGGCATATTCATCAGCCTTGACTCTACTGAGCCGTCTGTTGTCAAGCATTGGTAGCCCAATGTATTTTTTTAACAAGGGAATTTGTGACAGCCTTCTTGACCGACCTACCTGAGGAAAGCAGAGAAGAGCTAAAAGACACTACTTGTGGCCAAGTTTCCTACCATCAAGGCCAGATGCTGCTTGCCAGTCATCCACAGTGAGATGCACACTGACACGTACTCAAAGAAGAACATATGGATCTCAATCTATAATATGTGTTGTCTTTCAAGATACAGTCAATGTGGATACCTCAACCCGCCATCCATCCTCCCTTTTGAGTCTTAAATTACATGGGCTTTGCCTCACCTTGTATAACCCCATACAGGAGCACAGAGAGGCACATAGTATGGATGTGGCTCCAACAGACATCACCATTCAAACAAATCTCTTCTTGTGGAAGCAAACACATACACATCCAGAATGGGATCTGCCAGAACAATTACCATAGCATTGATGATTTACTAATTGCAGTGCTCAGACAGATGAATACCACATCAAGGCTTCAAAGAGAAGCTGCGGAGATTGAATGTATTACCAAATTCGATTGTATTGCTACAGGACTTAATAGGGACTTTGGCTTTCTCTCTCATTACAACAAGTGATTTGAGCTCATCTTCCTCTATGTGCTGTTCCCTAGTGTTTGGATCTTTCCAATGGTTTTGATTTGCTAACACAGTGCAACCTGACCCCATGACTTACACTTCCCTGCATTTAAGTTCCTCTACCTTCAAAGCATCTGATGAAATGGGATTTTCGCCCATGAAAGCTCATGAAATAAATAAATTGGTTAGTCTTCAAGTGCCACAGGACTCCTCGTTTGCTTTACAAATGAGGCCGTCTGATCTGTAGTAGCTAAAGTGGCCACAGAGTTTAGTTCTATAGGGGGTAGCTGTGTCAGTCGAGTTCAGCAAAACAAACAAGGACTCCTGTGGCACTTAACTACTAGGTTTATTTATCACATGAGCTTTCATGGGAGAAAATCCCACTTCATCAGGCACTTGAAGGTCAGAGTTTAGGTTTCCTCCCCACAGTGAAGTTGCTGTACCATCACTGCTTGAAGCAGGAGCAAATTCTTTCTGCTGAATGTGGCAGCTCTTGAAATCCACTCTGCTTTCTGGCTGTTCCAGCAGGACCGTAGTTTAATCTAGGCAGACGCTTTTGGGAATATCCAGGCCCCACTGCAACTTGAGATGTATATGTGAAATGAGGGGCAAAAGGGTCAAGTAGGATGCACTCATTTGGGATTCTTCAATGTTTAAGTTACTCTTAGGACCTAGATGTGTTTAATATCCAGCTGATAATTTTCACAGCTTGTTCTAATGAAGTTGCCACCTTTCCTGACATTTCAACAGAAAACAAGTTTGCGCTGTTCAGATAGGCTCTTGATAATGTGGGAGAAGAGATGCTTCTAAAATTATCCTTTAAACTACCTTCATTTTATTTTAACTCCAGTTTAGGTCCCGTCCCGCCCCCCCCCCCCCAGCTCTTTTATCACCTGCACTTATTTTGTGTTTAACGGCTGATGCTTTTGCAAATTCTTTAGCTTTTGTCCAATGCTGAATCTTCTCTTCAGAAAAAAGGATTCGGTCCTATACTACTGAAGTTAGCTGGGGTTTTCTCATATAGTTTGGTCAGAGGGGGATTGGACCCTTAATATTTTTACTTGTTTAAATTGTTTTTATTTTTTACATCTTTTCATATGCTGGTATTATGATCTGAAAGTCAAAGTTATATTAAAAGGCAAATAATATTTGTAGTGATTTTTTTCCTTCAGAAACAGTCAATCCAAAGTTTTGGTAAAAAGTTTCATACTAATTTTATTATTAGATAGCAGAGAAAAACCTCGAGTGTAACCTCTCAGTGACAGTAGATGAAAAATTAGCACATTTTGGTCAGGCTTTGGAAGAGGAGGAGGTAAAAATTAAATGACTAAAATAATGAGAATGAGGTATCTAGAGAGAAAAATGAATGTTTATTTAAAAAAGGACAATTAGACAGTGAGCCCTCAGGTTTTCCTAGCTAACTACAAAGGCATATAGCCTTTGGTAAAGTAGTAAAATAATTAATGGCAACATCCCTGACCTGCAAAAAGTTTTATTTTGCACTAACTAGAGAAAATGAAATGCCTTGAGCTGCAGTTAATCTAATCTTTATTTTTAACCTTGTACTGTGAATATGAATTCTCCCAAATGCTCCTTTCAAAGTTCAGAAATAAGGCCTGCCTGCAAATGGAAGCTTTGATAAGTTTAAACCTGTCTTTAATTAGAAACTTTTTCTTTTTATCTACTAAACTTTGTTTTGTTCTGTTTTACTACTCAAACACTCAAGATATTTTTGGTTAGATCTCCTTTTAACTATATTTGTTAATTATGGCAGATGAGTGATGTGTGTTGATGTAGGCAATTAATTGCAGTCAATTAATACAAACATAAACAGAGAATTTTCTTGTTAATCAGCTGTTATAATTGGTACATGGGCAAAAGGCATCCCAAAGGAGTCAGCAAATTAAAGAAATTGCCATTAAACTGAAGAGGATCATCTAATCTTTTGAGATGGCCGTTGGTAACAGCAACTGAAAGTCACTTCAGGAAGAGGAGAACAAAGAACACAACAAGGCTTACAGGGGCTTCTTTTGTTATTGTTAATACTAGTGAATAACACTAGTGGCTGGTTAATACATGGACTTGCCAAAATTTCCTAGCTGCAAATGAAAGTGAAACTGATCTGCATTCAGGTTTAGTCAGTTCCATTGTAAAAATCATTAAAGAGACTCTCAAAAGTATGTTTTGGTATTACTTTATTATTTTGCAGAAGTAAGATATTCCAAAACAGCAAATGCATTGTTAACTCAGCCTCCTATAATAAAAGAGAAGAGAGCAAGGTAAATGCATTGTCTCTTTTCATTAAAACTACATAGGAGAGTAATATTTCTTTCTCAGCTCCAGTATCTGGTTGTCAAGATATCCTTGATATTTATCAGCTTCAGAAGTGGTGATCCAGTAAGACAAGAATGTGTAGGAAATCTTTTTTAAAGCAGCTTACCTGCAATTCTTGTTCTCTGAAGATGAGCTATGTCCCACTATATAACCACTTACCCATCTTCATAAGACATTTTCAACAAAATTTTCCATCTATCTTTTGTTTTGGTTTGGGGTTCTTTTACCAGCTATCAAACTAGTTGACATTATTCAGTTTTTGAAAAAGGTTGACCGCATTTTTCAAAAAAAATTAATTTCTTTAAATATTCATGAGAAAAACAGAATAAAAATTTGAGCTGGAAGAATACCTGTGTATGTAAATGTTTGAAGGATAGGAGCCCAAGTGTTGGAATCAAGGTGGCTCTGTACCTTCAGATGGTGAAATTATACATAAGTACTTCTTGTATCAGTTGTGTAACTATCTTGAGTGGCTAGCTACAGTTTTTATCTGAACTTTTTATGAATTTGAGCTGTGTCTTTTGCCTGTTAAGACATAGTTTTTATATTGTAATTCTTCAATAATCATGGAGTGAAAAATGATACTTGTGTTTACTTCTAACTCAGTTTTAAACTACAGTATTTAAATACAGTGGGGACCCGTTAACACGCGGGTGTCAGGGGACAAGCTGCTTTGACTGCGTGTTAAACAGGACTCACATAAACGGGACGAATGTTCCCTCTAAGCTGCACATGTGCAGCAACAAGTGCTGACCGGCACACAGATCAGTGCTGGCAGCGCAGAGCCGGCAGCCAGGGACCCTAGCCAAGCATGACACGTCTTTCCACAATGCTCATGAAAAGAAAAAGGCAGCGCTTATAAGGCTCACTTCATGTGTTTGCATTTGCCGGCCAACTTCCGGTTGCAGGCACCGTGCATTACTGAGTCCCGCATGTTACCTTGTTGGCTTCGGGGGACATGATCGGAGCACACTTTAACTGGAACTGCGCACTATCAATTTGCGCACTAATGGGTCCCGACTGTAACTGTTTTGAGCCAAGAGTTCACAGAAATAACCTTATCATGTTGACCAGGAACGTCTTGCTTCAAGTGGGGTGTCACAGCTCCCCGTGACACATTCTCTTCTTAATTGGGAATTTAGGCTGCAGTTCCACCTCAGCATCTCTGGCTTCAATTCAGTACTTGTAGTTCATCTCTCACAGGACCTGTGACAGAGTTAACCAATGACCAGCCAGCCTTCATAAAGCAAAGTATTGGTTATCCAGAACAAAAACATTACAGAAAAAATACGAAAAACAATAAACAGCTTCTGCATATTTCTAGCTTACCAGATGTCCTCCGCTTTCCATATGTTGATCCTAGCAGGGTGCAGAGTAATTAGAGGCCTTTCAGGGCCTGCCCCTGTGGTAGGAGTCTCGCAACAGTTCTCGGGTCTGGTGAGAATGACGTTTCTCCCAACCTCACCGTGGTCATTTTATATCATTTTCATTTCTTTGCTTGCCAGCCACTTGAACTGACTCAGAGAAGTGTCTTCAGTTTCCCCTGCAGGCTGAGACGTCTCCAGACTTCTTACCTGTTTTAATTACTCCTGCTGGAGATAAAAGTTGGAAGACTGAGCCACAAGTCCTCCAAATTCAGGCTAAATCAGTTTTTCTCTTTATATACACAATTTCAAACAGAATTATTGTCACCAATAATATCTGCATATACAGCTGTTTCAGACAAATAATAAGACAAGAACGAATTGAAAGATGGACGCAAGTTTCTACATTCTAGGGCACCAGTAAGTTCTTCCGTTTTCTGTGGTATTTGCCACCTTCTTTGATTCATTAGTCTGGTCCTTCATTCCCAAGCTTAGGTTTCTAGTCTCTGTTGCTTCTCCAGTTTGAGCCCACGTTCACATAGCTCTTTTGTATTTTTCTACATTACAGTTTATTTAATCCTTTTCTAATAGGTTTTTAGCATGTCAACCCTTTGGATTTTTGGTAACCAACACATTAGGCATGTGAATGCTTCAATTATGCAAATTCTGTATTTTTCCTGCTGGTTTTACAGTTTTTGGGTCATGTTTTTGGGTTACGCTGCGCTAGGTCTTCCCAGAACAAAGGGAAGTTTATTTGTCATGACATGATCTGTATTCTTACTTACATCTTCCAGTGCAACATCTCACCTTTGTTCTCTCAGCAGTAACATTTTCAGCAGATTAGCAATTCTGTGGAAAAGAAGAAAAAACAAAACCCCAGTTAAGCTAGCCAAGACTTTGTCTAAGAATTACCTGATCTGTACTCATGCATTATACGTAATTACAGATCATTACAAGTATAGCTATCAAGGTTCTAAATCTTACTATTAATCATTTATCTTTTATTTCATTGCTATAAATCAGTCTATCTGTATTATCCCTTCCGCCCGTTGTTATTTGAAGGAGGGGGGGGTGTTAGGCTTTAATATTTGCTTCTTTAAACATGGCTTTTGCTTTCAAAGTCCAGGGCTTTGATATTTAGTTGCTTTTAATAATATCCCAATAGTCCCCAGGGATTTTGTTTCCTGCAGCAAAACCTGTAATACTCCTGTGGAGCCAGAATACAATCCCTAGCCTATAAAGGTAAATAAAACATTTATAATGATGATATAATAGTCTTTGAATATTCCATGTTCTTATAGTATCCATTGCATTGGGCACTCTGTCAAATGGAATGGAAAGGAGATACAGTTGTACTTTGTCACCAGTAAAATAATATTCCCTCAGTATATATGCTTGTGATGTTAGAAACATATATAATTATTTTGTGGAAGTATAATTTTTTTCTTTTATGATTGTATGAAATAATTATATGAATGAATAGAAAAGTAAGAATGAAGTCATTAGAATTTGCTGTTCTGTCAAATGCTGTGATTATATCATGCTTATAAATATGCTCAGTTTAAAGCATCATGATTGAAAAGTGGTCTTTCTTTTTTTAAGTAGACCAGTTAATTAATAGAGGACAAGGCAGTACACATAACGGTAAAAGTCAAGATGTATCTCACATTGCATTTGGATCCAAGGTCCTTGGACCACCTCCAACTTCTGGCAGAAGATTCAACACAAGAGTATCTGGAGAGGTAAGAAGAAGGGTTAAACTACCACAAAACCAGTACTACTTGTCTTAAAAGAACAGTTGCAGTTACTATCTCTCGAGAGCCAAACTCCAAATTTTGTTTGTATGGGATGGAAGAGCAAAGTCTTTGCAAAAAGGTTTCTTTGAAATTTTCATTTCTTTTCTCTGAAGAATATTTATTTTTAAAGTGCTAAAGTTTTATGGTTTTGTAGGAGTAAAATTTGAGGAATGATGTTTTTCCCTGTGATTCTGTGGAATCTTTCCAGAGGAAGAGGGCCACCATGTGAGAAGCAAACTCTACATTCATGTATACTGTGGGCGAATGATAACCTGCCACTCAGATCACATTCTTTTCCTCACTGATCATTATCCATGAAAAAATGAATAGTCTTTGGATTGTGGGGAGTAAGCATCACTCCGTAGCTAGTGGTAGAGCACTATCCTACCATGGGAGATCCAAATTAAATCCTTTTGGTCCAATAATTATTTATACACAGTGGAACGACTTCAGCAGGGAGATTAAGAGAAACCAGCACCCCCAGGGAAGGAACAGTGGCTCCTTTTTAAGAAGGGAAATGGAGGGGAAAGTGTGGTTCTTAGTCTGTAATTAATAAATTACAAGGTGCCTTAACTGGTTCCTTATCAAAAGTTGACGTGTTAAAACTCTGAATGATAAATATGTACCAGACCCACATAAGAACACTAAAGGCATTCTAATGGGTGACTTATGTGCCATACCCACAAACCAGAAACCCTAACCTCTGCCTAATAAGTAACCTTCTCTTTATAGTGCCTCACAACAGAGACTTCTTTGGTTGGGGCTGCACCAGTAAGGTCCCCTGGCTCCTTTTATAGTTTCACCCATATCATGGTGTGCATCTGGGCCTTTCAACAGGATCACCTTATGAGATACAATCAGCACTTCCCTGCCCTTATGGTATCAGTCCCAGCAACTCAGGACAGAATCTTCATTCCAGGGGACCCTTCTACAGGGTAAAATTCAGAATTGGAGAAACTCTTTATAAACCATAGTGACCATCATAATAAATAGTGCATGCTGTTTGTAGCCTTGAAATACCAGCTTTATACAGATGAGGAATGGAATCAACTTTGGGCATGGGCTTCATTTTAAATCAATTATAGAGCAGCAGATCTCCTCCATGTTCCGCTACCTCCTTTTCTTCCCCTCTCCTGCTAATTTTTTCCTCCTTTTCCCAAATACTGTTATCTGTCTTATTTTGAGTGCTTCTACACCTTTGTTGAAAAAGCACCTGACAGTTCCTTTTGGCACTGTCTGCCATTAACCCAGATGCAAGTATTCTAGAGGTCCCAAGTTTTTTGAGAAACTCATTTTGCTCAGACGTGTCCTAAAGTGCTTCGTGGGTACCTGGGGAACACTGGGTGGAGCTCAGGATTTTGAAGATGGCATCACTGGGCTGATAGGAAGAAAGTTGTCATAAGGCATAAAGGTGCCATTGGAACCTTCTTTTGTTCCCTCCTGCAAAATTAACGTGAAAAATAAAATAGGTTGAGGAAAATCTCATGTGAAAAATAAAATTAATCCAAAATTTGTTTTTTGTTAAAAGAGCTAATTTCAAAGCTGTTACATTGCCTTTTATTCAGATTTGTTTTTTCTTAAAGGTAACAAAGTCTTTGGGTAGCCGAAGTAACAGATCATGCCAACAGTTAACTTTAGAAAAAAGAAGCGAGTCAATAGGAGACTCCAAGAGATCTGAACTGGCTCCCTCGCTGTTCTATGAGAATTTCAGTCAAGGAGACTGTAAAGAGAATACTCACCAAGAAGATCAAATAAGAAGTCAAAATGGTAAGAAATGAAAGTGGACGGTATGTAAAGACTGATTTATAGCAGTTATATCAGTTTTTGATGGTTGGAAGGTGTGGCTCTAAACAAAACTTTGCATACCTCTGATGTAAACATGAGTCTCCTGAGATCTCTTGACTTTCCTGATGTTTTTGCCAAGCTTGTTGTTACTAAAAACACTTTGGTAAACAAGGGTTTGTTTTTTCCCAAACTCTCGTCTGGTCATACCATGAATGAAGTCGTAATACTGATAATAATATTGCTGCAAAGCTGGTGATGTTAAGGATGCTCAGCCCTTTCCTTTAGAAGCCCCATTTTTTTCAGTTGTATGTAACTTTGCCATGCTTCAACCGTCTCAGCTAAGAATGCCATTGTTTGCCTCAGGCTGAAAGGTTCAGGGAAGAATATTCAGCCAATTCTGAGAAGGGCCGTAGGAGAAAATATGGAACTTTATGAATGTTAAACATATTTCTAACCATCTTTTTGAAGAGTTTCAGTACTTCTAGGCTTTGGAGTAAGGACTTGAAATTTGGCAGGGGGGCTGATACCTGTGGGGTCAGAGAGGTGCCTTTTGCTCTCCTTAGGTAAATTCAACCCTATTTGACCAAATTATAAGATGATTCAATTCTCCAAACAACCATCTGCAATGAGCCTGCTCTCATTTCCAAGGAGCTTTGATGTGATAGTACACAGACAGTACACAGACAAAGCAGTCACTGCACTGTGCCATTTCGTCAAAGGGAAAGTATGCTGGGCTGAAATCCAGGAGCCTATGGCTCTGAGCCTGAACTTTTCCTCTGACTATTGTGCACTTCATAGCCTTTATTAGTGAGCAGTGCTTCATACCCTAGAGAAAAGTGGCCAGCTGCTGTTAGTTACTCCTTTAGCTGTATACCAGTCATGCAAAAGAACCCTGCTCCATTCAGTGCATTCAGGAGGCACAGCAAATGAAGCAGAGATTCATGGGAAGACAGAGAATGTTCTCTTGTGTTCAAGTCATCAAAACTGAGACCTAGCACAGCTTGGTTCTGTTCCTGGCTCTTCCTCGTGATGCTGCACAAGAGTAGCCCAATGGATTGGGCTCAGCGAGAGTCACTGAGTGAAATGTGATGGCCCATGATGAAGAAGAGGTCAGACTAGAGGATGCATGGTCCATTCTGACCTTAAACTGTACATCTCTATCATGAGTGTGCAGGGCAGGGGGGAATAAAAATATCACAGCACCTTTAATTCTGGCATTTCGTTACTTTCAAGTGCTTGACTTTGTAGTGTTAATGTCCTTTTAACAATGTTCTTTTGGATGTTGTTTTAGTCATTTCATTGGCAACAGATCTAGCATGAGACTCTGTGCTGTGAGGGAGTGTTAAATCCCAAATATCAAAAGCAATAAATACAGGTCTAGCTCTAAGGGCTTGTCTACACAGTAAATTACTGCTCAGCAAGCCAGGGTGTGACTCCACAGTGCCCCAGGTTGCTGTGCTTTGTGGACCCTGCTATATCCGTCTGGGAGTTCTGTTATTCTGTAGCAAATGTAAGGGGACTGATAGCCCCTTACTGAGAGTGAATGGGCCTTTTGATTGGCCACTCCCGCCTGGAAGCAGGACTCTGAAACAGCCAGCCCCAGGGCCAGTGGGAGAGGCCAGTGTCCCAGGATGGCCTGATGGATTGAAAGTGCTCCCCCGCCCCTGAGCTGAAACTGCAGGCTGGACATGCCTGGGCAAACCAGTGTGTGTGTGTGTGAGTGTGTGTGGGGCCGAGCTAAGGAGGAAGCACTAAGCAGCCAGCAGCTGGGAGCCAGAGGACCCAGGAAGGGAGGCCAGGCTGAGCTGATTTGGGCAGAGGAGACCCACAGCAGCTGGACCAGCAGAAAGCCAAGTGGAGCTGAGCAGAGCAGAGCTGGAGGCAGTGACAGAGCCAGAGGTGCCTGAAGCTGGGGCAGGAGGCCAGAGAAGGAGCCCAAGGTGCTGAGCTCATCTGTGCAGCCCCACAGCAGGAGGGCCGGAGGAGCCCCACTGAACCCGAGCAGCAGCTGGGAGCCGGAGCTGCAGCCATCTGGAGCTGGGTGTGGTGAGCAGCTGGGGAGCAGTGAAGGGGGGCTGACGCTGGGAAGAAGGGCCCTGCCCCTGGAGCTTGGGGACGTGTGGCCACAGCCAGAGCCTGCATCTGGCCCCCTGGATCATCCAGTCGCAGCCAGGCCTGGGCAGAGGGCTTGCAACGTGGAGGACAGACTGTGAGACTGTTCCTCAGGCCCCAGAGACTCTGTTTGTAGTGCTCCCACGCCAGGCAGTGGTGCTGGGGGTTTATTGTTCACCTTTTTCCACTCTTTTTTCTATTTTCTTATGGGGTTATTCTTTTTATTTCTGTATGCTTAAATAAATTGTAAATAGTGTATATAGTAACTGGTGGGCCAGAAGAGTGGTCAGTGTGGTCAGCACCCCGGAGTGGGGACACCCTAGCCCTGTCCTGAGAGACCACGATAAGAGTGGGGGTCGAGCCCCCAGGAATCCTGGGGCCCAGCCTTGTCGGGGTTACAGAAACTCCTCCAAACAGGAGATTGGGAGGTGAGCCTCTGAGGTCAGGCAGGCCTTGGGGTAAAGGAAGTGGGAGCAGGGACTCAGATCCTTTTGCTACCCACCTTCACCGGGGTGGTATACAAAGTCTGGGAAGTTCCCCACAAGAGCGGGTCCATCCCCCCGCTTACATAATGGTGCACATGGTGTGTTACTGCATGTACACTGGGGCGCTGCAGACTGACACTTCAGCTTGCAGCGCAGTAACCTGCCATTCTTCATCGAGCATTGTTCTTGACTGCTCCACCGTAGGTCTTTGTGCAGCACCGCACCCCAGCCCGGAGATTTTTCAAGAGCAGTGGCTCCCTCAGCAGGGAGAGACGGAGACGGCAGAGATAGGCTGCAGCGCTTCCCACCTTGCTGACGTCATCTGTGCTCTCTCCCCGCTGCCCTCCTCAGTTCCCTCATACCGCCTCCGACTCCAGACGGAGTCCGCGGTGGCTCCAGTCACTCTACCTGCAAAAAAAAAAGAAGAAGAAGAGAGACAAATCAAACAACGATGGAACAAACATTGATTCATGCAGCCAAGCCAAGCCGGGGTTTAAACGCTGCGCTTCTTGTAACGAAGCGATGCCTGTGTCCGACAGGCATCTAGCTTGTATTAAGTGCCTGGGAGAAGGTCATCTCTCCCAGAGATGTCAGCATTGTAAAAATCTAACAGCCAGGGCTCGCAAGGATCGGGAGCGGAAACTCAAGCTCCTACTACTGGAAGGGGCTCTCCGCCCCGCATCGGACCCGGGCGCCTCTCCTCAGTCTCCTGAGGGAGCGCAAAAATGCCCGTCAACAACATCCTCCCCGGTCCCCTCTAAGCGAGGGAGAACCTCTGATTCCACAGCCAGGGAGCTGTTGAAGGGTCCTCCACAAGGCATGGTAACCCTCACAGACTCCCAGCCAGCGAAGTCAAAACCTGTTAAAACGAACTGCGCGCGCTCTGTCAAAGCCGCGCTGGTTCCAACGGTGCCGACAGCCTCTCTTGCGCGGACCCTGGCTCCGCAAGCAGCAGCACCACTTCTACAACTGCCAAGCGTGCCGACGACCCTCACAGCACCGGGCACGGCACCGTCAAACACGCCACGCCCAGCTCCTCATTTTCTCCTGGCACTGGCTCCCTTTCCCACACCACTGCCGCTGCCGACAGCACAGCCAGATGCTGCAACCAGTATTGGCAGTCGCCGCAGCCTGGCCAACAAGTACATTCCAAGCACAAAAGTAAAACAAAACATATTGAGGCCAGGGAGGTCCTAAGTATTCACTCTGCCCCTGGGTCTCCTCTATTTCAGTCGCACACTTCCCAATCTAGTCCACCCTCAACTCCGGGCTCCTCCTGTCACTCGCCCTCTTCTGCCTCTTCTAGCCCTAGGTCACCAGAGCCTACGGATCTGAAGATTCAACAACCTCCGGTTCACAACCCTGCACCAATTCTCACATGGCCATATCCATATTATTTCTATCCTTCCGTACCGGGGATGCCTCTCAATAGCTGGCCAAACAGCACTATTCCAACGCCTGCAATGTATCCTTATCTCCTACCACAAACTACTCCAACCCCGCAACAACATCAACCACAACCTGCGGGGTCCACAGCCCCTTCATCCTCGTCAGAGTACCCCGAGGATCCAGATGCCCTTACTCCTGACAACAAAACTGACGACTTGAGACAGTTCCGCAAGCTTTTCAAACGAGCCACAGAAGTTATGGACATTTCACTAGACTCCCATTCTGAGAGTCAACACAAGTTATATAAAATTCTGCAAACATCGGGACCTTGTAAACTGGCCCTCCCAATGGACATTGGTATCATGGAGCCCGCAACTATGCTCTGGCAAACGCCAGCATCCAACCCCCCTTCTAACAAGAGGGCAGACAAAAAGTACTTTATCTCCTCTGCAACCAACGAATTTCTCTTTTCACACCCCTCACCAAACTCTTTAGTGGTGGAGGCTGCCAACCAGCAAGCCAAACAATCCTATTCTAGATCTGCCCCCACGAGCAGGGACGACAAGAAACTTGATATGCTTGGTAAGAAGGCCTATACCTCCGCGGCCCTACAACTTCGAATAGCCAATTATATGGCACTACTTTCCAACTATGACTATCACCTATATGATAAACTTAAGGACTTCACAGATAACATCCCACATGACAAACGCGATCAGTTTCATTCATTAATTTCAGAAGATTACCTGGTTGCAAGGACAGCCCTGCAAGCTTCCTTAGATGCAGCAGACACTGCCGCCAGATCAATCGGTACAGCAGTCGTCATGCGGCGGGCCTCCTGGCTTCACTTGGCTGAGTTACCCAGGCAGCTGCAACACACAATTGAAGATCTTCCTTTTGAAAAAGACAATGTATTTGCCAAAAAAACAGACGAGATAATGCACGGATTAAAGGACTCCCACGCCACATTGCGCACATTGGGTATTTACACCCATTCCCTTCCAAACAAACGCTTTCACAAAGCCCAAACATACAACTCCAGGCCCCCACAATACCAACCTAACCGGTGGTCCGAGACCTATAGATCGAAATCTCGTCAACCTCGCAGAAAACCAAACAACAAACCCATGCACATGTCTCAGCCCCCAAAGTCAGCTCAACACTTTTGACATTCCCATCGAGAGAGCAGCCAACCATGTTGTAACAGACCAACTCCAGTCACCACCTCGTCATCTTATCTTTATGCGCAGATTACAACCCTTCGCCCGACAATGGCGCAGAATAACATCAGACAAATGGGTGTTAGAAATTTTTCAACGGGGCTATTCCATACTGTTCACTGCACGCCCCAAATCCCAATACCCCTACCCGTCCCTTTTCAGGGACCCCACCCACGTACAACTTCTTCAAGAAGAGGTCAGACACCTTCTCTACATCAGAGCGATCGAAGAAGTTCCCAATCATCAGCGGGGAAAAGGTTGTTACTCCCCATATTTTCTCACAAAGAAAAAAACGGGAGGGTGGAGACCAATCCTGCACCTTCGGCGCCTCAACCATTATATCCAAGTAAAAAAATTCAAAATGGTGACTCTAAACACTATCCTCCTGGCCCTACACCAAGGGGACTGGTTGGCCTCTCTTGATCTCAAGGATGCATATTTTCATGTCCCCATCATCCAGGCTCATCGACGTTTCCTACGCTTTACCCTTCTTTCCAAGCATTACCAATACAATGTCCTTCCCTTTGGCTTCTGCACGCCACCCAGAGTCTTCTCCAAGCTCATGGCACCCGTGGCTGCATTCCTTCGGAAACATCATGTCAACATCTTTCCATACCTCAACGATTTTCTCCTAGTGGGCCCCTCACTCTCTCATGTGCAGCGAGCAGGTCGTCGTACTCAGGACTTGTTCCTCGCTCTAGGCCTAACCATAAACTACACAGAGTCTACGCTGAAACCCACACAAATCCTTCAGTTTATAGGGGCAAGCATACACTCCCCTCTAGGGAGGGCATGTCTTCCTCCCAACAGGTTCCACAAAATAACTCAATTAATTCATGTAATTCAAAACCCCAACTTCATTTCCGCTCGCACTTGCATGGCGCTACTAGGGCACATGTCAGCAACCACCTACCTGGTCAAGTACGCGCGTCTTCATATGCGTCCATTTCAGCTCTGGTTTCTGTCCCGGTGTCGCACGTTCAACCAGTCCATCAACAGAATCCTAACCATACCTCTACCCGTCAAACATACTCTGAACTGGTGGAAGGATCCAAACAACCTTTTGCAGGGCATCCCCTTTCTGCCGTCGCAACCATCTCTCACCATCACTACCGACGCCTCCCTCATGGGATGGGGAGCTTTTCTGCAACATCACACGGTTCAGGGCCGCTGGTCTCCTGCGGAAACCCATCTTCACATAAACATTCTCGAACTCAGAGCAGTCTTACACACATGCCGGCACTTTCTTCCCACCATCACAAACAAACATGTCAGAATCCGCACAGACAACAGGACGTCAATGTGCTATATCAGCCGTCAGGGCGGAACCAGGTCTACCCGCCTTTGCCTGGAAGCACTGACACTTTGGGAC
Source organism: Podocnemis expansa (assembly GCA_007922195.1). Lineage (NCBI taxonomy): Eukaryota > Metazoa > Chordata > Testudines > Podocnemididae > Podocnemis > Podocnemis expansa. The sequence continues at coordinate 2,132,225 of ML681973.1, read as the reverse complement.
TGGTGCATACAGCACAACATTCATCTCTCAGCAGAATACCTACCTGGCAAGGACAAGATGTTAGCGGATTCCCTGAGCCACTCATTCTTCTTCGAGTGCTGCTCCTGTCCATTCCTTAGTAGGTGTCTGCACGCCCCGTGCACGGCACGCCGGAAATTTTTCCCCTAGAGTACCCGTAGGGTCGGCCGTGGCGCCCCCTGGAGTGGCGCCGCCGCCACTGCCTATATAGCCACGAGCCGACCCGCCCCTCCTCAGTTCCTTCTTACCGCCCTGTCGGTCGCTGGAACATTCCCTGGCTTCGTGCTGCCTTGCACGTGGCTGCGTTATTCGGAGTACCCGAATCTTTTGTTGTTTATAGTTAGTTAGTGTTAGTTAGTTAGTTGTTAGTTGTTCGTGTTGGATATTTCGCCCGCCCCGGGCTCGGGGTCGGGCCATGCCGGGCTTTAAAACTTGCGGGCGTTGCAAGAAGCCCATGCCCATGGACGATCCGCATGGTGATTGCCTTTTGTGCTTGGGCGAGGCCCATCTCACCGAGAGGTGTAAAATCTGTCGTGGCTTCAAGCCAAGGACCCAAAAGGACAGGGTACAACGCCTGAAGCTGCACCTCATGGAGGAGGCTCTTCGGCCGGTCCCCGGCGATTCGGGGTCCAGCACGGCACCGTCGGTGCGCAGTGCACCGGCCTCCTCGGCACCGTCTGCGGCACCGAAGCCGGGCCGCACTAAGACGGCAACAGCGTCTCGGCGCCGTTCCTCCTCCCCGGTGCCGACTAAGAGGAAGCGGGAGGAGACGTCCCCGCACCGTGCCCCGGTGCGGCAGGGAGACGGCCAGAGCCATGCTGGCCAGCCGGTCTCTGTATCCCCGGCGTCGTCTCGTGACCCTTCAGAGGCACGTTTTAGCCCGGGTTCCACGTCTTCGCCGACTCGGGACATTTTGGAGGAGGCCTTGGCTCTGCCAACTACGCCGGAGGCTTTCGCCGCAGCACAGGCGCTTGCGGCACCTTCGGTCCCGTCGGCACCGTCGTCGACCTCGGCACCGCGTCCGGCACCGTCCCGAGGGAAGCCGGCTCTTCTGCTGAGTCGGCGCCGCAGTCCGGCACCGTCCCGGGAACACCGGCACCGCTCACCGGCACCGGCACCGCCCCGGGAGCACTGGCACCGCTCACCGGCACCGGCCCCGGTCGTCGCAGCGGCGGGAGCTCCTCCTGTCCGATCCCCCCAGCGGCACCGGGAGTCTCCACCTCGCCGTCCACGAGAGAGCCGGCACCGGTCCCCGGTACCGTCGGCGGCACCGCCATGGTCCCCGCACTCCTCAAGTTCAGCGCCAGAGTCGGTGCTGGACTGCCCCCAACAGGTTGCAGGGCCTGTTCCTCAGTCGGCGCCGGCGGTTCCGCCCCCTCAGTGGCCCGGCTGGCAGTGGCCCTTCTGGACTCCCTGGGCCGTCCACGCATCTCGAGTGGGCGCTGTGCCCTCCGCTCGCTCGCAGGTTCGACTCCCTCCATCAGCTGCGCTGGGCGCTCCTCCCCCTGTCGGTACCGGGGAGTTGTCGGAGGTTGAGTCCTTGCGGGGCGAGGTGGACAGGGAGAGTTTCACTACGGGGGCCCGTAGTGTAACTTCTGGGACTCAGTCCAAGGACCCTGAGTTCGAGGAATCCTCCTCTTCGCCCCCCGATGAAGCGGTGGCGGGAGCCAAGCCCCTAGCGATCCTGGACGATTCTAGGGTCCACCAGGAGCTCCTTCGTCGGGTGGCAACCGGCCTGAACCTACCGGCCGAGGACATTATTGAGGACGCGGACCCTATGGTCGACATTTTGCTCCCAGAGACCCCAGGCCGCGTGGCTCTGCCTTTTATTAAAACTGTGCATAGCACCACCAAGGCGCTTTGGCATACCCCGGCCTCGATTCCCCCTACGGCCAAACGCGCTGAGCGCAAATACTTTGTTCCCTCTAAGGGCTACGAACATTTTTATTCTCATCCTGCCCCTAATTCCTTGGTGGTTGCGGCGGCGAATGAGCGAGAGCGACAAGGTCGACCAGGGTCCACCCCTAAGTCCAAGGACTCAAAAAAACTGGACCTCTTCGGCCGCAAGGTCTACTCTACTGGGGGGTTGGAGCTGAGGATAGCAAACCAACAAGCTATCCTCAGCCGTTATGTCTTTAACGCCTGGTCCGCCATGGAGCGTTTTAGTGAAAACTTGGAGCAGGACTCCAGGGCGGCCTTCTCCGCGTCCATTCAGGAGGGCAAGGTGGTGTCTAAGGCCCTCCTGCAATCTGCTTTGGATGCAGCCGATGCTGCCGCTCGTTCCATGGCTACGGGGGTCACTATGAGGCGCTCTGCTTGGCTGCAAGCGTCTGGGTTGCCCCTGGAGGTCCAACACACTATCCAGGACCTGCCTTTTGAGGGGCCTGATCTGTTCCCCCCCCAGACTGACACTCGTCTCCAGACGCTAAAAGATTCACGGGCGCTGGTTAAGTCCTTGGGTCTTCACACTCCGGCGAGCCAAAGGAAGCCGTTTAAGCCAGCGCCTCCTCCTTCGCGTCCCTACTTCCGCCGCCAGGACGAGGACCGGCGAAGGGGTAGAGGGCCACGTCGGCCGGCTAGCCGCCACCCTAGTGGACAAGGCCCCTCGCGCCCATCGGGGGGTGCAAAGAAGTCCTTTTGAAAATCAGCTCGGGGGAGACGTACCAATCACCCAGGATCCAAACACCCTTGTTTTTTACAACAGACTGTCCCATTATGCGCCCCGTTGGCGCCTGATTACGAAAGACCGCTGGGTTCTCAGGACGGTTCAGGAGGGCTACTCCCTCCAATTTTCTTCATTACCCCCCTCGGCCCCTCCTATGCCTCGTGGTGTCCTGCGGGACCAGGCCCACCGGCGTGCCCTACAAGAGGAGGTGCGGGTCCTACTCCAAAAAGGAGCAGTCGAGGAAGTCCCACCGTCCTGCAGGGGCAAGGGGTTTTATTCCCGTTACTTCCTTGTCCCCAAGGCCAAAGGGGGCCTGAGGCCCATACTGGACTTGCGCCGGCTCAACCGGTTCCTGCGCAAAATCCGGTTCAGGATGGTCTCCCTCGCCTCCATTGTTCCCTCTCTGGATCCGGGCGATTGGTACGCCGCCCTCGATTTACAAGACGCGTACTTCCACATCGCGATTCATCCGCGACACAGGAAGTTTCTGCGTTTCGTGGTGGGGCGTGCCCACCTACAGTTCACCGTCCTCCCCTTCGGACTCTCCGCCGCTCCGAGAGTCTTCACAAAGTGCCTAGCGGTCGTGGCGGCTCACCTCCGAAAGCAAGGAGTCGCGCTCTTCCCATACCTCGACGACTGGTTGATCGTGGGGAGATCGCGGCAGGAGGTCTTCGCCCACCTAAGCGTGACCCGGTCCCTGTTCACTCGCTTGGGCCTGCTAATAAATGTTCAAAAGTCGACCCTATCTCCTGCTCAACGGATAGAGTTCATAGGGGCGGTCCTCGATTCCACATCAGCGCGGGCAAGCCTCCCAGCCAGCCGCTTCCAGACGATAAAGCAGACAATAGACTTGCTGGTGCGGTTCCCTCGGGTATCGGCCCGCGAGTGCCTTCGCGTATTGGGTCTCATGGCCGCTTGCACGTTTGTGGTTCCCTTCGCCCGTCTGCGAATGCGGCCCTTCCAGTTGTGGCTTGCGACAGTGTTCCGCCCGGGGCGGGACAATCTGGACGCCATGCTGTCCGTGCCGCCGGTGGTGCTCGAGTCCCTGAGTTGGTGGACGCGTACCCCCAACTTGTGCTCCGGAGTCCCGTTCCGTTCCCCTCAGGCTTTCCTGCGCCTGACTACGGATGCATCCGATGTCGGCTGGGGCGCTCATCTCGGAGCTCTCCGAACTCAGGGCATGTGGGAAATAGCAGACTTGCCCCTGCACATCAATGTGAAGGAGCTGAGGGCGATCCGGCTTGCTTGCCGGGTATTTCGGGACCAACTCCGGGGTCGATCGGTATCGGTTCATACCGACAATACCACTGCAATGTACTACATAAACAAGCAAGGTGGTACTCGCTCACCCCTCCTTTGTCGGGAGGCCATGCAGCTCTGGGAGTTTTGCATTCACCACGAGATCCGACCGGTGGCATCGTATATTCCCGGCCTCCGGAACTGCTTAGCGGACAACCTCAGCCGGAGGTTTCTCACACACGAGTGGTCCCTTCACCCGGAAGTGACGGATTCGATCTTCCGGAGGTGGGGTTATCCCCTTCTGGATCTTTTCGCCACTCGGGTCAACACAAAGTGCCGGAGTTTCTGCTCCTTTCGGGGTCGCAGCCCCGGCTCCATAAGGGACGCCTTCGAGATCCACTGGGGCGGCCGGGGTCTCCTGTACGCTTTTCCTCCGACCCCGCTGGTGGCCAAGGTGCTGTACAAACTGAAGGCGGACAAGGCGCTGGTCGTCTTGGTCGCTCCCGCCTGGCCCAGGCAACATTGGTTTATGACCCTGGTGCGGTGGTCCCAGCGCCGGCCGATTCCGCTTCCGCTCAGACCGGACTTATTGTCCCAGGACGGCGGGAGCCTGCTTCATCCCAACCTGGAAGCCCTGCATCTCCACGCGTGGTGCCTCCGTGGCTGACGGGTGCTGAACTGCTATGCTCCTCCCCGGTGCGGACAGTGTTGTGTGGTAGCAGGAAGCCCACCACGAGGTCCACGTACGTTGCAAAGTGGCTCCGGTTTGCGCGCTGGGCTTCGGAGCAAGGAGAGGACCCAGAGCTGGTCTCGGTTCACCGCCTCCTGGACTACTTGTGGCATTTGAAGTCAGAGGGTCTGGCGTTGTCCTCCTTGAGGGTGCACCTAGCAGCGATTGCGGCCTTTCGCCGCGCCCCCGGGGGTGTCTCCTTGTTCACGGTTCCCCTGGTCAAGCGTTTCCTGCTGGGTCTTTCTAAACTGTACCCAACTATTAAGGCACCCACAGCCCAATGGGACCTGAATACAGTCCTTGTTAAACTCACTGGGGCCCCCTTCGAACCACTGGCGACCTGCTCCCTTCTGTATTTGTCATGGAAGGTTGCCTTCTTGGTGGCTGTCACATCAGCCAGGCGGGTGTCCGAACTGCGTGCCTTGGTGGTTGATCCACCGTATACGCAGTTCTTTAAGGACAAAGTACAGCTCCGCCCGCACCCTTCCTTCAGACCTAAGGTGGTGTCGCCCTTTCATCTGAATCAGGACATCTCCTTACCGGTTTTCTACCCGAAACCCCATGCGTCAGAGGAGGAGCGGCGTCTCCACTCCCTAGACGTGCGCCGGGCGCTCGCTTTTTACATAGAGCGGACTAGGCCTTTCCGAAAGACCCCCCAGCTCTTCGTCACTGTGGCGGACAATAAAAAAGGCCAACCGGTGTCCTCTCAACGCATCGCCTCCTGGATTGTGGCCTGCATTAAAGAATGCTATAAACTGGGCGGCAGACACCTACCGCGGGTAACGGCGCACTCCACTCGGGCGCAGGCGGCTTCCACTGCCTTCCTCGCCGGGGTCCCGATTGCCGACATCTGCCGGGCGGCAACGTGGTCTACCCCGCATACATTCTCGCAGCACTATGCCGTCACCCAGCAAGCTCAGCAGGACGCTGCGGTGGGCAGAGCGGTGCTTCAGTCCATTTCCTTGTGATGTCTCCCACCTCCGAGGTATGGCTTGTTATTCACCTACTAAGGAATGGACAGGAGCAGCACTCGAAGAAGAAGAAGAGGTTACTTGCCTGTAACCGGTGTTCTTCGAGAGGTGTGCTCCTGGCCATTCCCAATCCCTCCCACCTCCCCTCAGACAGTAGGGTAGAAGGAACTGAGGAGGGGCGGGTCGGCTCGTGGCTATATAGGCAGTGGCGGCGGCGCCACTCCAGGGGGCGCCACGGCCGACCCTACGGGTACTCTAGGGGAAAAATTTCCGGCGTGCCGTGCACGGGGCGTGCAGACACCTACTAAGGAATGGCCAGGAGCACACCTCTCGAAGAACACCGGTTACAGGCAAGTAACCTCTTCTTCCCATCTCACCACGAATGGGAGATCCGCACCAACATCTTACACAACATTTTCCGATGATGGGGATTTCCCGACATGGACCGCTTTGCCTCTGAAAGCAACAGGAAATGCAAACACTATTGCTCCCGCGACGACATCGGTCAAGGATCCAGCGGCGATGCCTTCCTTCTACATTGGGGAAAGAACTTATTCTACGCCTTCCCACTGATTCCAATGATCCCCAGAGCCCTCCGGAAAATCCAGGAGGACAAGGCAAGAGTACTAGTCATAGCACCGGCATGGCCTCGCCAAACCTGGTTCACTCTCCTACAAACCATGTCTACAATACCACCGATCTCCTTACCTCTCCTTCCGGACCTGTTGTCACAGAATGACGGAACACTCCTCCACAACCATCTGGACAGGCTCCACCTGACAGCTTGGAACCTAGATGGTTCACGGGCATAGAATTACACTGTTCACAGGACGTCCAACACATCCTACTAAATAGCAGAAAACCCACAACCAGAACCACTTACCTGCACAAATGGTGTCGGTTTTCCTCTTGGTGTGCGCAGCATTCCCTGGATTCCTTCACAGCTCCGGTGCCTCGAATTCTTGAATACCTCGCTAACCTGAAACAAAACAATTTGTCAGTAAATTCCATACGGGTCCACCTTGCAGCAATCTCCACCTTCCACGAGCCAGTTCATAAAAGTTCCACTTTCACTCACCCGACGGTCAAACGTTTCATGCAGGGTTTGCAGAACCTTTTTCCATACGTTCGTCCTCCAACTACCCCATGGGACCTCACAAGGGTATTAAAGGCCCTGACAAGACCCCCCTTCAAACCAATTGCTTCTTGAACTATCTTACATTTGTCACTCAAAGTAGCATTCCTAGTGGCAATCACATCAGCCCGTCATGTAGGGGAAATTGCAGCACTTATGGCCCACCCACCCTACACTATCTTTTATAAGGATAAGGTTTCTTTACGACTCCACGCCAAATTTATCCCTAAAATCTCTTCCGCCTTTCATAGAATCATAGAATCATAGGGTTGGAAGGGACCTCATAGGTCATCTAGTCCAACCCCCTGCCAGAGGCAGGACCACTCCCACTAAACCATACCAGTCATGGTTTTGTCCAGCCAGGCCTTAAACACCTCCAAAGATGGAGACTCCACCACCTCCCTTGGCAGCTCATTCCAAGGCTTCAACACTCTCCTAGTAAAAAAGTTTTTTCTAATATCCAGCCTCGACCTCCCTAACCCCAACTTGAGACCATTGCTCCTCATTCTGTCCTCTGTTATTACTGAGAACAGTCGAGCTCCATCTTCCTTAGAGCATCCCTTCAAGTAGTTGAAGGTTGCTATCAAATCCCCCCTCAATCTTCTCTTCTGCAGACTAAATAAGCCTAATGCTTTCAGTCTTTCCTCATAGGGCTTGTGCTCCAGCCCTTTAATCATTTTGGTTGCCCTCCTCTGAACTCTCTCTAGCATGTCCCTGTCCTTTTTGTAGTGGGGAGCCCAAAACTGACCACAGTATTCTAGATGTGGCCTCACCAGTGCAGAATAGAGGGGAAGGATCACATCCCTTGATCTGCTGGTAACGCTTCTTTTGATGCAGCCCAGTATGCCATTGGCCTTTTTGGCAGCAAAAGCACACTGCTGACTCATATCTAGCTTCCCATCCACCATGACCCCCAGGTCCTTTTCTATACTGCTGCTACATAGCTGAATGTTTCCCAGCCTGTAGCGGTGCATGGGGTTTTTTCGTCCCACATGCAGGATTTTACACTTGTCCTTATTGAAGCTCATAAGATTTCTATTGGCCCACTGTTCTGATTTATCTAGGTCTCCCTGAATCCTGTCCTTGCCCTCCAACGTGTCTACTGGTCCCCCCAGCTTGGCGTCATCTGCAAACTTACTGAGAGTGCAGTCTATTCCATCATCCAGATCATTGATGAAAATGTTAAACAGAACCGGCCCCAGGACCGACCCCTGGGGCACACCACTCATGAGTGGCTGCCAAGCTAGACATGGAACCATTGATTCCTACACGCTGAAACTGTTGATCTAGCCAGTTTTCTATCCACCTTATAGTCCACCTATCCAACCCATACTTCCTTAATTTGCCAATGAGAATGCTGTGGGAAACTGTATCAAAAGTCTTGCTAAAATCAAGGTATATCACATCAATGGTTCTTCCTGCATCCAGGAAACCAGTCATCTGATCATAGAAGGAGATGAGATTGGTCAGGCATGATTTACCCTTGGTAAATCCATGCTGACTGTTCCTGATCACTTTATTTTCCTCTAAGTGTTTGAGGATGGATTCTTTGAGAATCTGCTCCATAATTTTTCCAGGGATTGAGGTGAGGCTGACTGGTCTGTAATTCCCCGGATCCTCCTTTTTCCCTTTCTTGAAAATAGGCACTACATTTGCTTTTTTCCAATCCTCTCCTTAACCAAACGATCCACCTTCCAGTCTTCTGCCCGAAACCCCATGCCACACCACAGGACCATTTACTACATACCCTCGATGTCCGTCGAGCTTTAGCCTTTTACTTAGAACGAACCAAAACATTCCGGAAAACGCCTCAGCTCTTCGTGTCAATCGCTGAATGCTAAAACGGCCAAGCCATTTCTAAACAACGAATCTCTCGTTGGATCGCTACATGTATACAGACCGCATACATAGCTTCACAGTTAGCTCCTCCACATAACATTCGATCTCACTCCCCCAGATCCATGTCATCTTCCATCGCTTTCCTTACCTGAGTACCTCTTCACGAGATATGTCAAGCCGCTACCTGGGCCTCATCCGAAACTTTCGCGAAACACTATGCACTAGACCGTCTCTCGGCAATGGATACGGCACTGGGACAAGCAGTTCTAAATGCCGCATGGGACTTATAGATCAAAGTACCCACCTCCAAGCACAACAACTGCTACACGTTCACCTACGGTGGAGCAGTCAAGAACACTGCTCGATGAAGAAATGGATGTTACTCACCTTTCGTGCAGTAGCCAAAGTTCTTCGAGATGCGTGTTCTTGACATGCTCCACGACCCACCCTCCTCCCCTCTACTTCGGAACAGACCATACCAGGTCTCCGCGGTACGAGGGAACTGAGGAGGGCAGCGGGGAGAGAGCACAGATGACGTCAGCAAGGCGGGAAGCGCTCCAGCCTATCTCTGCCGTCTCCGTCTCTCCCCGCTGAGGGAGCCACTGCTCTTGAAAAATCTCCGGGCTCAGGTGCGGTGCCGCACAGAGACCTACGGTGGAGCATGTCAGGAACACGCATCTCGAAGAACTTCGGCTACTACACGAAAGGTGAGTAACCTCCATTTCAGACACATACCAAGCAACCAGCTCACTATCTAGGTAGGCTCCGTTTTTAAAGCTTCCCCCAGTTTGAAAGACTCATCCAAGACCTAATCCTGCATTATTGAAATCAATGAGAGCTTTGCCAGTGGTTTCAATGGAGGCAGTATTAGGTCTTTAATTCCTGAAGAGGTTACAGGAATGCAGATGGTATGGGACCTGGTTGACAATTTTCTGTCAAAGTGACTTTTCCAGTGGAAAACACCCAATTTCATAATATTTTTTTTTACATTGTTTCAAAATATTTTGATATAACAATTAATATTAGTGCAGTCAAAAATGGAAGCACTTTATAATGTTTACAATTAGGAAATCCCCCTAAATGTAAAAACAACAGGAGTCCTGTGGCACAGGATAGATTCTTCTTGTTTTTGCTGTACACAGGCTAACACAGCTACCCCTCTGGATCTTTCCCAAAAGTAAAATTTCACAAGAATGAAAATCTTTTTCTAAACAAAAATGAAATTATTCTTTCTAATGTGATTCCCTAGTGATGTGTTAAACACAACACCGCTAGTGTAATTTCTATTGCTTATTTACAATAATTATTTTACAGTTAAAGTTCAGGATTTTTTTTCCCCTACTCAAAGCTAATGAAACAGAAGATCTGCATACCATAGAGCCCCATCAATCCCAGGTGTCTTCAGCAGAGAAGAATGGACAGAGAAGATTATGTTTAAAGAGTGCTGGCAAAAAGAGGCCTGAGATAATCAACGGTATGGCACTAATTTTATGTTATTTTATTTCTCTTTTCTATCCAATATAAGAGACTCTCTTTCTGTGTTGTAAATTTCAAAGGATTCAGAACCAGTTCACATAAAATGCAAATGTCTGTGCTGCAGGGATTATGGAAATCAAACACCATGCAACAAACTTGCTTTAGAGCATTGATAAAGATTTTCAGGATTAAACAATGAGTACCAGAGCAATGTATAAATAAAAAAACTCTATGCCTTCATAATTAAAGAGAAGGAATTAAAAATATATTATTCTTTAAAGCCTTATTCAATTTAACACCAAAAAACCCAATCATTAAGAAAGTTGGAACTTCTACTCATCCCAATGAATAGTTTCTGATTTTAATTCTTACAGTACCTGCATAGATGCAGTTTCATTTTCTAAATATGAGTGGTTAATGCACATTATGCCACTTACTTGTTAACAAAGAGGCAGGCTACTCCTGCTGTCTTCCCTACTCTGCCAAAGGAACAGTTCATACTGCTCTTGGAGTGTCTAGATAAGCATGTTCTGGTGACAAAAAATATTATAAATGAATTTGGTGGCATTTTTTTAAGACTAACAGAATATTATGTGCACAGATTTGTAACCCCAGTATGGACAATACCTCAAACATACTCAAAATGAAACAAAGGGAAAATCATCAGTAACTCAATCTGAAACATCAGTAAATCAGTCAGAAATATCTTTATTTTGTTTGATACTCATGGTATTCTCAAGGAATTGGATATTGATTCACTGAGATAATGGTACTGATACATAATTTCCATTATGGCTTTCAATCACTGTTTGTCTGAAACACCCCAGGCTCTTAACCAAAGAAGATGATTCTTCAAGAATGTTAAATAGCTCTCTGTTTACTTAGACTGTGAGGAATCTGGATCAGGATTGTCTTTTTGTCATTTCTGTTAAACACCTAGCAGAATAGGGCCAGAAGTGGTACTGCAGTATAAGTATAAATGATTGCTATTCCACCCAGAGATAAGGCAGGTGGAAGCAGCTCTTGAAAGACAGAGAGGTCCAGAGCAGTGGTTTTCAAACTTTGGGTCAGGACCCAGTAGTGGGTTGCGGACCCTCAGGCACTGGGTCGCAACACCCCCTCCTGCTGTCTCCAAAAGGCTGGAATGCACTGGTCAGAGATATAATTGTTGGATCACAGGCATAAATGATTTTTTTCAACTGGGTCCCGAGGAAAAAAGTTTGAAAACCACTTCTCTAGGTAGTGGGCTGAGCTGTCCAGAGGCAAGACCTGTAGGAGCAGCCAACCTGGGGGCAGGGCTTGAGATGATTTTTGTTAGTTTGTTGTCAATTTCTGTGTTAATAAAAACTGTGCCAGGAAGTGAGGTGAATCTGGATTCTGTAAATTAGGGAATTTTCACAAAAGTGGGATTTTTCCATGTATGAAGAAGTTTGAATGTGTGTTTTACCTTTATTATGTGGCCCTGGGTTAATCTATTCCAAAGGGATGCCAGCAAGCAAACTCTCATGAGAAGGAAGGGAGCCTTCTGCTGGACTCTGCTCTTATCTGCCTTCAAAGACTGCAGGTGGGCTGGACCAGCCGCCATTAAGGGCTGTCTGCTGTGCAATCTGTAAGAAAAAAATGTACAGGGAAGGATCACATGTCCTACCTCCAGTAATGAATGTGCAGCCTTGTCATTTTAAATAACAAATCAGTGCTTCATGCATATAGCCTCAGAAAGGAAATCTGACTGGTTACTTAAAAATTCTGTACACAAACTGCGTACAATAGAACAGGAAACGTGCCTGTGTTACTGATATCAAAGAACACAAATACTTCCACCCACCCCTGACCATAATGACCTCTTTAACGTTTGCATTTTAAAAAGAAACTGTTTTTTTTTAAATGTGGTAAAGGAAAAAAACCTTTTATGAACATTACTATATTATCATTAAGGGACAAGGCATTACAGGAATGAAGAAAACCAACAGTTAATTTGTCCCTGTTTTCTTGTCAAATACTGAACTGTGTAAAAACACGAAACTCCAGGTGGTTGCAGCACTCACATAACCAAAGAGGTCTGAATTCCCAGAATATGTGTTAGTAACACTTGGTAACATCACAGTTTAGAATTAGATGATATTCAGTCCTGCCATGAGTGCAGAGGACTGGACTCAATGACCTCTCATGGTCCCTTCCAGTTTCTAGGATTATCTGATTAACGAGCTGGACAATATATTCACCTGCTTGATTTTTCACCTTTTTGTTCTAGTTCATGAAAGATGCATTTTACCTATTTTTGTATGTTTTAAATGAAATTCTCTTTTGGGAGGAAAGAAATCTCTGGCTGCACTTACTAACCCTCAGAGATATCATAACAAAGAGTAAGATCCTGCTGCCACCGAAGTCATGGGAAATTTTGCTATTGACTTCAGTAGGAAAAATTGGGGTAAGGCCTCTATACTAAAAAGGCAGCCTGAAGAAAAACATATTTTACATTTTTCAGTTTGCCATATAAAGAAAATGTGTTGCCCTATTCAAAATGAATGTTCAAATTTTAAATACCACTAGTGTTTTTCATATGTGATTGTCTCCTCTTATGGGATCCCCAATATTACTCTGTGGTACTGCCGTTACTATTTATAAAGGGAAATCTTCAGATTTGTAGCAGAGAGCACATAACATATCTTTCCTTGCAGGTGTGCAATACTCTTACAAAGGTAAATTGTTTTTGAGCAAGGGAGGAAATAAAATGAATGAATATTTTTTATAGTTTGTCAGTCTTATTTATGCAATGTTGAAACCTTCATTAAAATGTTAGGCTGCAATTAGAAGCTCTAGCATAAATCTGACTGTGTAGAGAAACTAATTAGATGTTTAGGTGATCATTCTTGCATTTATCTTGTTTGCTGCAATATTGTGATTACACAGTAATTTACATATTTTCCTAAGAAGATACACCACATTATTCACTACATTTGATATGGAAATACTTGAGGTAAAAGAGATGCCAGTATAATTAGTGATTGAAAGAGAAAAGGATTTGGTTTGGTCTAGAACATGCCGTCTCTTTCACTTGTAGACAATTAACCATGATGCACTGGCCACAGGTTTCACAAGTTGCTGAACTACGTAACCATGCAAAATGTCATTCTGAAATCTTCTACATTTTCATACTTTCACACAGCGTATTACTCTAGAATTCAGTATTACAGTAAATAAGCTAAAATATTTGCAGTTTATGTTTGTGCTTAGCCTATTACCAAATTGAGTGTACTTAATGAGTGTCTTTGGAGAATGCCATTTTTTTTTTCCAAAAAAAGGTTAGATTTCCTGATTCTTAGCAAAGACAGTCCAGTGAAAGAGGCATTAGACACATATGGTTAAATGATCCTAGATGCACAAGATCTTTTAAAATAGTTCTTTGCAATTCTGCATTGCCTTTTACTCTTGGACTTTTGACATACATTCAGCCAATTACAACAAGAGCCACTGCACTGAGTAAATGAAATACAGAGAAGTTGCCAAACAGTGTGTAAGGGTGGATGGATTTTAATCATGATTTAAATCAGCAAGCAGAAAACCTTGATTTAAATAATCAATTTTAATATTGTTTTGCCTGTCTGCTTCTTAGTTATTCCCCTCCAAAAAAGCTAATTCTCATTGATTGATAACCATTAAAATATGTTAATTTGCAGCTAAATATAGCCTTCATATGAAATGTGGTGCATTTATTTATTTATTCATTTATTTATTGCTAACTAAGATGATACATTGTGGCCCAGGTGTTTAAAGCAAATGTGACATTTTAAGATCTTCTATTCTTAGTTAAATAAAACTACATTTAGTGTGTTGGATACATAAAAAAATAATATGAAACATTTATCAAAACTTGTTCTGCATTTAAAATAACATGATTTCCTAAACAAAGGAAATACTGTATTATCTGTCATTAGTGAAAACTGATTATTTCTGGTTACCATGTCCTTCAAGATTTTTCAATTAGTAGATCTCATTCTCTTACACTAGCCATTATTCATAGATTGGACTGAACTAACTGAATAAATTGACAAGAAAAAAATATTCTGTGAGGCTGCCGCTGTTACAGATTGATTTGCCATTTTAACAACTTCTAGTTTGAGATGCTTAGGCATGACTTCCATCAGTTTGGTGGCTTGAGTTTCTTTAAAACTTAGCAGCAAACGTGCTTCTTAATATTTGTAAAAATTAATTTGATTTATGTTACTATATTATAATAATTTTAGGCCTTAAGATAGATTGTCATACTTCCAAATTTAATTTATATATTTATTTTTTTGAAAAGCCCATATTTAATTTAAATTTTAAAAGCCTAATTATTCAAATAAATTATATGTTTTTTTCCACCCTGGAATCTGACAGAACTAGGTATGGGCTGAGAATTATGGCCTCTTGGCTGGTTCCCTTCTCTAAGCACAAGAAAGTATTCTTTTTTAACATTGTCTTTTTATATTTTGATCCTTCATTTATTCAAGATAGGCTCTTTCTTTCTTTCTTTCGTTTGCATCAAAATACATCTTTACACAAATAAAATACAATTTTGTTCAACAGAAGGACAACTGTACTTTGTGGGTTTCCTTAAAAGGATTGATTTGGTTGGTTTACTGTTGAACATATTCAAATAATTCTTTTCTACCAGTAGCCTTCCAAGGTTCTGTCTTTATAGTATATATAAACTTCACCTGGAGGATTTTGACTAATTACTTTGGAAGTTAAGATTAGATCTGCAAACCATTTAAGAAACTGAAATCTCTTGCACAGGGCTCCTGCTGGTACCATTGGTGTCAACATGTCTTAATCATTAAGCATTGAACATGGCCAACACCACTGCCCTGTGTAGATAAACTTTGAGAGCATCAAGTACAATTTCACCAAGTATTCATAGTGAGAACTGAGTTTAATTTACTGAAAATTTCAGACTGCTGCAAACAGCAAAATGGGTGGGAGACTTTCCTTCAAACCTTTACACTGCACATATCAAAGCTGGTAGGTTTTCAAATTTTACTCCTCCATGAGCACGAGGTTGACATATACATATACTCATGATAAGGTTGTCTCCAGCAGAACATTTTATTTTCTCCTCACATAAACAGCTCATCTTGGTCAAGGGATCTGTGCAAAGGATGTAAATCCTAGCCAGAATATATGAATGGTATGCAATCTCACTTCACTGATTTACTGCATAATGTAAAGATTTATTTATTTATTTATTTATTTGGGGGGGGGCGCCTTTCCACAGCTTCTACACATTTGAATCACTTTCACCAAGCACATCCAGTTAGGAAGAAAGTACTGAAGATAATTTTTTGTTTTATCATGTTGAAACCATCAGTGAGTTGAAAATACTGTAGGCCAGGAGTCCTTAAACTTTCCCTACAGGGTTCCTAAAATCAGGCTTTTCTGGGGAAAATGGAGCCAGAACACTGTGTTCTGGGGCCCACCATTTAAAACTAGTGCGCCCCAGAAAGCAGCGTTCCAGTTCCATGTTTTATTTTTAAGGGCATTCCTAGGTAGGGCTCAAGCCTCACCCCAAACACCTCCCCTTCCACATCCCATCTCAACCTGGGGCCTGCAACCTCCTCTGCAGCTGTGCTGCCACCCCAACCCCAGGCCTACCGCCCTCACCTCCCCAGCAGCGCTGCCACCAGTAAGTGTTGGGGTGGCCCGACTCGTGCTGGGGGGGTGTTGGTGGGCAGGGCGCTGGCAGGTGGGGGGCAGGAACTGGGGCCTAGGGGGGTCCACCTGTGCAGGAACAGTTTGGCCTCCCCCCCAAATTATACTTAAACCCCTGTATTTAAGGAATTTACAAATCTGAAATTATAAGTAACACCCTTCTAGCAGTTAAGAGTCTAGTAGGTCCGATAGATCATATTTATCATCTTTGGTCAGTGACAGTGTTTGTGATATAGACAATTTTTGCAATCAGGATTTTCTAAAAAAAAAATATGATGTGCAGAAAGATTATCACGTTATCTACCTCCTCACTCCCACCCCCACTAAAATCCCATATTTTATTTTAGGCCTAGACATCTGGTTTAAATTTGATTCTCATTCTACACTCAACTGAAAAATGATGTGCTTTGAAAAATGTGTGAAGATATCCTTTTCACCAACCTATCCTGGATGCACACAGTGCTTATCTGTCAGTGTTAAAACAAACATGAAACTACTAAACTGGAGTTAAAGATTGTGAGCACCAAATAAGCATGCAAAGCGTGTTTTTGCACTCAGTTTGTTAAGATGTATTTTACTGCTTGGAATGACGGTGGAGAAGTAAGTGTCAATCTCATTGATTAAAGTAGGTCTCAAACAGCATCAGAGAAAAGAATTGCTCAGGTATACAACACTCCCTTTGCTTCATGCCATGTAGTGCTGCAGTGTGATAACTTACTAGAGCTTGAAACTTCTTGGCTTCAGAACCCAGCACCACTCCCACCAACATACAAATATGAACCTCAGTAGAAGATGCCAGAATTGTAAGGCTGAAGTACCCAGTAATAGCAGCAAGATGCCTTGGCACTGCTGAACAGAGTGACAAGGTTTAGACTATTAAAATAGCATTCAAGCCATGTGCCACCATTTAACAATCTATGCAAGATACCAGCTCAGGCAGGCTCAGGGAACAGGAGGGCAGCCACAGGAGCTAGTTTTGGAAACTCTTGAATGAGTAGTAGCTCTAGACAAGTAACTGTCTTGTGACCGGCTCCCTCCAGAACTGGTCTGATTTTTGCAGTACTGTTAGAACTGGCCATTGACAAAGGAAGTTGAGCAGACTGCAGTTGAGGTTGGAGTAGGAACCTAACTCTAAAAGTCTCTTTCTACTAGTAATGAGGCCACAGGAGTTGGGGATTCTATTAACTACTTCTTTACTTGTTATATACATATTTTTCCTTGGTACATCAATAAACTGCTTCATTCAATGACAATCTTAAAGTCTCTTTAAACTGTGAGATTCAGAGGCCAAAGACATTTTAAGTAATCTCTTTAGATCAAGGTGGAAAAGACTGGTCTGTAAATCCGTGTCATCTAATGTACCATTTTCTGAAAAAGTCTACTGTCTAGAAGTTATGAAGAAATAGCTTATTTTTCCTTTCAGTAATGAAAGAATAGATCTAAGATATGGTAGCAGCTATGCTGTGTGTACCCAAATAATCTCTTTCATTTGATATAAATGTCCAGACTGTTCTTTCAGAAGCCATGTCAAATAAACAGAACCCCAACACACTAGAGGTCCTTTCATTTCTTGTGTAAATCGTGATAGGTTTCTGCTCTGGTCCATATCAATGAGATCACCTGGTATCAATCTTTGAGAAGAAGTTCTCCATCCTGGGTAAGCTAAAATTAGTTCAAGATCATCTGATACCACTTGTTTCTCTAGAGACAAGGTGGGTAAGGAAATGTGTTTCTGTTGGTGAGAGAGAGGAGCTGCTCTTCTCTCTCATCAACAGAAGCTGGTCCTATAAAAGATATTACCTGGGCATCCACCTGTCTCTCCAATATCCAGAGACCCAACAGTTACAACAACACTGCATACATTTTTCTCTGTCAGAGAAGTGGAAATTAACACCAGACATCACACACAGCTAATCTTTCTGCTGTTCTACAGGACTAATCATCTTATGCTAACAAACCATTTCTTAGTTTCTAGATCTAGTCACTACATTTTAACATACATTTATTAAAAACTATATTGTTTAAGGCAGGAGTCGGCAACCTTTGCTGACCCCTGTGCCGGTTTTTCCTTCCTGACCCTCAGCTGGTGCTGGCGGCCCCGCTGCTGAAAAAATGTAGCAGCTGCCTGAAAATTCAGCAGTGGTCACGGCTGGAGTGGGAGCGCTTCCCAGGCATGCCATGGAAAGACATTGCCCAGAGTGGCTTATCTTGGTGTGTGCCTAGGGACAGGAGTCCCCAGGCATGCCACAAAAAGAAGTGGCTCCTTTCAGTGGTTCCAGGCATGCTGAAGAAAGAAGCTGACCAGAGTGGCTTTTTTGGGGAGCATCACACTACATAGGCATGGGGGGACCCCGTGTGTCCCAGCTGCACCTGAAGGAAGCCACCCAGAGTGGCTGTTGGTGGTGGGAGTGGCAATTTCTGTGGTACTGCGGAGGATGCCACGTGCCACTCTGAATAGGCTTGAGTGCCACTGTCGGCACACATGCCAGGGGTTGCCTACCCTGGTTTAAAGTAATTGTCCTATTATAAAATGCAAATGAAGAATACTGAAATTACACGAACTTTTCAAAGAGAAACAGAGAGTCCTTTTGAAGACTAACACATTTTTTACATGAATAAATAAATAACCTCATTACTGTTAGTCTTAAAAAGTGACATCAGACTCCTGGTTTGTTTTGCTGAACTAGACTAACATGGCTAGTCCTTGGGAACTTGTCACAAGAGGTTGCTTTCTGGATGTTCTAGAGATAAAGATGTTTGTGAATTTACTCTTTTTAAACACCATATTTGATTTTGTGACTTTGGAACCAAGAAATGCCTTGTCTTCACTAACTACTTTAAGGTTAATATGCATGCTGAGAGGGCAAGGGGAACCCTTCTGACTTGCTTTCTTTTGCATTCCAGCACAGCAACTCATCTCATTCCCTGCTGACACATACACACCCTAACCACCACCTGGGGACTGAAGAGTTGCTCTTACTGTTACTGAAAAGAGCAACAGCCAAGCTAACTTTCGGAAAGGAGGGCAAAGTATCTGTTTGTGGAACCCATGGTTAATGTTTAGTGCCTCTCCCTTACCAGAAGTGTGTCTGGGGTCCCCATCAGCCAATCACAGCTAAACGTTTCTTGGTGGCTTTTTATTTTACAAGTTTTTTTTTTTGACTCCATTAGATAATTTAGAGGAGATACCAAAGAGAACACTCTTATATTTAAAAAGCCCAGAGTCCTGTGGCAACTTAAAGACTAAAAAGTTTCTTCAGGCATAAGCTTTCATGGGATGCAAGCCTCTTCGTCAGATGCATCAGTTGTATTAGATGGGTTGCTGCATCAGCAGAATCAGATACCGTAAACATACAACAGACTATAAGAATGTCCAGTTTGGGTCAGGCCAATGGTCCATCTAGCACAGCATTTTATCTTCTGACAGTGGCCAATGCCTGGGACTTCAGAGGGAATGAACAGAACAGGTAACCATCAAGTAATCCACCCAGGCAGCCATTCTCAGCCTCTGGCAAACAGCAATCCCTGCCTGTCCTGGCTTACAGCCACTGATGATCCTAACTTATTTAGTTCTTTTTTGAATACACTTATAGTCTTGGCCTCCTGACAGTGCATTCCACGGGCTGACCATACACTGTGTGACTACCTTCCAATGCTGTAACGCTCTGTTTCAGCACCCCTTGCAATTAGTGGCACTTGGGGCCAGTGGCGTGAAGCATGCCCTTTAATGGAGCTGCTCCACTGTGCAAAGGGCGAAGACCCATTTGCCCCACTGTAGTTATGGCCCTGCTACTTTCTTTAGTTTGTTTTAAACTTGCTGCCTATTAATTTCATTTGGTGATCCTCTAGAGGAGGAGTAAATAACACTTCCTTATTCATTCTTTCTACACAACTCATGAATTTATGGCTTTGTAACCTTATATAACATCCTCCCAAGTCATCTCTTTTCAAAGCTGAAAACCCTTGTCTTATTAATCTCTTTTCAGATAGAAACTTTTCCATATCCCAGATCATTTTGGTTGCCCCTTTCCTGTAATTTTTTCTAATTCCAATATATCTTTTCTGAGATGGGGTGATCAGATCTGTACTCACTATTCAAGATGTGGGCTTGCCATGGACTTCTAAAGAGGCAGTATCTCTCTTATTATCTGTGCTTTTCCTAATGATTCCAACATTTTCTTAGCTTTTCTGACAGCCACACAATGAGCGGAGATTTTCAGAGAACTCTCCACAATGATTCTGTTGCAGAGTGCTGTGGGAGAACAGCCTCGGTCAGCTTCTGCCCCTGGAATCCTCATTAAGGGGATGGGACCCAGCTGGGGGAGCCTCTTGCAGCAACTGAGCTAATGGGAAGCAGATGCAGAGCTCATTAGCTGGGGAGGACGAAGGCTACCTGGAGGGACCTGAAAGAGAAGGGTGAGCCACAGAAGGAAAGTGATCTTCTTGTGGGTCTCTCACTGAGACAGTGAGGCACCAGATGCTGTGAAGCTGAACCTACCTACTGTACATAGTTGGTGGTGGGCAGCACGCTGAAATAAAGAACACGGACGTGAACACTGAATGGGGGTCTGCAAGCAATGTTTAGAAGCAGAGGTTTAGAGAAACAGGGAGGGATCCTGTCCCAATCTGCTACAACCTCCAAAAGACCTCTTTCTGGATGAACTGAAGCTCCACTCTCTTCCCCAGAACCCCAGCAACACCTCCATTTCCCAGGCTTTAGCATCTGCTACCCAAAGTGCTACCACTACTCAGCCATACACAGCACCATACCTTATCCCACACCCTCTAAGAACACCGCCATACTGTTCTTTGCCAGGATCTTTGCAGGTTATCCTTTGCAGCCACAATGGAGTATGAGATGTGACCTAAAGGATTGGAGGGCTCTGAGCCCCTAAAATAGTGGGCCCCGGAACAGCATTCTGGTGTGTTACAGTGCATTCTGGCATACTTTAACCCCTGCTTAAATGAAACAGATTATGGCCTGTAAATGAATTGCCTGGCACTGTGAGCAATAAAGCATTTTGTTAAATCTTTCAAAGGGGTAGGCATGTTAGTCTAGACCAGCAAAACAAACTAGGAGTCTGGTTGCACTTTTAAAGAGTACATTTTTTATCGCACAATATGCTGTTCTCCAGTATTTGAATCTTAACAGCTGCATTTATTTGCCATGACAGTGTGACTTGATCCTTTGGCATGCACTTCCCTGCATATATTTTCCTCCCATTCTTTAAGTCCCCATCTTCACAGAGTCTGACAAAGTGGGATTTTCTCCCACTGAAGCTCATATGATAAATAAATTTGTTAGTCTTTAACAGTGCCCAGGATAGCCTTTTTTCATGTCTACTGTATGATCTGCTTTCCATCTTTATGTTCACAAGTGGGATGAACACTTTTGCAATAACAAGTTCTATTTGCTGGATGGTTTTGAAATTTCACTACTATAGGGCATTTATTTAAATATATATAAAAATAGGGAGCGCACTTATTTAAATATATGCTATATGTTACAATAACTATTTTATTGAACACTGCAATTAGTTTTATACTCTTTAACCTTTTGTAAATTTCAGATGAATGGATATTTCCTGAAAATTTCAGTGACCATTCTCAGATGGATTCAAATGGACAGTCAGTGTCTATCCACAACGCTTCCTGCAGTAATATATCCCTGCTGCTAACTGGTGATGCTGAAGGTAAAAGCAAGCAAACAGGTGAACTCCAAATAAACCATAAAGAGATTTTCACATTTTCATCAAGGCCACGATCAGCTCCTCATGGGAAGTCTCTGGATATGTCGCCAGAAGGCTGCATGTTTGCTTTGGACTTAAATGAGGACAGTAATGGGGTGTGTAGAGGAGCCCAGATGGAAGATGACTTTTATGGAAGTGACAGCAGTGAAGAGGTAAGCTGCGTTATACATGCAGTACCTGTTAACGCATGCTTCGGCCTAAAATTCTCAGGGTTAGATTTGGCCCTCAGGCTAAAGGCTCCGGAAGGGGGTGAAGCCTTCCCCACACCACATACTCTCCCATTCAGCAGCAGGATAAGCTTGCTTATTTTGTCTCTTTGAGGGCAAGGGAGGGTAGGGAGGCTAGAGTTCTCTCTAGTTTGCGAGTTTGGGCAAGGAATATGTAGGAGAAAGAGCCACCTCTCCACATCAGCCCCAACATCCTGGACTGCAGCAAGGCCTACATCGCATGTTGCAGGAAGAGGGGAGTGGACCCACTGATGAGGGCAGAGCCTAAAAACTTAATCTATCTCTTTATAAAAGTAAACTAACTATGCTTTGAGGTCACTCTGCTGTTACTTGAGAATGCAGCCAAGATATAAAAGCAGTTTAATTTTAAAAAATCAAGGAGTCCTGTGGCACTTAAAGCCTAACAAATTTATTTATTGCATGAGCTTTTTGTGGGAGAAAATCCCACTTTGTCAAACACTTTGAAGATGGGGGAACTTACAGAATGGGAGAAAATAAATGTGGGGAAGTGTAAGTCAAGAGGTCAAGTCACACTGTAACCTCAAATCAAAGCCATTGTTAAGATTCAAACACCAGGGAACAGCAGGAAGATGAGGTCAAATCACATGTTGTAATGAGAGAAAAATCCAAAGTTCCTATTAAGCCCTGATGCAATGCAATCAAATTTGCAAATAAATTTGAACTCCACAGCTTCTCTTTGAAGCCTTGATCTGGTATTCATCCCAGATGATGCCACACCACACCTCATGACTGAACTTAGTGACTTTGTACTCACCCACATCCATTTCAGATTTCAGGATAATTTATATCTTCAAGTCAGCAGCACTGCTAAGAGTGCCTCACAATATGTCAACATTTTTATGGCTGACTTAGAACAACACTTCCTCAAGTCTTATCCCAAAGCAACTCTCCTCTACTTATGCCGCTTCATCATCCGGACGCTCAGTAGGGTTGCCCTAGAAGATTTCCACAGAGATTTCAACAATTTCCACTGCACTATTAAACTTAGCATGGAACACTCCACACAGCAAATCCACTTTCTGGACATTACAGAGATTAGGGATGGACAGTTAAGCACCACCCTATACCAAAAACCTACTGATTGGTGTAGCTAGCTACATCCCTCGAGCTTTCATCCAAAACACACCACTCGATCCATTGTCTGTGGCCAAGCCCTAAGATCATAGAATCATAGAATCCTAGGGTTGGAAGGGACCTCATAGGTCATCTAGTCCAACCCCCTGCCAGAGGCAGGACCACTCCCACTAAACCATCCCAGTCATGGTTTTGTCCAGCTGGGCCTTAAACACCTCCAAAGATGGAGACTCCACCACCTCCCTCGGCAGCTCATTCCAAGGCTTCACCACTCACCTAGTAAAAAAGTTTTTTCTAATATCCAGCCTCGACCTCCCTAACCGCAACTTGAGACCATTGCTCCTCGTTCTGTCCTCTGTTATTACTGAGAACAGTCGAGCTCCATCTTCCTTAGAGCATCTCTTCAAGTAGTTGAAGGTTGCTATCAAATCCCCCCTCAGTCTTCTCTTCTGCAGACTAAATAAGCCTAATGCTTTCAGTCTTTCCTCATAGGGCTTGTGCTCCAGCCCTTTAATCATTTTGGTTGCCCTCCTCTGAACTCTCTCTAGCATGTCCCTGTCCTTTTTGTAGTGGGGAGCCCAAAACTGGACACAGTATTCTAGATGTGGCCTCACCAGTGCAGAATAGAGGGGAATGATCACATCCCTTGATCTGCTGGTAATACTTCTTTTGATGCAGCCCAGTATGCCATTGGCCTTTTTGGCAGCAAGAGCACACTGCTGACTCATGTCTAGCTTCCCATCCACCATGACCCCCAGGTCCTTTTCTACACTGCTGCTACTTAGCTGAATGTTTCCCAGCCTGTAGCGGTGCATGGGGTTTTTCCGTCCCACATGCAGGATTTTACACTTGTCCTTATTGAACTTCATAAGATTTTTATTGGCCCATTGTTCCAATTTATCTATCCATGAATCCTGTCCTTGCCCTCCAACGTGTCTACTGTTCCCGCCAGCTTGGTGTCATCCGCAAACTTACTGAGAGTGCAGTCTATTCCATCATCCAGATCATTGATGAAAATGTTGAACAGACCCGGCCCCAGGACTTACCCCTGGGGCACACCACTCGTGACTGGTTGCCAGCTAGACATGGAACCATTGATTCCTACACGCTGAAACCGTTGATCTAGCCAGTGTTCTATCCACCTTATAGTCCACCTATCCAACCCATACTTCCTTAATTTACCAATGAGAATGCGGTGGGAAACTGTATCAAAAGCCTTGCTAAAATCAAGGTTTATGACATCAACGGTTCTTCCTGCATCCAGAAAACCAGTCATCTGATCATAGAAGGAAATGAGATTCATCAGGCATGATTTACTCTTGGTAAATCCATGCTGACTGTTCCTGATCACTTTATTTTCTTCTAAGTGTTTGAGGATGGATTCTTTAAGAATCTGCTCCATAATATAACTGCGTTTGCTCTGATCCCTCAGACAGAGACAGAAACCTTCAGGATCTCTATCAAGCATTCTTAAAACTACAGTACCCACCTGCAGAAGTGAAGAAACAGATTGACAGAGCCAGGCAGGTACCTTGAAATCAACTACTACAGGAGAAGCCGAACACAGAAAACAGAAGAATGCCTCTAGTCATCACCTAAAACTCCCAAGCCAGAACTGCACAGCACATCCTCAGTGATCTACAGCCTATTCTACAAGATGATCCCTCACTCTCTCAAGCCTTGGGAGACAGACCTCTCCTCGCTTACAAACAGCCCTGCCCCAGCATTAAAGAGATACTTACCAGCAACTACAGACCTAACAACAAAACCATTAAAGCAGGCACATATCCCTGCAACGAACCATGCTGCCAACTTTGCCCACATATCTGCACAAAAGACACTATTAAAGGACCTAATAAAACCAGCTACTCCTTCAAAGGCTCATTCACCTGCTCATCCACGAATGTGATTTATGCCATCATGTGCCAGAAATGCCCCCCTGCCTTATATATTGCACAAAGAGAACAAATGGGCACAAATCTGACTACAGAACTAACTACATTCAAAAACCATTAGGGTAACACTTCAACCTCCCTGCTCACTCCAGTGACAGTTTACTAATTGTGGTGCTCAGACGGATGAATACTGGATCAAGGCTTCAAAGAGAAGCTGTGGAGATCAAATGTATTTGCAAACTTGATTGCATTGCTTCAGAGCTTAAGAGGGACTTCGAATTTTTCTCATTATAATGTGATTTGACCTCATCTTCCTCTATATACCGTTCCCCAGTGTTTGAATCTTAACAGTGGCTTTGATTTACTGTTAGAGTGTGACCTGGAGCTTACGACTTACACTTCCCTGCATTATTTTCCTCCCATTCTGTTAGTTCCCCCATCTTCAGAGCGTCTGACAAAGTGGGATTTTCTCCCACAAAAGGTCATGCGATAAATACATTTCTTAATCTTTAGGTGCCACAGGACTCCTTGTTTGGTTTACTGAACTAGACTAACACAGCTACCCCTTTGGAACTTGGCAGCAGTTTAATGGCACAGTGTTTTAGATCAGGAACTGAAACTCACTTCTTACAGCAAAAATTTTGGGGGAATTTAAGGAGACAGGATTATGATTTAACAATACTGGAATTTGACCAGCAAACTGGGTCCAGCATTTGATTTCACTCACTGGTCACAACTGACGTTTTGCATCTCATCTGAAATATGCTAGGGCCATGTATAGTTCTGGCTTTTTATTCTTTTGCAGTCTGAAAATTTTTGAGCACTTGGGTTGGTGAAAGAAAAGAAAGCATCATCAGTGCTAATATATTTATAAAAATGAAGCAGATTGTGTTGTCAATGAACAGTTGCATCAGGTTGTTATGGTAACTGCTTTTATTTCTGCCTTTCTTAACATTCCAGTCTATTTCTTTTTAATTATAGAATTGTTTCTTATCATTCTAATCTTTTTTCACAGACTGAGAAGGAAGTACAGCAGAGTTATGTGATAGCAAGACCGATGAAACTGCAAAAATACTGTTCTGTTCCTCCTGGGAAATTATTTTGCAGATGCTAACTATAACCAATAGAAAATCTCAGGATTGCTTGGGGTTTTTTTGGTTGGTTTGGTTTGGTTTGGATTTATCTTGTTTTCTTTTCACCTTAGACCTGTCAGACCTTATTATTTCAAATATGGACCCAGAATTTCAGGGTTAAACCAATTAAAGTTGAGATAA
The DNA here is from genome assembly GCA_007922195.1 of Podocnemis expansa. NCBI lineage: Eukaryota > Metazoa > Chordata > Testudines > Podocnemididae > Podocnemis > Podocnemis expansa. Next base: position 2,106,220 of record ML681973.1, on the reverse strand, counting down.
TGAATCACAAACAATGAGGGGGTCTTGTCTCTGCCATATGGTGTCTGTTTTAGAACTCTTTAAAATCCACAGAGATTCTTTGTGTCAGTTTTGCTCAAGAAAAATCAGACTTGTTACTAACTCAAGGTGGATAAAGAAGACAGTTCTAAAACAAATCATTATGGTAAACTTTTTCCTGCATTATAAATATTGGCATTTGATTCCTACAAGCCTTTTATAAACAGGTGAGAGAAGGAAAGTGTATTATAAATTCTTTTTTCTTAAATTTAAATCAAATTGATTCCAAAATGCATATATTCCGGTTCAAACAGCTTTTCAAGAAACAGAGCCGGTATTTCTGTTCTTATTTATTATTTTGTATCACCACATAGTGCTTAAAAACACCCTGACAAGCCCATGTTCAGGGAGGTTTTGAGCTCTCCCAGCCCTTTGTATTTAGTGTTACTACAGGGTGTATGCCTGGTACTGCTCAGGATCAGATTTATAGCTCTTCATAATGTGAAGTAAGCATGTGAATGAGGGCGTATGGCTAAGCAGAGTGCAATGAAGAAAAATTTCACATATTTCTCAAGTATGTTTGAGCTTTCAGTTCATACACTAAAAGATATCCTTGGCTGAGCTTACAAAGGCCTGAGCCTCAGCTTAACAGATAAGTTCCAAAAAGGCAGTGGTGTCAGTCTAGTTCAGCAAAACAAACAGTCCTGTGGCACTTTTAAAGACTAATAAATGTATTTATTGCATGACCTTTCATGGGAGAAAATCCCATTTCCTCAGACACTTTGAAGCACTCCTTGTTTGTTCTGATATATAGGGTGGGTGAAGATGATCCAATAAAAGATGCTTTTCTGTGTTGTTATGTCTATAGGTAACATATTCACATTGATCCAAAGGGGCAGCCAAGTCAGTCTAGTTGAGCAAGACAAACAAGGAGTCCCACCGCACTTAAAGACTAACAAATGCAATAAATACATTTGTTAGTCTTTAAGTGTCACAGGACTCCTTGTTTGTTTTGCATTCACTTTGAGAGTCCTATGGCACCTTAAAGGCTAACAGATTTCTTCCAGCATAAGCTTTTGTGGGCTCAAACTGACTTCGTCAATGCATCTTCGTCAGAGCCCACGAAAGCTTATGCCAGAGGAAACTTGTTAGTCTTTAAGATGCCACAGAACTCTTTGTTTTTGCAGTACACAGCCTAACATCGCTACCCCTCTGGTAACATTCACTTTGAACACAACATCTGAAATTCCAGCTGTCAGGGAACATTTTAGGCATCTGCAGTAGAACTGACTGAGCTGGGGAATATTGGAAAACCAAAATGGGGGAAAATGGGGAACACTGAGCCACTGCCATTTGTTTATCACAGCCACAAATAATTGCAGAGGTGCTTAAAGCTATCGATCAAACAACTGATAGATGGCATCCATTAATGCTTTCTAACATGACAATGCTCCTGCTCTTCCTTTTAGTTTAATGTGTTGACATCCTGAATGCCTTATCACCCAGACAGATAACAGGCAGAGAGGTAATGAAGGGTGTGCATAGGCCCTGAGCATGGGGGGAGAATTGGGGACCCTGGTAAGATAGGAATGGAGAGAAAGGAGGAGAATAGGATTGCACTCAGATCTACTGTTATGGAAGGATGAATGGAGAACCCTGGCATCAGAGGAGGAAGAATTGGAGGAGGTTGCAGGGAGTCCCTGAAACAGAGAAAGAAATGGGAGGGTTGCCCTAGGGATCTTGCATGGTGAAATGGAGGGGGTGCTAGGAGCCAGTGTGGTGTAAACTGAGCTTGCCTACAGGCGGTATGAAGCATGCAAGACCCCAGTCCCCCAGTCTTAGTAATTTATTTGTGTGCAAGGTCACACGTGTTTGCATGATTGAGACTTAATACTGTAGGCTTGATTATTAAATATCTCTGAATACTGAGCAGAATGGTTAACATATAAAAAACCCCAAAGAATCCTGTGGCACTTAAAGACTAACAAATATATTTATTGCATGAGCTTTCATGGGGGAAAATCCCACCTCGTCAGACACTTTGAAGATGGGGGAACTTACAGAATGGGAGGAACTAAACTCGAACTTATTAGTTTGAATTAACAAATTTGAACTACGTTTTCCTACTGTAGACATAGCTCATGGGACACAGATGCTTGGAGATGTGTGCATGCTGGTTGACTGTAAGACTTGGAGTCTGTATTAAACATTGTCTTCACAGGCTGCTCCTGGTGACTTTTTTGTTTGTTTTGTTTCAATAAGATAGAAAACTGAGGCTGACTGAGTGCTTGTGGTCATTACAAATCCTGTGTCACATTTGTAAAAACGGATGTTTTCCTTCCTGAGAAATCCATACCATTTGATTCCTTCTAAGAACCTTAAGTGTAACTGCTCTCGTTGCCTACAGAGACATTCCAATATTTTTTTAGTTTCAAAGAGTGAGCATCTATCTTAAATGCAGTTCGAGAAGTCTACGTGCTATATAATGTTTCTCATTATATCCTCATAGTCATCATGTTTGCCAAAGAGTCTGGCAAGTGATCAGTTAGCTAACAGGTGCACACAGAATTATTCTGGAGCTCTTTGGAAATACTAAATTGGCAGTTACCCGTTCTTGTCAGGAACAGGAGACTTTAAATATTGTATAAATAAAGAAGTACCATATACAAGTAACAAGAGAGAAGGAGTTACAATTCACTTATTATCTATTAATATGAATTACATTAGGATGGCAGCCGCAGAAGCACTACATATGCAATGCTAAAAGATCATTTAAAATAAACAAACCTACATTACAATAACAGTTGTTCTAGTTTTTTGCTTAACTTCCCTACCAATTTAGTAATTCAGAGCCAAGGCTTCCTTTCATGTGAAAGAAAAGTCGATGAACCAAAAAATTATTTAGTGGTTATATTTTGCTAGTATTCATATTGTATTTCTTGCACAAATGTATTTTATGTTATTTTTCTAGTGACTGTATATTGATATTCTGGGTGCTCAGTTAATTGCCAAATCATTCTCTGCTTTGCACTGCAGAACAAACTATAGAAAAATGTTTTATTGTGGGCTGTAAAGTCAGGACTGCCACACAGAAAAGGTGATCCTAGAAAAGCCAGAGAGTTAGGCATGAATCTAGTATAGATTCATCATGACACATAGTACCTGTTTTATTTATACAATCAAAGACATCCTTGCAAAATCATCGTAAAAATTTCAAATAGCCTTGAGACAGTATCTGCTCACCCAACTTTTCCATTATTACGATAAAAAAAATTATGCATCCAGCTAAGCTGAAGTTTGCAAGCTTATCTAAAAATAATATCTTGAATGTGACCTGCTGAAGACACTAGATTGTCACTGTTTTGTTACAGTTCCTCCTGTAGCTAGATCTGACTTCAGCTTCTTTGAAATTCACATACAGTAAAATTATATCTAATGTAAGATATCACATAAAATATAAATATAAGTCAAATATATTTCTTATCTGTGACTCTATCACTTTTACCCTTTACTTTGTTTGGCTAGTTGTTTGGGGCATGTCACTTGTTTTTGCTTTGTACTATGTTTGGTATTTCAATGCCTACATTTTACGCTCATTAAGATGGATTTACTGAGATCACCTATGATCTCAGCTAATACTATCCTAATGGGATAAGTAAGACATCTATGGAAAATTACTTTTTGTGAAAAAGTGTTTTACTGCTTGTTCATTTTGCAATTGGTGTCTGTGGATTAAAACAGATTGGCAGATAACTGGATACTATGAATAGACTCCAAAATTAATTTTTCTGTTTGATAGTTCTTAGAGATTCTGAATGTTGATGTTGATCTTTTACCTTGATTGAAACGTGGGATATATCAAGTGGAAAATTATGCTGAAAGGAAGAATGTCCCCCCCTTTCCTAAAATTCCTGGCATTCATTGATTTAAGGACCATTGCTTTGAAGCATCTTCCTGCTAAAGAAAGAATCCTTTTGCACTTTGTGAAGAATGAAGCTTCTGCACATCTATGCAGTCCAAATATCTCAGGCTCAGGGAGACACCCTTTAAGAAAGGAAATCATCTGGTCATAAATTTTATACTTTATGCTTTAGGGACCAGATTCTGATCTCACACCAAGGTAACTTTGGAATCAGTGAAGCTATTCTGGCTTTATACCACTGGAACTGAGATTGAAATCTGATCATCAAAATTATATGTTTATGGAACCCTTCGGTTTTGTTTTTTACCAAAAATCTCCAGAAAATCCTCAGGTTTTGAAACATCCAGTATTTGTTTTTTCTGATTCATACCCAAATTCTGTACCTGCCCAGTCTCAATGGATCTGACTCCTGCTTTGTAGACTGTCTGCCAAATGGCACAACCTGTGCATGTGCCGGTTGGTGGTTTCTGCAGCTGCACAATGGAGATGCAAGATAAGATGGGCAGGAAGCTGCCCCACCAGAGAGCAGAAAACTTCCCCCCCTCAGCACACACTTGGATACAAATCCGTCTGCCTCCCTCCCACCAGCCTTCCATCTCCCAGTTGCAAACATGGCTATCAGGCAAACCGTCTTCCTGCCCAGCATCCTCTCTTCTCCTGTAGGCTCCCCCCCCCCAATGAGTACTAGGTACCCCCTTGTCCCGACCTACTTGACCATGAGTACTGAGCACCCCCTATCCTCTGCCAGTCATCCCGTTACTCCTACCCGCTCTGCCCATGATAACCCCCGTGAGTAGCTTTGAGCTCAGTTTCAAGAGAAATCTTTCAATCCCCTTTGCCGCAGGATGGAAGCCACATGACTCTCAGGAGTGTCTATCCATTCAGAATACCTTAACTTGTATGGCACTTTCCTTTCTGCCATCCAGAGGGAAATATGCAGTTTTGCAAATTAGCTTGCAAGCTGGAAAAGGCAATCATTTATAAATACCTTTAGTGGGTAGCTAATTAGTCATTGAAACGGTTAAGTGCTGTTGTTAAACTGCCAGTCCCAAATGATCAGAAAAGAACAAAACAGCTTATCTTCCCGCATCTTCCTACCAGTGACTTATTCTGTATTTGTACACACAGCCATACTGTCAAGCTGACAACTAAATTCTAACATATATCTCTCTTCTGTCATAGACACTCTCTAATTTGACCAGCTGTTGGCAGCCACCCATTCAGTCAAACATAGAGCAAAAGTAAGAACTCTTGCTGGTTTGCACCACAGTACAATGACTCCAGTATCATATAGTGGATATAACAGAGGAATTCATCTGTGAAGCCTTCAATTAAATCAGGAAATTTTCTGCACTTATATAATTAAAAGAGCAAGAGTAATGCAATTAAATAAGACAGTGTACTCTTGAAAAGGCTGCAAATCAATTTTCCTCTAACTTTTTGACATTAATGCTCTGGATACAAAAGGGCTATGTCCCATCTGCTCCAAGTAGGAGGCCCTCAAGAGTCGTTTGAACGATCTTCTTATAATTACAGCCCAGCAAGCACAATCAGTGTTAAGTATCCAGAAATTATTGTCCAACTGCCCATCTGCATGTTCTTTAAGGGAATGGAGTACAGCAATAGATGTGGTGGCTCCTTCAGGAAATCATTCTCATCTTTTGTATACATATTCTGTGCTAGTGTTAATCACACCAACTTTACTGACAATCCTAGCACAATTTGATGCTTGAATATTTAACAAACAAATTATTATAAAACCCAAGTTCAGTGGATTCAGGGACATGGGAGGGATTTAAGTTTAATTTAAATGAGGATTTTCCATTTGTCTGCAGTATGTGAAAATGACATGCCATTTCCTTTAATAATCTGTCAAATTACACTAATGTAATTTAATAGTGTCTCTTTATAGCATAGGTTTTAAAATAACTGTGGTGTGGCAAATAAAAGACTAGAAAAAAGAGAAATGTATCTCTTTGTGCCTGAGTGAAATCCCAAACTGGGAAATAAACAATATTTACAACCTTCCTAAATGCATATAACTTCAGCAGCAACAAAAACAAAATGAACAAAAGCAGCATATTAAGTATTTATAAATTTTAAGATGTGTCATATATCTTTAAGTTTTATGCTGTGCACGTAAAACTTACAAGAAAAATAAGTATCGTAGAAATGCTTGCACAGTTGTAAAGCTCCAGATTTCATCTCTGACAATAGTGCCTATTTACCTCTTTTCATGCTATTTGCAGGCTAGTAAGGGTCAGTGGTGTGAACTAAAGTAAGCTATTGGTATAATCAGAGGTTTATTCTCATTTAACTTTCTTTATGAATACGTTACGTTTATACAAAAAGAGATTTTCAAAGTGTTAAATGGCTTATGCTGTGGAATACATTAATAAGATATTATGAAGTGTTATGCATACATCCGCAACGCATTGCTTCATGTTGGTATTTCATAAATTGAATTTAGAAAATTTAGCCTAAGTATCCTCCATTCAGCCTACTTCTTTCATGGTGTGGTGGATTCTGTCGTCCTTACTGTCCATTTACTTCCCTGAACATAGTTCCTAGTAAATCCTTAAGCTGAACTTTTCTGAACTTTTAGTTTGAACTAAAAAAAACTGCACTTAGTTCAAACTAACTGCTAGTTCGAACTTATTTAGTCGAACTAGTGCGACTACATCATTCTAGTTTGAAATAAATGTTGAAATACGTTTGAACTAAGCAGTTAGTTCAGACTAACCAGCCAAACTAACTAGTTCAAACTAAGCTTTGCTTAGCTCAAACTAAAAATTTTTTAGTTCAAGCTAGGCAAAACCTAGTGTAGGCAGGGCTCAAATTAGTTTGAATTAAGGCTCCTTAATTCAAAGTAATTTGCTAGCACAGACATGCCCATCAAGTCCAGTATCCTGCACTCATGACAGGACCAAGGACCCTCTTAAACCATCCCTGACAGGCGCTTGTCTGACCGGCTCTTAAACACTTCCAATGATGGAGATTCAACAACCTGCCTAGGCAACTTTTTCCAGTGGTTAGTATCTGCAGGATTGCACCACAAAAGGTGAAATGCACATATTTAAAGATGCAACCTTCTTATTAAAGCCATCCTTCCAGCAGATACAGTAGTACTATGTTGTGCCTGTGGGGTAGAGGAGGTTTGGCACCTGGTTAGGATGGAAGGCCTCCATTTTCCCCTCCCACATGGCAGTAAGGAAGCTGAGGAGACCATCCCTTTCTACCCAGTCTTTCATCCTCCCATGTCACTTGGTTTTCTTCTTGCTGTTCATTTTTTACTTAACATTAAAGGGAACATCAGAAATGTAATTCTTGGATGTTTTGTGGAGAGTATTTTGGAACATGAGTAATAGAATAATAAAGTATTCTCAAATGTTGTTTGCTAAATGATTTTTTAAGTAACTTTCAAAGAAGGACAAAGTGATCTCTGCAGAAGAATATGGTTAGAATTTATATACAATATGTTAAAGTGTCACAGACCACTACGCTAGTTCAGTAGATATCAACATTGTTGATTTTTCTTCCTTACATCAGTGTTATAGGTCAGCACAAGTTTGTAAACCTTGCTGTACTAAAAAGCGTACTTGTAATGGACAAACTTTGGGATTTCCAGCATCCTGAATTAGAACAGAAGTTGGGCCTGTGTTTTCAAAGCGTTCTCTCATTTTGGGGGTGTCTCGCTTGAGGTACATAGCTCTGATTTGTGTAAAGGTCCGAAGTGCCCAGTACTTCATTCTTCCTCACTTGGAGAGGGAGATACTCAGAGCTTTTGAAAAATCTCAAGTTTAGTCACCATAATTAAAGAGCCATTTTGAAATTTTAGGACTAAATATTTGCAAACAGGTCTTAAACAAGTGAAGTATAGTTTTCTCTGAAAAATCACTGTTGTTTTCTTTTCCAAATTTAGGACTGCCCCAGTGAATTCATCCAAAGTGCTTCAAATTTCAAAACCAGCCACAGGACATCAGGATCATCTGAATCCACAGTCTTTAAAGAGGTCCCATTAAAGATGATGTCAGGTAGTCCTGAGAACTGGAAGTATAAAGGATATGGCAAGCATACCCACGAAGGAACAATATCTTCAAACCCACAAGATTTGGTTGTGAAAAAAGTAGAAACTGATGACATTCCGAGAAGCCTGATGCCCACCCCCTGTCTTTCTCCAGTTGGAAGTAAATCTGAATTCTCCAAGGAAATCCCAAACACTGCTGAAAAAACAGAGGTGACATCTGTCAGACAATTAAGAGCATCAATAAGTAAAAAGTCCCTCAAAGAAAGCTTAAGAGAGAATTCAAGCCTGACAGCTGAGACTCCAGTAAGTGATTTTACTCTGAAATTACGTGATTTGCATTGTTTGAACAGAAGGACTGCAACAGGTTCCTAACCTATATTAATATATATGGAGACCTTGATTTCAGTAAGGGTTTTGATGCAGTCCCACATGACATTCTCATAAGCAAATGACGAAAAGACAGTCTAGTTGAAATTACTAAACAATTTATACCCAACAGATTGAAAGGCCACAGTCAAAGAGCAAAACAAACAAGGAATCTTGTGGTACTTTTAAAGACTAACAGTGGGAGAAATCAATAAATAAATTTGTTAGTCTTTAAAAGTGCCACAAGCCTACTTGTTTGTTTTGCTGAACTAGACTAACACAACTACTGCTTGGGAACTCAAATAGTTATCAGTGGTTCACTGGCAAATTGGGACGATGTATCTTGGGAGGTGTAGCAGAGGTCAGTCCTGGGTCTGGTGCTATTCAATATTTTCATTAGTGACTTGAAGAATGGAGTGAGATATTATACATATGATATGGAATGAGCTAGACATATTGTGATGAATGCGGTTGCTTGGGCACTGTGGGTTCTGTGCTTCAGGTCTTGGCAGCCATCTGGAGCCTGGCTTTCCCACCTCCAAACCCCCAAAGTTATAGTTTCCCCAGTCCCTCTGCCCTGGGGTTGGGTTCTCCAGCCTGCAGGCCACTGGGTCTGCGGCCAAAGGCCCCTCTGGGTGAGCTTGTCCTGGCTACCCGTATCTCCCAGGTGCTGGTAGCAACAGCTACTGGTTAGCTTCATTCAGCTCAGCTCTCCTTCATTCCGCTTGGCTCTGTTCTGCTCTGCTACAAACACACTCCACTCCTGGCTCCTCCTCCTCCAAATACCACACCCAAAACTCTCCCCCTGATGCCTGCAACAAAGGCCTTTTTATCTATTGTGGCCAATCACCCCAACTGGGTTCAGGGGCTCTAATTGGTCTCAGAGCAGCCCTGCCCTTACTTACCTTGAAAACAAGGATTTATTAAGCCTGGGGCTAATATATCTACCTTCCAGTGCCCTCCTGTAGCCCTCAGGATTGACTCTGTGACAATATAAAGTTTGCAGATGATACCAAGTGGGAGGGGTTGCAAACGCTTTGAAGGACAAGATTAGACTTTAAAATGATCTTGACAAATTGAAGTGGATGGACACATGCATGGAATTAAGCGGTAGGCCACAACTTTTATTAACTTTTAACACAGGGGAGGGTGCTAGCCACCCAACAGCCAGGCATTGAATTGGTTCTGGTGCGTTTGTTCCAGGGTTCCCTACCATAGAACCCATTACACTGGGCAGGCTCTCCTCCACCTACCCAGCGTCACCCCCACAACTCAGGTCTCTGATTCCTAGCACTCGCGTCCCTCTCCCAGGGATAGAGGATGCAGCAGGGTGGGGACCTGGGCCACTAGGTCTTCCTCTGTCCCATGAGCCTAACATGACAATAACTTCACCTCACTACCATAGGTAGATTAGTTAGGCGCAGCCCTACTTAACCCACTGTGTCTTGAAGGTGCTGTGAGGAGGGCAAAAAGCTCCCTGGTCTTCTGCCAGTTGGCCCATAGGAGGAAAAAATTCCTTCCTGGCCCCTCAAGAGGTGATAAGCTAGACTTGCAGCAACTGTCAGGCTGGGTTCCCATTCGTAGCTGGGATGAGGAGGGCATGGCTGGAGGAATGAAGCTGAAAGAGAGTCTGCATAGCCCTTGCCCTGGGCTAATTCCTGCCAGCTGGGAAATGCTGGCCAGTCAGCACCCTTCTCCTCTAACTAGCCAGTGGATGCCAGAGACTCCCTGGGGGAGATGCTACCTATCATCCATTGGTGATTGTCTCCTCTTGCTGCTGGGACTACCCCCCTTTCCCAGCTGGCCCCCAGAAAGTTCCCCCACCAATCGCTGCAGGTGGGTGGCATTCGGAAAATTAGTCTGAATTAAAACAAGATGAAGTTCAATAAAGGTAAGTCCAAAGTACTTCCCTTAGGAAGGAGAAAATCAGATGCACAACAGCAAAATGGGAATAACTGACTAGGTGGTAGTGTTGCTTAAAAGGCTCTGGGGATCATAGTGAATCACATACTGAATGGGAGTCAACAGTGTGATGATGCTTTGAACAAGGATCTTACCATTCCAGGGGGCTAGTCACAGGAGTTACTAGACTAACACAGCTGCCCCTTTGAATCTTAGTAACAGGAGTATTACACTGAAAACATGGAAGATCATTGTCCCCTCTGCTTGGCACTGGTGAGGCCTCCACTGGAATAATCGGTCAGCCATGCTTTAGAAAAGCTGAAGACAAACTGGAGAGAGTCCAGAAGACAGCAACAAAAAATGACAGAATGTTTATAAAACAACTTATGGAGAAATGTAAAGAAAAGTGCTAGGAATATTTAATCTTGAGAAAAGAAGACAAGAAGACCGGATCAGTCAGTCTTCAAATATGTTAAGGGTTGTTATAAAGAGGACAGTGATCAATTCTAGCTCTATGGTAGTTAAGCTCTGGAATATGCTGCCAAGGCTGGTTGTAGAATCCCCATCACTGAATGATTTTAAAAACATTGGATAACCACCTTCGGGGAGATTCAGATTTACATGATATTGTCTTAACACACGGACCTGAACTGGAAGACATGTCGAAGACCTTCCACTCTTACATTTCTTTGATTCTCTGCATATAGACATTTAGCATCAGCTGTGAAATAAAAAAAGTATATTTTGAATCCAGATGTATTCAGATTGTATTTCACCACATCAGTAAACACTTCAAGCACAAGCACACTTCAGTTCCCAAGTTTGGATTCTTAAAGTTGCATTGCATATAAAATGGCACTACACCTATAAAGAGAAATCATTGAGATTTGCAAATAAAAAGATAATAGGCTTGAACAGTCTTACAGCTCAAGTTCTTGAAGTGTGTGAATTACAAATGTAGGCATAATTTTGGTCAGACAGGCTAGGAAGGAAAATTGACAGAATTTCAATAACAATCTACAGGAAAAATGTAAAAAGATCATTAGTCTGTGCACTTCATAGTCTCTCTGCAGCAGTCCTGAAAAATAATAAATGCTATGATTGAAGGCTAACAGTACCATAATGTCATAGACTAAATCCCCAGGCTACTTTGGGGACTGCGTTCAAGTCCATCAAATTGATTTTTTTTTCCCTGGGTGATTTTATTTTTTTTCCCCCTCCTCTTGTATTCTCCTTATGGCTACATGAAGTGATTTGAGAATAAATTAGCCTATTTCAAATAAATGACAGTACATTACTTAGCAGTTAAGGATTTTCTTCCCAAATTATATGTTAAAAAGTCTGCTTTGAATCAGGAATTAGAGCTTTACACTCGAGCACATCTTATAGGCAGCAGATCAAAGAGCATATTCTTATGACACACTTTGGTGTTTGGAATATAATAGAATATTTTTCCCTGGCTCTTAGCACATCCCCCAATCCATTATAAATAGGTTGCCTTCTTCCTGAATTTATTGTGAGTAGTCCACACCCATTACATAGGCTTCTGCACATTGCCTCTCTCCTTTCTTCACCTACCAGCACCTCTGCCACTGAAGGAGAAGCTGTGACAGTGGAGCATCCCTCCTGTCTGTCATCTCTAAGCAGCTCAAAGGTTATTTTGGGACAATATTGTGTAGTTCCTCCCCATCACAGAATCTTTCATGGGGTCTGGCACTCCAGCATCAAGTCACAGAACTGACCTGATAAACTAGGTCAGTTGGGGGGGTCACAAGAGATCTTGCACACATGTGATGGAATTGTCCCCACTGTTTATAAGGCAGTGCACCCTCAAGTCGTTCAGGCGTCCCTAACTGCGAAGTCCTGGTGACTGATAGGATGCCAAGGAATAGGGGAAGGAGGGCACATATAATCAAGTGCACGGAGATTACTCTTCAAGACCAGCAGTTTTTGCTAAATAACCACTCTTTCTCTGTGAGACTGATGAGCATTCTCCCAGGAAAATGGTAGATAAGGTGTTCTAGCTATGTACGGTGATAAGCTCCGGGGGGGGGGGGGGGGGGGTGGGTTTGTTAGTCTGGCTTAGGGTTAGGGTTAGGGCAAAAACAACAAAAGTCCTGTGGCACCTTAAAGACTAACAAATGCATCTGACGAAGTGGGTTGTGGCACACAATACCTTATGCCCAAAGAAACATGTTAGTCTTTATGGCACCACAGGACTTTGTTGTTTTAGCTATATAAGGATGTACTGTTATTTATTTTTTTAATAACCTAAGCCCCCTCGCCATGATGCTAGGCACTGTACAAACAGAACAAAAATGCAGTCCCTGCCCATGAATGATCTTGTGGAATGGATCTTTACTGCAGTGTACATTTCATTCCCAGCTGAAATCTAACAGTGTTTTGTACATCTCATAATCCAGTGAGAGTCTCTGATTGATAAGCAGTTCTCCCTCACAGCTATCCCCATATGCTAAAGATAACTTATTTTCTAATTTCCAGAGGAGTAGCTGTGTTAGTCTAGTTTGGCGGGGGGGGGGGCATCTTATGAAGTGGAATTTTCTTCCACAAAAGCCCATGTGATAAATAAATTTGGTAGTCTTTAAGACATGCCAAAGGACTCCTTGTTTGATTTTGTAAGACATTGATCTTTTCCCGATAAAAACAGAGTGCCCTCTTCATATCTAGGTTATAAGGATAAGCTGCCTCTGGGTCGCAGTAGGGACTGGAGAACACAGAGAGTGAAATATGTTGAGATAGGAGGAAATCCAAGACCACTGAAGCTGTGAAACTGGTTGGCATCTCATGGTAAGATTGTCCTTGTGAACCATAGAATGAGATGGATTTGAAGCTAGCTCACGCTTCTACCTGCTGTAACTGCTGCAGTTGGTAAGGACAGATCAGCAGTTAGGAAATGCAGACAAGTGATGAAGGGAGCTAAAGGTATCAGTGAAAAATCTATAGCCAGTAATTCTAAGGACACTAAGAAGAAATTCCTTAAATATATTAGGAACCTTTTTACCTGATTTTAGAAATACATTTTGGGGAGCATCTGATATGCATTTGTAATTAATTCCTGTTGTCATATTTTCATGTCTAAATCTTTTCATCCATTCAGTTTTGCTCACTATTGATTTCGACTTCCAGTAATTGTTCCTTTTAATGCCTTTAAAGTATTTTTATTAGGATCCGAACTGCATTCTGTTTGTCGTGATCACTCACTGGTTTCAGTTTTTGCCTCCTGCTCCATGGGTGAGAGTGTTGTCAGTTACAGCCATCTATTCATGGGTGTTACTTTAGACGTGAATGAACTTGTGCACACTCACATGTGCTAGCTGGTCACTTCAGGCGTGTGTAGCTTCTTCCAAAGAGTAACAAAGTTCACAGCATCTGTCACCAGCAGGCATGTTACCCATTGTTCTTACAGCATGTCACTGATTCCAGCTATTCCCAACAGTGGCTAAAACGAGCAGCTCCCACAGCACCTGTACTGAGCTAATATAGGAATATACAAATTCCCCCAAAGCCTGTTTCACTTTTATTCCACTATGTGTTAGCAGAGAACCTACTGCACCACAATTCCTCTAGCAGTTGTAGGGTACATTGTCCTATATTGTTTTCAGCCTCCCCAAAGTGATACACTATTGGTATAACATTCTGTAATGTCTCTTCCAGAATGTAATATAGACCGTGCGCTTCCTTTCAAGTTATCTTACTGGTATGTCATTGTCGTTCTTTTTCCGCAGTCCTTTCCCAAGCAACATAGATTCCCAGGGCCAGAAGCAACGCCTGTGTTAGCGCATCTGAACACAAGCCATAGAACTTCCCTAAAATAATTCCATGAGCAGATCTTTTAAAAAACATACAGTCTTGATTTAAAGTGTCAGTGATGGAGAATCCCCCAGGCCCCTTGGGAAACTGTTCCAAGGACTGACTACTCTCACTGTTAAACATTTACGCCTTATTTCAAGTTTGATTCTTGATCGTCTCTTACTTGACAGCTTCCTGTTCTGTTTCAGACACAGAGAGCTTTGATGCTAAAGGAAGTGAATTTCTTTCTATGAAGACTCTGGGCACTTTTTTGCCCTTCCCAGTAGCATGGGGCACAGCTCACTTACTAGGGGATTCTCTGTACCTTAAAGTCTTTAAACTGTGATTTGAGGACTTTAATAATGCAGTCATAGGTTTGAGGTTTATTACAGGAGTGAAGTTCTGTGGCCTGCATTGTTGTGCAAGAGATCAGACTAGATGATCATACTGGTCTCTTCTGGCCTTAGAGTCTGAACCCATAATAGAGCTTCTATACAAGTAGATTGTTGGTTAAAACCTAGAATCTACAGTAAATCTTAGAAAGACCTAAAATCTCTTTTCACTTTCTTGGCTCATATCAAGCTTGCAGAGTGCTAAAATTTAAAAACTATCATTGCATGGTCCAGATCCTCTGTAACATGAGCTCAGAAACAATTCAAAATGGTAGCACTCAGACAGTGAGCAGATGTTGTCTTCAAGGAGCTTCACACACAGTGAAAGAAGAATCACATCGAAAAAAGAAGCTTAACTGGAAAATCTGTCTCTGTGCATTTGTTGTGTCTTACCTAGATTGTAAGACCCTTGAGGAGGGAATCTCTTTTGTTCTGTTTGTACAACTGTACGTGGGTTAGCAGCATGTGACCCACCTGATGCCGCCTCCTGGTCATGTTATGGGGAATTGGCTCAAGTGGGCCCCACCAGAAAGGTGGTGCTCTGTCCCTGCATGCCAGACTTCTGTCCCAAGTCCTGCTCTAGGACCTCAGCACTCCAGCCAAGTCTGGATCCAAACCTACCCTTTTCAGGGTAAAGTCCCTCTTGCTAATCCCAGCCACTAAGTGAAACAGTTATTAGCTGTGAGCGTTGTGCCACTCCTGGCACGCTGGGTGAGCAGCAAAGGCCCCAGGCTCACCCACTTCTCCAGTTCACAGCCCAGTGAACCTATGTGCTGCAACCTCAGCAATGCCTGCCGCTTCCCACCAGTCTCTGCCACACTCTTTTTCCCTGGGCCCCTTTCCCCACAGCCCCCAGTTTCATGCCAAACCTCACCTCAGGCTGCACTTCCTCAGTCTGGTCCCACCCTGCTTCTCCTGTGCCTCCACCACTGTCCACCCCAGCACCCTGGCCTCTGGACAGCTGCTCCAGGCCTCCACCACTGTTTGTGTCATCAGGACACCGGGTCCTAATCAGCTCCTAGTGGCTCTCTGGGGTGCTGGGGATCACAGCCAGCCAGCCAGCCTGAGAGAAACTTCTCTGCACTGCCAAGGCCAGAGTGAATTAGCTGGCTCTGCAGCTCCCTTTTATACTGGCTGCTGGCCCCGGATTGGCTCTCTGCTCCCAGCAGCCCATTGACTGACACGCAGGGGCCCTCTTTATCCCCTTGCTTACCACAGTACAGCCCCGCTGCAACAATGCTGAGCCGAACGGAGCCCTGGTCCATGACTAAGATCCCTAGGAGCTACAGTAAGGCAAATAATTATAGTCTGTGTCGGCTGTGCCAGGGCAGAGTGTGACAGCACTCTGCCAAGAGTCCTCCCGCCAACCACCTTCAGTGCCGCAGCTGAAAGTAAGGGGCAAGTCCAGGAAAGCTGTGTAGAGCCACAAAGAATAATGGGGCAAAGTGAGGAACCTTGGGCGCTTCAGGCTCAGTGGTTGTTGGTATTTAACTGAAAATTTCTTCCCATCAGGATGGTTTTTTCAGGTTTTCAAAGCTCTGTGGGTTTCTGTCGACTCGATGGGTTAGTATTTAAATATGGAAGGCAGGAGCTGTCATTTTTTGCTTTGCTCTCAAGTGTTTGATTAGGATTTCAAATGGAATGGTTAAACCTGTAATGAAATTACTCTTGTGTTAAAGTTACTAACATGCATAAGTGTTAGCAGGGACCTGGGCTTAAGCTGGAGGGATGGTAAGTGGATGGTCGATATATCTTTTTATTGCTACAAAATACATGTACAGCATATCAGACAGATATTGTTCTTTATTATTTGCATTATTGTAGCACCTAGGAGTCCTAGTCACAGACAGGAGCCCACTCTGCTCAGTGTTGCACAAACACAGAAGCAAAGGGGCCTCACTCCCCAGGAGTCTTACACCCTAGGTATAAGATGAGGCATTAGAAACACCTAGAGACAGAAGGGGGAATACAGTGAGACAATAATCGGCAATGGCCTCTGCAGCATAACCATTACCAAGGATTTTATGACAGACTTATGTCACTAGTATTTGACCAAAATTTGACTCTATTTTTTCCCCAATAAGAAGTCTTTATTTGGAAGTCCTCTGATACATCTTTTTGTGGTATTGCTGTTCTGCATTTTGCCACAAGTTTGAAAAGATGTTAATTTCCTTTCAGTGTTGCCTTGTTTTTCCATTGGAAAGCAGGCTCCATTGACAAATATAAAACAAAATTGTATATTTTTCTGTTGTAAGAGTATCATAAAAATATAGGTCATTCCAGGCATTCTAAAACTAATCTAGAATCATAGACGCATGGGCCTAGAAAGGACCTCAAAAGATTATCAAGTCCAAACCTTGCTGAGGCAATAAGTACCAAGTAAACCTCTAGGAGGCATTGGAGGAAGTTTTATGGCAGTGATACTCAGACTGATGATCATGAGTTGTAAGTGTCTTTTTAATGTGTCTCCTTAGGCTTTTTGCAGCACATGAAATTAACATATTATGTGATTATTAACCAGTCTGAGTTATTAACTAATCAGGACATTTTTTCTGTTATTAACCAATTGTGGTTGATGAAATAATATTATTTGGTCAGTCATTTTGCAAATATTATTGTATACGCTCCATTCTATTATCCAAGTTATTAATGAAAATACTGAATAGTACCAAACCAAGGACTGACTCCTGCAGGACCCCATAGGTACATCCACCCAGTTTGACAGCAAGCCATTGATAACCTCACTTTGATTACAGCCTTTCAACCATTTGTGTACCCACTTTATAGTAATTTCATGTAACCCACATATTCCTAGTTTGCTTATGTAAATACCCTGTGGGACTGTATTTAAAGTCTAATTAAAATCAAGATGTATCACGTCTACTGCTTTCCCTTATCACCTGGCCCAGTAACCCTATTGGAGATGGAAATTAGGTCAGTTTGGCATGATTTGAGCTGAGAAATTATTTGAAATGGACTTTTCTGTACATTATTCTAAAACCATAACACATACAGTCCTAGAGTTAGGAATGTTTTTTCATAGTTTGTGCCTCAGAACTGGGCTCCTACTGAGTTTGAAGAAAACATTCTGGAAGTAAAACATTGCTAAATGTAACCAGACAGCACAATTTTAATATGATTGCCATTGGTAACTAGACTTCATATATTCCATGTTGAAACATGTTTCAGTGGTCCAGGATTCCAAAAGGAAATGGAGTAGCTTTAGGACACAGGTAGTTAGTTCCATCTCAAAATGAGAATCTACACAGAAGCGGAATCTTCTTTTCATCTCATACAGAAGACTGATAAAAATTGCTTAAGCAACTTGGAATGAAATTGATTTGCTAACTACTTAGTAAACGTTAAGGACTTGGTTGCTTGCAATGTTTTATTCATGTTTTAATAGAGTTCTCTATTATTAAGTTCAAATATTTTTTAATTAAGAAAGTAGTACAGCCCTCTGGGTAATATCGAAACCATGTAGATAGCTGGTAATTAAACTTTTCCGCATGTATAACTGCATTCAAACAATGCTGAATACATCACATGATCCTCATACAATGCAAATATCATTACATACATCTTTAAACTGAAAAATTGCATTTAAATAACAGGTTTTGTCAATCCAGCAAAAGTTGAGGAGCTTAATAAATATTTCTTATCATAAGGAGAGGATATACAGAAAGAGAAGATAAGCTTTTAATTACTAACTGAAGTTTTCAGTTTAGAAAAATTTAAGTGCATCGCAAAAATGCTTTTTACATCAGAAATGCCTTGTAAAATACAAAATGAACTTAATTTGAAATTCAATGTTCAAATTCTCTGTTTGAAAATTAACTAAGACATGATGAATCCCATTCATGGTAGGTATCTGAAGTTGCAAAATACTTATCCCCAACCACTTTCTTCTTCTTTTTTAAAATCCTAAAAGAGTATATTTTTGGGAAGGATAAAGGAGGGAGAATGGGCTAATCCTCTCCTCTCTAAACATTTTATTTGCCTGAAATGTAAGTGTGTTAGTAGGAAAGGAAACCAGTTGCCAACACCCTGATATTTTCAGATAAGCACAAAAATATTCAAAGGACAAAACTGTAGTGGTGTTTTGAATTCTTATTTGTAGATTTCAGTGTAAGTTCTTTCTGCACAGACATAAGAGAAGAGGGAAAGGGTCGGCACATGTGGAAGTTTTCCCTTACTAAAGGGGAAAGAGAGTGAACTTTCTGTTATTTGTTCTCTGAAAGATACTGCAGGTGTTCCATATGTTCATGCCATCTGAATTGTTCTCTGTCAGTCCCTCACTACATAAAAGAGTTGACTAACATAATGGAAGATAACCGTTACCAAGTAAGTGACGTGAAAGAGAAAGTTTGTCAGTGGGCAAATCGACAGAAAAGCTTTCAGCAACTCAGCAAGGTTAATAAAATAGATATTTATGGTAGCTAAACCTCCCAGGAGAGATTGATACAAAAATGAAAAAGCAGGTTTTTCACACTAACATCCTGATGTTATTAACAGAACGTAAGACACGTGCATATGTATTATGTTGAAGAAGGATCCAGACTAGAATCTGGCAAGAACTATTGTAAGATTAAACTATGAGCATAGCAATTATACAATACAGAAGAAGAGTCTGGAGCTCCAAATACAAAGTTAAAATGTTCAGCTTAGTTGGCACCCAGAAATTATAGTAAGGGGTGCTTTAAAATGACAGTAGAAAGACTGTCTGGTGCAAAAATTCCTGGTTTAAAATGTGTCAGGTAAGTAAGGCTACTTCACAAAGTTGAGTATCATCCTCTCAGCCTGGAGACCTTATCCAGCTAACCGAAGAAAGGTTGAAGGAATTGATGGAAACTGAAGGAACCTTCCTGATCGGAACAGATAGAGCTACTTCTGCACTGGTTGCTTAACCACAGGTAATGTTTGTGACAGCTGAACACTCTGAACATTCAGAACATGGTTTAGGTTCCATTACTTTTCCACATTGCACTTAACAAGGGAATTCTCGTAGATCTTAAATAGTCTCAAGTGACAACAGTAATCCCATCTTCGAAGCATCTGAGGAAGTGGGATCTTCTCCCACGAAAGCTCATGCAAAAAATAAATCTGTTAGTCTTAAAGTGCCACACAACTCCTTGTTGGTTTTTTTACTGGACTAGACTAACACGGCTATCCCTTTTGAAATTAACAGTAATCCTAGCCATTCACATCCCTGACTCCTGGATTCCACAGATTCTGCAGTGATCTAAAACCTAATGAGTCATGGAAGACCTGTCAAGAAATCCTGGCTGTCGGTGTCAGAAAATAGTGGCCCAGTGTTTAAGACTATTTCATAGGGAAATCTGTTAAGCCAGAGAAGTGTTCTCTGCGGAGGAATATAACAAAGGGCCTGAGATGTGTGATTAAAAATGGAGAATTTTAGCAGTTAGACTTTAGAATTAGGTGTCATCCCCCCACCCTTCCATTATAAACCATATATTACAGTAATATCTTGATCACTTCAGATTGAAACTTGGCTTGCAGGTTGTCAGGTTGCAGGCATGTCTCTTTTCCCCCTTTCAAAAATTGTTTACATTGGTTCTGCTATTTGATGCAAGTCTCCTTTGGAGCAGAGTCTCAAGCATTTTTGATAGTGATGAAAGAGGCTTAGACGGGGAAATAAACATTTTCACACAAACTTTACACTTGTTAAAATAGAGTAACAAATTTATTACTAACTCTGCCTTCCCAGCTGCCAAAGCCCTTACAGGTGCTTTACAATGTAAATACACTCTGAAAAACAAATACTCTGTAAAACCATGGATCAATTGTACACATATGGAACAGGTTGAGGTGGTCCAAAACAAGGCGAAAGGTTGGAAGGGCCGGGGGAGAGGTTAATAAATCAGGGTAAAAAGACAATCCAACATGGAGGTGGATAACAGGAGCAAAGGCACAAGATTTCAAGAAAAACAAAATTATTTAAGTGGCTATACACTTCAGAAAATGGACAAGGCTTATTTGTTGTATGTTTCAGAAAAGCTTCAAAATGTGTGTATGCACCCATTTGGAAAATAAAAAGCTGAAAAACTCAATATCAAAGTACTTCAAATACTTTCTGGGGCAGGGACATTTGGCTTTCTGTATGTCAACAGCACTTGGCATTTTGTGAGTGTTACTTGCACATAAATAATAATGGCAACAGGCAAAGAGACACATAGCAATGCTTTGTCATTGGCCTACTGGCTGTTTTTCAAACAGGGTGAGAGGGCAGCAAGTTTACAAAGCCTTTTTCAAGAATGAACTGCCAGGGAATAAAAACTAGGTGTCAAATCAAAGGGATCTTGCTGTTCTGAAATATATTTGGTACTGTATATTTCAGCTTTTTGACACTGTGATTCTTGGACTAGAGTGCATTTTCCTGGCATGATTTGAGGGACTCCTCGACGGACTGGAAGCACTGTAGGATGTTTTTTTCAAAAAATTGTTAGAATCTGGAATCTTTGAGCTAAATCATTTGTTTTTTGGATACTATGCAACAGTCAGGCTGAAAAAAAATCATGAGATTGGTTTAATATCATGAGGTTTTAAAAAATACATCAAGTTTTCTTTATTTGCCTCTAGTTTTTGAGCACTTTGAGGTTATGTTTGCAAGCTTTTCTCTCTAACTATGAGGACTAGAAACATACCCTTTACAAAAAAATGAAGCTTTGATTCTCAAAATCATTGCCTGTAGGGACTGAGACTTTAAATAAAACACCAAATAATGCAAGATTCCACAATGTTGATTCTGTAAAAAACAAGTAAGACGCCGATCGCCCTTAAAAAATTGTCATGTGCCAAGAGAGACCACAGTTTCCTCTCTCTAATTAAAATAGGAAATCAGATTATCTTGGACACCATTGGGTATTATCTGTTGATTTTAATGGTGACCACAGTACACAAGCAAAAATATGCTGTGTACCTGTGGTCTTTGAAAGTGAATATTAAGGAACTAACACTCCAGAAACTGTGTCAAAAGTAAGGTCATGTCTTCTGTGTGATCATTTTGTAAAAAAAAAAAAAAAAAAAAAAAAAAAAAATTAAAAATTTGTCCCTATGTTCTTCACCCAAATTTTCCTTCCCCTGCTCTTGTGCAATGTGCTACATTCTGTGTGGTTAAAGGTATACAGAGCCATATCACAGCTCTCATTTTTATGAGGAAGTGGTATATTATCCCCATAATCCTACAGTCTCTGGCTCTGTACTAGGCTAACCAACCCTGAGGACAATAAAACCTGGGGTGGAAGGGGAAAGACAGTAATGCTCTCTTCCTGTTATGAACCCTCTATTCCATAAAGGATTCTGTCTCAGAGCCACTGGTAAGCATCCAGGACAGAGGAATGTACCACACAGAGAACTAAATCGTTTTTTGAACGATAATGTTCTGTAATTATCTGTAGTGAAAGTGATCCATTTTACATTTGATTGCATGGTAAAGGCTGGGTAACATTGGTACAAGCCTAGATGTATTTTCCCTTTCTTCCTTGATCTCTTTAAAGAGAGGGGGAGTGGTCGCTGGTGTGCAAGCCCTTGTGAAACTTGTGTATCTCAGATTTCTGCAGAGCCAAGTAATTGAGCCCATTTTATCTTTTAATGACTCAGGTCCTTTGATGTTTACAGGAATTTTAATGGATGCAGTGCCCAGATAGGGGACTTAGGCCCTCCTGCTCCACTGAGCTGCAGCCTAGGGCCCTATCGGTGCTAGGGTTATGGCACCAAGTCAGCGAGGATCCAGACCGAAACGTGTAACCTGTACCAGCTCAGTGACCTCCACTCAGGCCCCATGGGCTACTTCCTACCTGGCTCACTGTGGCAGTCCTCTGACAGGTCTCCAGCAGCCATGGATTCCTGGGTGTCTGTCTCCACGTAGTTCCCTTGTTGCATCTGCTCCTCAGAGAGGGCTTTGGAGTTGCTCTGACTTTCAGGCTGAGGCAGCTCCTGGTGAGGAGCCTCCAACAAGTGTCCTTCCTCCTTGCTGGTCAGCCCGGAATGAACTGGGTTGCTCGCTTTTATAGTGGGGCAGCAGTCTGAGCATGCCCAGCAGGGCCGAAGGGGTGGGACTTCTGTCTCCCTTAGGCTATAGAGGGCTAGCCTAGTTAGTGCAGGGTGTACACCCCATCACACCCTGTCTAATAAATAATTTACTTTTCTACTTCTAAAGTAGTTTTTTTCTTGACAAAAAAATCCTGTGTTTATCTAGGCAATCTGTTTTGTTCATATATTCTCTTCCATTTTTCTTTCTAGGTTATTAACTAGAGCATGTGCAACTTTTTTTCTTAGGATTATGACTGGAGAAACTACCATCCAAGCAGACTGAGTGCATCTGAACTACAGATGTTGGCTAGCATGAAGAGACAACAAAATGAAGAACTAGAGGATAACGGGGTCTCACATGGACTGAGTGCATCTCAGATTGATAACTGTAACGTCAGCATCAGCACAAGCAGTGATGACACGACAACCTGGAATTCCTGTCTCCCACCAGTAAGTTTGAACTTATTTTATAATCCTCTAAAAATGTTTAAATGGATTTTCTTTAATAGTCCACCAATTTTCAGGTACAGTAACCTTTTCTAATAAGATTTCTGTGGATATAAATTAAAATGGTGTCTTTGCAGGACTCCAGGTGGCTATTGGCACTCATGTAAAAAAATATATATCAATATGGACCTGCAGTCAACCTTACTAGCAGCCATCCTAACATTAACGTATCCATCTCCACACCCTGAGACAACAAATAGCCTTTACAGCATGCCATGACAGTGGACAATAACCTGCAGGTGTATATTATGGGTTCTTCTTAAATTCAAAACTGGTGTCAGAATTTAGATCCGAACATACCAACCAACAGCTGGATTGCATCCTGAGCAATAGAAAACAGTTATATTTTTCTGATGGCACAGTCTAGTCAGTCAGCAATAGGCTTTTTGAAGGACAGTCTCTCCTAGTGAATGATCAGTGCTGCACTGTAGCTTTGTGGTGGACTAGGGAAGGAATAGAAATGCATTGATTAATTTGCTACTGCCGTAACTAAAATCTGATTAATTACAGTTTAGTATTTTGGAAGAGGCCAGATAAATGTAGCTTTATTTTAACTCTTCATTACATACTAACACAGTGGACTTCCTGAATTGAGTCCCAAGTCCAACATAGTTTTTACTCAATATTCACTTGTTTAGACCCATACACCAAGACTGGTCATTCAGTGTCTACTAACATGAGCAGTCCCACTGAGCTGATTGGAACTGCTTGTATGAGTAAATGCAGGATTGAATCAGTATCTCTGAGGTAAATGAAATCAACATGTCTCATAAACTTTTAAGTAATTATCAGGAAATGGATGATATTATTTTGACACATTACGTTTGGTTTTCCAGCATTACATGATTAAAAGAAAAAGAACTTTTATAATAAAATGTATTTCTCCAATATTTAGGAAAGTATGGTGTAAATACAAAGTTCTTTGATTCCACTACTTCAGTCATCTTCTGTACGTTTCAGACCAATGCCTTCAGTTAAAAAGCATTTAGATATAATTAGTCATTTAAAAGCCTAATTAGATGTAGCTGTACTTACTCATAATGATCTTTTGCGGCCACCACTGTCTACATAAATCAAGTCTACAAGGAAATGTATTGAACTTGGGCACAGACAGATTTTTCAAGGTTTCTAAGTTAGGACCAAATTCAATTAAAAAGAATATTTCAAAGACCTGAAGCCTGAAAGGCCCAAGTAATAGATTGGGGGGGGGGGGTCTATGCTGTGCAACTTTGTGTACTTGTCTGCAAGCTGGGCAATGGGTTTCAAGCTTATTTGCCAGTGCTGGGGGGAAGGAGGGGGTTTTTGTTTCTATTTAGACAGTCAGGGTAATATTTCTGAGACATGCCAGATGGCCATCACTAGAAATTGTAAATAATGTAGGTATAGCAACGTTGGTCCCTTGATACTAGAGAGACAAGATGGGTGAGGGTAATAATTTTTATTGGACCAATATCTGTTGGTGAGAGACAAGGTTTCAAGGCACAGCTGAAGAAGAACTCTGTAGGCTTGAAAGTTTCTTTCAAAAGGGATAGCCGTGTTAGTCTAGTCCAGTAAAAAAACAACAAGGAGCTGTGTGGCACTTTAAGACTAACAGATTTATTTGAAAGTTTCTCTCTCTCACCAGCAGACATTGTCCAATATGAGATATTACTCCACCCACCCTGTAACACTAGACATTGAAAGTCTTCATATACCCACCCACCTAACCCCTCTGTAAAGACACCTGAAAGACAAGTTTCCTTACACTATCCTAACAACATATCTCAGCCTTGGCTTAGAGGAACATCCTGTAGCAATAAAATGGTAGTTCATATCCATGTCCATTCATTCAATTGTTTGCTCATAGCTTTTAATGTATGGATTACAGTCACTAGAAACTAGTCAGAAATCATCAACCACTGTACTTCTGTATATGGAAAGAAGTGTGATGTATCACATGTGGATGATAAATTACTTTGTAGTCCATTGGTAATTAACATGGGTGTTAAAGAGCACTACTTGGGATAAATATTTTTAAAACAGAAGGTCTGGGAACTTGCACCCAAGAGACCTAAAAGAGTTTTTCCAAAGAGATCTTAGATCTGGAGATGGTCATTTTTAATACACCTGGGAATACCGTAGAAATACCAGAAAACTGTGAAGCTGTTCATATTGTGCCAGTGTTCCAAAGGGGCAGACAGGATGACCCAGATAGTGGAGCTGTTAAAGTCCCTGGACAAATACAGAAAAGCTGATATTAGGTACATCAAGAATTAAAGGATGGAGTTAAAATTAATGCCCATTAATTTGGTCTTATAGAAAATAGCTGAGGTCAAACTAACCTTATTTAATGCTGTGATTAGTGTCATGCCATCTGGAAGGGCTCACAATTGTGAGTGCCTACCTCAGGGCAGACCGTCAGAAAACAGAACAGACACCCAAAATTGGTGGCGTGTCATTCAGGGAAGTCATAGAATCATAGAAACTGGAAGGGACCATGAGAGGTCATCAAGTCTATCCCCTGTCCTCATGGCAGGGCCAAGAACCCTCTTATACCATCCCTGACAGGTGCTTGTCTAACCTGCTCCTCAACACGTCCAATGATGGAGAATGTCCAACCTAAACCTCCCTTGCTGTAGTATAAGTCCATTGCTTCTTGTCCTATCATTGGCTGTTAAGGAAAATAAATTTCCTTCACCCTCCACATAGCAACCTTTTAGGTACTTGACAACTGTTATTACATCCCGTCTCAGCCTCCTCTTTTTCCAGATTAAACAAACCCAGCTCTTTCAATCTTACCTCATGAGTCAAGTGTTCCAGACCTCTAATCATTTTTGTTGTTGTTCTCTGGAGTTTCTCCAATTTGTCCACATCTTTCCTGAAATGAGGCACCCAGCCCTGGACTCAATACTCCAGTTGAGGCCTAATCAGCATGGAGTAAAGCAAAAGAATTACTTCTCATGCTTACTTATAATATTCCTGTTAATACATGCCAGAATGTTGTTTGCTTTTTTTGCAACAGCGTTACACTGTTGACTCATATTAAGTTGAGGTCCACCATGACACCCAGATTTCTTTCCACAATACTCCTTCCGAGGCAGTCATGGCCCATTTTGTGTATGTGCAATGGATTGTTCTTTCCTAAGTAGAGTACTTTACACGTGTCTTTACTGAATTTCATTCTGTTTACCTCAGACCATTTCACCAGTTTGTTCAAGTCATTTTGAATTGTGATCCTATCCTCCAAAGCACTTGCATTCCTTCCCAGCTTGATATTGTCCACAGGCTTAATAAATCACTAGCATGATTTAGACCTGTTGGCAAACTAGGCCCAAAGAAGATGTGTTTTAACACTGCCAACCTAGGAGCAAAGAATGCAGGCCATGCCTGTACTCTGGAGAGCAGTGCCTCAAGAAGGGATTTAAGGGTCATAGGGACAAGCGGCTGAACGTGAGCTACCAGCAGAGCTGTCCCTGGTGGGGTGCGGGGCCCATGGCAATCAGCCTGTGTGGGTCCCCCTCACACATCCCACGTGCTGGGGGGGGAGGTCTGCGGGCCAGCCCAGAGGCTGGCCCCACACTCCCACCCCTCTCCTAAGCCTGGGGCGGAACGAGCCAGTCCAGGGGGCTGGGCTCTGCTCTCCCACCCTGCCTCTGGGCCAGCCCTCCCCACTCCCAGGGCAGAACAGCTGGCCCAGGGTAGGGCAGGAGAGCGGAGCCTGGCCTCTGGGCTGGCCCACTCCACCCCTGGGCTGGCTGTTCCCTGAGCTGGGGCGAGCTGGGCTGGAGCAGACACCGGCTCCGTGCTCCTACCCCCTACCCTTTTGCCTCTGGCTCCATGCCGAAGACAGCACAGAAGAGGCAGGGGACAGCACAGCCATGAGGACAGCGGTGCGGCCCCCGCACTGCCCTGCTTGGAGCAGGACAGCAAGGGGCCCACGGAACGCGGGGCAGTCGCCCCTCTTGCTCCCCCCAAAGGACAGCGCTGGTAGCCTACCAGGACAAAGGGCTAATGGGGTTCTTGGGAGTATTAATGGCAGAGTGGTGAAAAGAAGCAGGGTGTGATTTCACCTCTGTGTGTCACCTTGGTGTGACAGATATTAAAATAGTGCATACAATTCTGCTGTTCTCATCTTAAACAGGATGCAGTGCAGAAAAGAGCCACAAAAATTATTCAAAAGTTAGAGAAAATGGGTTATAGCAAGAGCCTTAGAGTCAATCTGTTTAGCTTATCAAAAAGAAGATTGAGAAGTGACTTGATTACAGCAAATGAGTATCTTTACAGGGAGCAAATACAGAGTATTTAAAGCTCTTTAATCTAGCTGAGAAAGGCATAGCAACACGCAGTGGGAGGGGAGCTGAACTCAGACAAACCTGAATTAGAAATAAGGCTTGCATTTTTAACAGTAACGGTGATTAACCATTCAAACAAGGGATGTTATGGATTCTCCATCTCTTTATATCTTCAGATCCAGAGTGGGTGCCTCCCTGGAAGATGCTGTAATTAAATCCAAATTATTGGGTTTAGCACAGGGATAACAGGGTGGGATTTAATGGTGATATATGCAAGAGGACAGGCTAGATGATCTAACAGTCCCTTGGCCTTAAAATCAATTATCTATTAACTAATTTCACTTAGCCACTGGGTAGAGGGTTCACTGAATCCAGACGTTAATCAGAACTCAAGTGCGCAGTGTACTTGTGCTCCTCCATGGCCAGTGATAGCCAGGGTAACATCCTGTTTGGAGTCAGCATGGAGCCTCCATCGGAAGTGAGCAGAAAGCATTTGCAGACTGCTCTCAGCCTTGCACCACCCTGCTGGACAGCCCCAGGTGAATGTCCCCGTGTTAATGAAGGCCCTCCATTGTTCAGCTTCCATTTAATGTTGAAGAATCCATGTAACTAAAACACTAGTTTGTATTTACTCTGGGATTGATCTTCTATAATCAGTTGTCTGAGGTGCTGTAGATGCTAAAATCAGGACCTTAATAAAAATTATATTTATATGAAAGCCATAGAAAAGCTACAATGTACCTGCATCCATCTTCCATTTGTACACCTCAGCAGAGTTCATCTGCACAATGTATAGGAAACAAATTAGAACTAGTCTGTGCACTGTAGTTTATAAAATTAAGGACAATTTGAAACATAATCCCTGGCCATGATTAACCTTGAGCAATTACTTCATTTCTAAGTAGTCTTCTTCTGTTGATTTAAAGCAATAACATCGTCTCCTCTTTATTAAATTGGTGCTGTTTCTCTAAATCATATTCCCGCATAAAGTCTATTCCTATTTTTCCACAAAAATTACCAATAGCTCTTCCCCAAAAGGTAAGCCCTTTTGTTCTAAACACTGCTTAATTTATATAACGTGTTTGTCCCTTCATGTAATCTATAGCAACAGCACCACCAGAAGGCATATTTTATATCTTTCATCTTTGGAATACACTTTATTTTCTATAAAGTAGCATAGCATATAGGCACATTACCTAGTACATGTATGTAATATTTGACTTGTAGCATGTTTTCTATGGCTTCATATTTTCAATAATTTTATGTTTTTAGTCTGATTTTCCCCTTAATTTAAAACATGCCCATCTTTTCTTTCCTTTAATGAGGTTAAGAAAAACCCTTCTGAACTGCAAAGATATATATAGATCATATTGCTAAGCTGCCGTTAAAACAAATGAACAGATGCTCTTATACAGCTATAAAATGGATATGCAAAAAACTAAGTTTTATAGTAAGAGAAGTTTTCTAAGAACTAAAATGTAATATCTGTGCTGTCAAGAGAAATTGTTGAAATAGAAGTTGTTTATCGGCTGTTCTAAACAGCCCAAAAGGGATAAAATAGTTTTGGGTACTGTACATTGCCCAGCTTAATTAGCCTTCAGCCCTAAATGTTTTTTTAAAATGAATTTTGCCTTGAAGGTGATTTGTAAAGCTTCATAAAATGTGAAAAATAAAAAATTATTTGATTCCAATATCAGTAATAGAATATTTGTACAGAATTATTTATCCAAAATTAGAAGATAAGTTATGATTCAGAGATGGCCTTTTTAGGTGGGCAGCATTTTACTTTCTCCCCGTCATCTACTTTTGGAGATGCCTACTATCACAGATTAGCCAGTGAATGAGGTTTTTGCTGACATATGAACAATCATCCCCAATGTGCTAAAGGCTCATCTGTGTTAGTGTAGTTCAGCAAAAAAACAAGGAGTCCTGTGGCACTTAAAGACTAACAAATTTATTTATTGCATCAGCTTTGGTGAGAGAAAATCCCACTTTGTCAGATGCTTTGAGGATGGGGGAACTTACAGAATGAGAGGAAATAACTGCAGGGAAGTGTAAGGCATTGGATCAGGTCACACTGTAAAAGCTAATCAACTGCTTTGATTTGCCGACACAGCGTGACCTGATCCCATGACTTACATTCCCCTGCATTTATTTCCTCCCATTCTGTAAGCTCCCCCATCTTCAAAGCGTCTGACGAAGTGGGATTTTCTCCCCCAAAAGCTCATGCAATAAATAAATTTGTTAGTCTTTAAATGCTACAGGACTCCTTGTTTATTCCCCATGTTGACATTTGTTTTATCTCATCTCTCTCCACTTCCAAAATTCATGCGAATGCACTCATTGTTTTATGCTGGTTTCTGGGTAAGACCCTATTCCTTAATACGGCTGCATGTTTGTTTTTATTATTTCTCATTTCATAGAGTGTTGGTAATGTTTGTATGTGGTTATACTTTCATGCAGCTTTGCAGTGCCCTGAGTTTTGGGTAAAGCTGGATGCTTTGTAAATGTAATTATTCTTCTCTTCTCTTGTACTGTGATAAAAATATATAAAATTAAAGTTAGAACTTCGGGGGGGGTCTATCAGTTTGTGAACATTAGTGTTATGTCGAATGGACAAGGTTTTTTAAATTAAAAATATCATCCAAATTGCCATCATGGAGATAAACACTAATTATCTAGAGTCAACTAGGCTTCATAGAATTTGAGTGTACTTTGTGCCAGGAGACCAGATCTTATATGAATGCTTTATACTGTGACCCAGTACACTGTTAGGCATGTCAGCCCAGAAAAGCATCGGTGTAAAGTGTGCTTTTAAAGAAGTAGAAACTGAGTACCATTTCTGACATTCCACCTCAATGGAGAAGACCACGGAATTCTTATATGTTAGATATTACAAATGTATCATCACAGAAGGATTCTCTCATATACTTCTAGATCTGTTGAAACAATATTTGCAAGGTTATCATTTCATTACTGGCTTTCGTGTTTCCACAGCCTGTCAACCAAGGTCATCACTACCAAAAAGAAATGAACCCGCTTTCTCATTCCAACCCAAGGTAAGATTCTGTTTATGGGCCAGGCAATGAGAATTCAGTTAGAATGTTCTGACTAGTAAATGTGCCTTACTTTGATTTAAGCTTAAATCGGTTTTTCAATGGCTACCTCTTCAAAGAGGATTTTCCAACCTCTTTTTATTCAGAGCTCTGCAATACAGGTAGTCCTCACTTAGTGACCGGGTTCCGTTCCTGAAACCCGGTTGATAAACGAATTGGTCACTAAACAAGGAGCAGCCCTTACCGGTATTTCAGGCATAATGTACTTTACTGGTAGTGGGTTTTTCAACCATCGGTAGATAGTTTTAATGTCACCTTTGCATCATTTATAACATTTTTCATATATATTTTAAATGTTTTAAGCTCTAATGTACTGAACTTAGTTTGCATAGTGTACTGTAAATATAGGTAATCTGAGAGAGTTGATGCGAGTTCTCGTACATCGCCATAATACCAACTCATCAGAGAGCCGGTCATAACTCTGAGGGGTCACTAAACGAGTAGGTCACTAAGTGAGGACTAGCTGTACTGTAGAGTCACGACAGTGGTCCAGCATGCAGGACAGAACTCAATGGTACGGCATACCATTTGCACATCATGCCATGCATTTAATGTAACTGACACAGGCCCAGATCTTGTGAGGTGATGCCCAGCATAGTGGGGCTAAGCGGTACATCACATTTCAGGGTTTGAGCTATCGTCAATGGATTGGTTGATTGCAGAGGAGAGGGGGGAGCATTTCATTCCTTGTGGTAACAGGACTCCATTCTTTACAAATGATGCATGATTTTAACATGATGGAATTAGACAGGACCTCTAGTTACTCTGCGCTTTCACAAGTAGAGTATATTATGTAATATGTCCTCTGGGGCATATGCAGGTAGAGTCTGCCTGTGATGTATATAGACTACTCTCACTGGAAGTCGTGCTTGGTCCCAGCAACAAAAGTGCCACTTGGCTTCAGTGGGATCTTTTTGGTAAAACTGGGAGAGAGAGAGAATTGTCCACCATTAGAAACCTCTTAAACTACTGTATCTGTGAAATCTTAAGATACTTTCTCTCCCCAGCCTCCACGTTGACTGTACTTAAACTAACGGACAGCTCTGCCTTGTTTTTCATCAGCCCCCACTGATGGTTTTTGCTTTCCCAAGGCCTGGCCAAGATTGTTTCCAGAAGGAAGCAAGTTGCATGAAGTGTATTCTGCACAACATGCAGGAGATGCTGGCAAGGGCAGGGAAAGGCTCTTGAGAGTATGATACATTCCTCTGTTAGTGAGGAGATCTCTTTGCCTCTTTTCAAGATGTTAGCAATCTCTGACACCATAGGTGGCGTCAACAGCAAAGCACCTTTTCCATTTCTGTTCTGGTAGGTGTTTGCAACCACTTGTTTCTCAGGCCTGGGTCTCAGCACTGTCAGCCATGCTTTTGTTACCTACACTTTATGTTACTCTAATGCAGTGGCTCTCTACCTATTTACCATTGTGGGTCACATATGCAGTTCTCAATGTCTTGTGTGTGCCACATCTACACCACATGTACAGTCCTGTGGATGTGACTTGGGCTGCAGATGTATGCTGCTTAGGCTGTGGGTTGAAAACCACTGCTGTAAAGTGAAGTAAGATCACTCAGAAGCATCAGCTAGTGAGCTTGGCAGCTCCCTACATTCTTGGTGGTCTTTACTCCAACAAGCATATTACAGAAATTATTTGTTAGCAGGCCTGGGCTCCTGTTTTCTTTCACGTGTACATCAAGGTGTTGACTTTGGTCTATAAAGTCCTGCTTACTCAGGGGAGTGCCTCTGTCTTGCAGCCCTCAGATATAAAGGCCAGGCGACATGTAGGCATTCTAGTTGCAGGGTCTTAACTCTGGAACTGATTTCTTCCTCTGGTCTGACAGTGCTCAAGTCTTCTGTCTCTAGGACACAACACATAGTCCCCCATTTTTGCAGGCTTCTTCTTAAGGGAAGGATGAGTAGTTAATTTCTTAAAAGCTATTGTTATATGAAATCTTGTATATTCTCAAATGCTTTGGTGCCAGCTGTTTGACATACTGAAAAATGTAATAAACTCTATTATCAGAAACATAAGATAAACATTTCTAACATATCAGGTCAGGTTAATATCCAAAAAAAAGTTAGTTGTTGTTTTTAATATACAGAGATCCAAAGTCAAATTTTTTGGGCAAAAATTGCTACCAGCTTTTGTACCACCGTTTAATCGACTGCACAGTAGTTTTGAATTTTTTTACAAAAGCATTTTTGACAAATGCAGGCAATCAGAATATCTGTAAAATACCTGACTTGCAACTGCCTCATAAATTTGGTATCCCTTGTAAACTGCCAGAAAGGCGTTATTGGGCTGTAAATATAGAAGATGACAAAATTCTGTGGTCAGCTTGCATCCTAATATAAAAAGTGGAGAAGACATATGTAATGTAGAAGTAATTTATAGCCTGTGATTGAAAAACTGTGATTCACATTGTTACATGGTGTTGGAAAACTGAGAAATGTTGTTCACCATGGAGAGAGGGG
This sequence comes from Podocnemis expansa, assembly GCA_007922195.1. NCBI lineage: Eukaryota > Metazoa > Chordata > Testudines > Podocnemididae > Podocnemis > Podocnemis expansa. The sequence goes on along the minus strand of ML681973.1, from coordinate 2,073,389 downwards.
GACTAGTAAAGGAGAAAGTAGATAAAACTGATGGTGATTCTAAAATAAGTGAGCGCCTGAACTATTCTTCAAAACCAGTTGCAACAAACAGTATAAGAAGGATGTGTAACCTATGTAGAGGAGAGACGAAAGTCAATTTACCTTCTGATTCTTTACCTGACTTACTGTTCACACAGATCATGAATTCCCATCTTTGCAAGAAACTACAGCTAGATTTTCTATAGCAACGTTTCTCAGCACTAGCCCTTGAGATCTTTCTGGCACTATAGGAAGCTGGTCCTTGGTATCAGAAAGGTTGAGAAACACTTTTCTATATCAGTGGTCATCATACTTAGGGTCAGGACCCAGTAGTGGGTTGCAGAACTTCAGGAACTGCCCCCTGCTGCCACCACCAAAAGAATGGAATGCATTGGTCAAAGATGGAACTGTTGGGTCGTGGGCATAAACAATTTTTTTTTCAACTGGGTCCCCAAGGAAAAAAGTTGGAAAACCACTGTTCTATAGGATCCCTCTAAATATAAAAAGTGGAAATTAAAATAGGATTTGTTTTCTTTCTCTTCTTAGGAATCCAGTACCAGTCTTCACCATAAGACTGTTACGTGCACATGCAATCATTTCAGATTCCTTTTTATGACTAACACTTCAAAGATAAATTGTTGTAGCTCAGCAATTACAATGCATCCTATCTAAACTAACATTGTTAACTAAAAATTTTTGTTTTCCTTTAAAATGAACACTATCACAGAGCCTAAACCCAAATATAGATAATACCTTGCCAAATAAATATGTGGATTGGGACTTCTGACAGTGGGGAATCGCTTGCTTTCACATAGGCTCATGCTTGGTATTTTATTGACAATTAAATAAAACATGTAGTTACACTACCAAGCCGGTTGTTTCAGCATCCATGATATTGAGCAAGTATGACTGTAGCTGTGAGGCTCATACACTGTCTTTGGTTAAGGACATAATATACATCTCAGAGTCTTTTGGCCTCTGGTCTGTGATTCCTCCTGCACGTTTTCCCAGTTGCAATCCCACCAACCCCAGTAGAATTACAGGCAACCATATTGAGATCCAACCCACAGATTCATTCTGAGCTGCTCCAGCAGCTCTGTCTGGCGCCTGCAGGGTTAATCTGACTGGTGCTCTACAGGACCATGCTTTGTGTCTCAGGAATATAGCTAGTCCCAGAAACACAAAGGCCTGATTCGCTTAATTCTAAGCTTGCTTCTTACAATAACTATAGCTAGGTAGGAGCCTTTAGGCTACTAGCAAACTACCCTATCCCTTTCATTATGTCCTATTGCTTAAAAATATATGTATTTGCCATCTTGGGCCTAAGAACTTTACAGATGCTTTGACGTATAACGGCTGCAGACCGATAGGCTGCAACTGACCTGTAAAATAACAGGATACTTGATGTCTGCGCCCCAAACTCAGCTTGGGTTATCCCTGGCAGCGCCAGCTGCTCCCAGCCAGCCTGTGTCTGGCTGGTGCTCTGCAGTCCTTCACCTCTGGCAGCTCTCATGACTGAATGGCCAAAAGCTTTCAGCCTCTAACAAAAGGCAGAGGGAAGCAAGGTAGTGGCGTGTGTGGACATTCTGGAACATCTGCACTTAATAAAGCCTGCCACATCAGCTCCTGAGCAGCTAATAATACATGTGGTTAACAGCTTCTTGCCCTCCCACTACAGAGACTGTGAAATAGCTCACTCGAGGCTCTCTCTGGGAATGGCTCCCTATCAGCTCAGAGCAAATGGAAGCAGCAGCTGTGATTACTACAGTAAAGTTTTGGCTGAACACCTTGAAACAAGTCAAAGAAAAGGGGGTTACACACAGACAGTTGGGAACTATCTAACTCCTTCTAAGCATATAGTAGCTATTGCAAAGAATGTATGAAGAGAGTATTTAGAAGATGGATCTGTGGTCTATAGATTAATGGGCATGAATGATATTCATACCACAACATTGAAACAATCAGCACAAGCAGTTTCTTTTTGGATAGATCAGGGCAACTGGGGAGGTACCAAATGAGAAGGAAAAAGCGTGGGTGGTAATGTTATTCATGAAATAAAGAGAGAGTGATTGTGGCAGTTACTATCCAGTAAATTTCACTTCTAGCCTTAACAGAGTTAAGGGACAGATATGGAAAGAAAAGCTCTTAAAAGAGAATGGCTCTGAGAGCAATAAACAGATCGGGCTAAAGTTAGATCCGATACCAGTGGGTTCCACTGAGCCCAAGTAATAAAGCTGGGACAGTGACACAAGCCACTCCAGGATTGTGCTCCACTGTCAGGTCCAGAACCTGCTAGAACTGTGAGCCAGGTTGGCCAGGAGGACAGGGGTCAGGCCCACCAGGAGATGTGCTGAGTTGCACACCTCAGCCAGGTAGTCTTTACAAGTGGGACTCCTGCAGTGCCCTGGCTGGATTTTTTTGAAGTTGCTCTGCCCCAGCTGAGCCCAAGAGGCACTCACCTAGGAGTCAATCCTCCCACTAGTGCCAAAAGCTGCAAATTTCCACCCACCTTGCATCCAGCTGGTGCTACTTCATCCTCCATCAGATTCATGTGGCTTGGCAGGCTCGAAAGTTTTATTAAAAGAAGCGCTAAATGAAGATAAATACTCTGCAGGCTTTCAGACCCTGCAGGGCTGTAAAACCTGGAACACCTCTCTGGTAGGCACTGTGAGCTGAGCTGTAGGCACTTCACAGACAGATGTTTTGAAGTTTTTACAGACTCTTCTCAGAAATCTGTCATTCCCAAAAAGAGCTGATTTTCTGCCATATTTTGTAAGTGGAAAGTGATTGCTATAAACATTGGCTCTGACTGGGACTCACTAGAGGTCACAATATTGGCAAGGTGTCACATCAAGTTCTTTCCAAGTCACCTTCTGAAATTTATTCACTGAAGTTCAAGAAGCTGGTTTCCTAAGTACCTGCATAAACAAGCTAAGATAGGACATAAATATTTCAGTACTTCACTGGGCTTCCTGTAATAAGAAACATATTTCTTACCTCAGTAATTTCATACAAAAGATCTACAGGCAGCTTTTCAGACAGGCTTCAGCTAGGCCTGTGACTTTGCACCTGTCATAAGTAAGTAAGTAAATAAATAAATAAATAAAATAACACAGTGAACTCTGAGTACAAGTATTTGTAGTTAGATGTCTACCTTCTTTGGACTGTGGTTGCAGCGTAAAGGGCCAGCACTAAAAAAAATCTGACCCATGCTTAGGAGACAGTTCTCTGATTGTTGTATATTCTCTTCCACGTTAGGGTGTCTGGTCCAGATCAGTGAGTTATAGGTAACTTGCCTAGTAAAAAAAAATGTTAGAAAGCCAGGAATGTAGGAGTGAGGGTCACACTTCTCAAGCAAAATACTGAGATTCTTTAATAACCATCACAGCCTTCACTCTGCCACAGCATGGACCAAACAAGCACCCTGACATCTGAATACCTTAATCCCAATAAAACGGAAAGATTTAAGAAGCTTTTTAGTCCCCAAACCCTAAATAGAATTGTCTATCTACCAAAGACCCTACTTAGGCTCTTTATGAAGGGCAGTGAAGCTGGCACCCTTCTCTATACTTCTTGGGACCTGCTAAGCTCAGCAAGGCTCCCATTGAGTGGGACCAAAATAAAGGAGTCCTTGGGCATGTTTAAAGACTAACAAATTTATTTATCACCTGAGCTTTCATGGGTAACTTCATCAGATCCATGGAATGGAGAATTACAGTATGGAAGGGAATACATAAATCAAGGGTGTCAAACATTTGGGATTCAGCCTGCGAACCTCTTCCATCCAGCCCGGGACTGTACTCCATGGGACCACATGCTCTCCCTAACAAAGAGAGAGTGTGTGGTCTTGAATACCCAGCACGCAACAATGCCACAAGAGTCTGTCTTGTGCTGTAATGGCATGCTGGATAAGCAAGCCCGTGCTCCATGAGACCACACTCTTCCCCTAATGGAGGGGGAATGTGTGTGTGATCTCGCGGAGTGCAGTCTTGCACACACAGTGCTCCGCAATGCCGCAAGAGTGCTGTAGTATTTTGATTTATGGTATGTAAAGCCCATTTGAAGTGCATTTAAATTATATCTGGCCTACCATAGCAAATGAGTTCGAGACCCCTGATATAAATGCAGAGAAGGATAAGTCACAAGGTCAGTTCTGATTCTTTTCAGGAAAAAACAAGAAAATTGTTTTGATTCAAACAGTGTGGAACACCAGTGTGTAAGAGAGACAGCCAAAGCTGTAACTGGGCATTGAGAAGGGTACTCACCTTTTGCAATGACCCAAACATTCAAGAGTTTTATTCAAACCCAGTGTGAAGGTATCCAGTTTGCAAATGAACTCCAGTTCTACCATTTCAGATGCTAATTTCTTTTTTAGGCTTTTTTGCTAAAGTACTGTAACCAGCATGTATTTTACAGCATGTCCATGTAGATTGAAATGTTCCTCTGGTGGTTTTTTAAAGTTGCCATTCTTGCTGTCTGATTTGCATCCATTTATTCTTATGCTTAAGGACAGTCCAGTTTGGCCAATGTATACAGCAGAGGGGCATTGTTGGCACATGATGGCATAGATCACATTCGTAGATGAGCTGGTGAATGAGCCACTGGGGAGTGGCTGGTTTGGGTAGGTCCTCTGGTGGTGTCACCTGCGTAGACATGTGGGTAGAGTTGGCAATGGGGTTAAGTACTTGCAGGGAAAAGTACCAGGCTTAGGGTATGTCTACACTTAGAGCTGAAGTCGAACTGATTGCCATCAATTCGAATGCTATTAAGTACATGGACACGCTGGCTTTCCTCACTTCAAACTGAGGAACGCCTCAGTTCAAATTGATGAAAACTGACTTCGAATTGGTCAAACCTTGTTTGACTTCGAAGTCAGAGTCAATTCGAACTGAGTAATTCGAACTGACCCAGTGTGGCCATGTCAATTCAAATTCACTCTTAGTTTGAATTAGCCACAGCTTGATATTTGTCTATACAATAGCGCATCTTACTGAATTCAAACTAGCAAGTCCTGTTCATGGACATGCCAATTCGAGTTGGATTTTCTAGTGTGGCCATGTCTATTCCAATTGACTGAATTCTAATTAATGATTATTAGTTTGAACTAACTAATTCGAATTCAGTAATTCAAACTGAAACGCTAAGTGTAGACATAGCCTTAGTGTTCCCATTCAAGAGTGTGTAGTTAGTGGTGAATATTTGCTTAAAGTTGGGGGCTGTCTGTAAGTGAGCAGTGGCCTACCTCCTAAGGCTTGAGAGTGAGCAGTCATCTTGTGGGATAGGCTGTAGATCATTGCTTATGTGCTGGAGAAATCTGACTTGGCAGATCTAGGTGATGACCAGTTGTGTTCTGGGTACTTGTCTGGCTTTGTCTGTTTTTTTCATTGAATGGGATTGATTTGAAGGGCTTTCCCATGACCCTACTGTGGCTTGGGGTGTGGTGATCCCAACGAGTCCAGTAAAGTCTGCAGTAGGGATTAGAATAGCATCTCGCTGTGCTCCCATTTCCCCTCCCCTTTACTTTTCTGTGTCCCACATCTCTTCCCCCTCATGTTCCATGTTCTCCCCAGCCTACCAGCCTGTATTCTCGCAGGTAGTTGCTATGGAAAGTAACTCTTTTCTAATTACTCCGTTGACTTCACACTGTAAAAGGATGTAAAACTCATTCATGTGGGGGGCCACAATGGAGGGCAGGACACCTGACAAGGGCCATGTGTCTGCACAGGCTCTCCAACCTTTTCCCTTTCTACATTCAGAGTGGCATGGGTTCCCCTTTCCATGCCCTGTGGTCTCCCCTTCCCCACACTGGCTCCAAGACCCTCTCCTGCCAGGCAGCAACCAGACACTCCTTCCTCCTCCCTTTTCACTTCCCCTACCACAGGGCAGTAGGCAATCAGTCTGTCACAGTCACAGACACAGGCAGGCTGGGTTCCTACCTCCCCCCGCCCACCCACTCACTATCAGTCATTCAGCATGCTGGCCTCTGGTTAGGCTCAGTCCCAGCTGGCCATTTTTTGGCTCATTCTCACACGGGCCCCGGCTACTTTTTCCTTTCTTATTTGGATTCATGCACCGTGCTGTCAATCAAATTAGTATGTTGACTAACAGTGAACAGCTGGGGCGGAGAGCGATGTGGAGATCTCCAGGCGCCCATCCCAGCCTGCTCTGACTGAGACTATGATTGGTTGGCAGACCACAACAGAGCTGAGCTGGGATTGGCTGGAGTGCTTCTTTGTTCTATTTGTGCTGCAGCTCAGATCATGGGAGTGAGCCAGAACTCGCCTACCCCTGCTCTGCTGGCAGCAGCCTGTCTGCTGTTCACTGCTGCTGCAACGGACTCCCAGGCATGGTCCAGGCAGCAGTTCTTCAGGCCAGATTAGTGCCCTTGATGGGCCAGATCCAGCCTGCAGGCCTTGACTTTGGCACCCCTAAAGTTTACAGCATTCAGTCCTATCTCCAGATACGTGGGAATAAAGGCAAAGTAACTGATTGTGTGAAATAGCTACAGTTGCTTTCGTTTGCACTATATCCACAATCTGTTCCCTCTTTACTTATATCTCTTGTGTTTATTTTGGCTTTGTTTGCTAACCGCTTATGGAAAAGAAAACTGAAGACCAACCAATGTTCTAAAATCATAAAGATCTTGTTTACTAAAATGTCTAAATGGAAATGAATGATGATACCCAGGCCAGCAGTTTGTTTTGATTTCAGTTTTATCTCTTAGAAGTGTCACTGCTGTGCTATGGTTTGAATCCTTTCTAGCTTTGCCCCTCGTGGGTATGATATGAACATCCTAGTATCCATAACTGGCTGATAAGAGCCTGCAGTCTTTGACAAATGATTAATATCCACCGACCTCAGTTCACACTGGTTCAGTATAGGCTGACTGAAGCAAACTGTGTTGTCATCATAACAGACATATTACATTAGACTGATCAGGGTGCCATCATTTCTCTTTCCTTTACATTCTCAAATACTTTTTGCAACCAGTAAGCATGATGGTTTTCTCTCTTTTTTTGCTGGATTAATCTTTTCAAACAGAAACAGATAAAGTGTACAGATCAATAAATTACCAAACAGAGGTTACATTTGATAAGCTTTGATTGTTTGTTATAACAAAATCTCAGCTGATTGGAAAATTGCACCATCCAGCATTATTTTTTGCGTCAGTGTCTTGCAAATCAGAACATGTTAGGAGATTAATAACTTCAAAAGATTAGAATAGTTCTGTGCTTCTTTCTGAACATTGCAGCACCAAAATCCTTAATTATTACTAAATCGCAGCATGGGACTGTCTAATTTTTGTTATATCTCTACAGTGGATGGGTAATGAATCATGAAAATGGATAAGCTGCTTTTTTGTATAACTGAATTCATTTTTTAGTTTAGTTTCAATCTTGAAGCCTGGAGGCTCACATAAATGCATGATGTTGAAATCTTAACTAGAGAAAGTTTTATAAAGGAACCACACACTAGCTCACTCTGTTGTAAATTTATTTGGCTTAAGGGGGCACTCCAGTTACCTGTAGAGGAAAGAAAGTCTAGTGATTAAATCACAAAGTAGTAAAAACCAGGCGATCTAGTTCTTTTCTTGACTCTTCCAGACTTCTTGTGTGAGCTTGGGTAAATCACTTTAACTAGAGCCCTGCTTTCCTCATACAGACGATGCAAATAATAATACTTCCTTCACAGATTTATGGGAAAGCTAAATATATTAATGATTATAAGCCACTTGGAGATCCACATTCACAGCAGGAATAAGGGAGCTCAGAGATGAATAGGTAAGTCTTTTTAACCAGAGTGATGATGCTCAACTAACACATCTTTTAACTCATGACACCTGCCCACCCTCTCTGCTTCACCTGGCTTAGTGAGCTTGTGGCTTCTTCTCAGTGTTTGTAACTCAATCTCTCAGTTACAGAATTTGTTTCCGAATGCCTTAGTTTCACAAGCATTCGGCATTTCTCCTTATCAAACCATCTGAAATTTGTAATCAACACGTATGATTCTGCTGCAGGGCTACAATCTCCATGTATTATCTTGAAGGTAAAACGTAGGGGCTCATTAAGTGCTGGGACTGCAATTCAAGCACACTTATTTGCACCAGCTAATGAAAACCAAACAGACTAGTCCCTAGTGGACAGCGACTGTTAGCTTGTACCCTTAATCTTGTTGCATCACTCTTAAGTGCCTTACAGTACAGTGCAATCACAAAAGGATTATACGTATGAGAAAGGCCATGCTGGGTCAGATCAATGGTCCCTCTAGCCCAGTATTCTGTCTTCTGGCAGCAGTCAATGCCGGGGGCTTCAGAGGGGAATGCATAGAACAAATAATCATCATGTGATCCATCCCATCGGCCATTCCCAGCTTCTGACAAACAGCAATCCCTGCCTGTCCTAGCTTATAGCCATTGATTGGACCTAGCCCCCATTAACTTACCTAGGGTTTGGGGGGGGGCAGTTTGGAATACAATTAGTCTTGGCAAGTAGTGTATCATATTTGCACCACAGACGACCTTCACTGATTTGCACACTGTAGAATTCACACATTAATAATGGCCGTCTCACCCTGTTCCAAGCATAGATTTAATACCAAAATAGCTCAAGGTTGAAAGTGTAGGTTAAAAACATGACCTCAACAAAGAAGCAAACAAACAAACAAAGCAGCATATTCGGTTTTATGATTCATTACAAGAGCCGAGTTACACAGCTTCATTGCTTTTAGAAAACAGATGACATTGCATTATGGAGTACTATAGAACTACACTGCAGATGTCAAAAGAAGCAAAGAGGGATTATGTATCACAAAATGTACTTTGCTTTTTCATTATGCTTGTTCACTTACTTGTTCATTCACAAAATTTAGTAATTTACCATGGGGCTCCCAGTCATTAATCTGAATTAGTGAGGGTCTGCTGTGCTTGTCTGGCCACAGTATGTGCCAAAGGAAATGTGACAATTCAAACAGGTTATATCAAACACACAGTATTAAAAACTATTTAAAAAATGTTTGACTATGGTAATAAAACATCTAGCTGCAAAGAACTTGGTTACCTGCTAGTAGGGAATATGTGAGGAAAGCCTGGTGAAAAGCACATGACTTCCCATTGTCTGAGTCTATATAAGCTCTCAGTCTTCCACTTCCCTTCCTCTGAGAAGATTTGGCCAAGATTTGTCAGGCTTCCCCCACTGGAGTATGCAAAACTGCTCTGTCTTGAAATCCACCTTTTGCAGTCCTGTGCATTTGAAGTAGCATCTTTTAGTCTTGTCTCCCACACTCCAGAAAGCAAGTATGTGTATGTTGTGTCCTGCTTTTGGTACCACTCAGTAAGCCTGGCGGATACCATCTCCAGCCTCAGATAAATCTCTGGTCCCCTGTTCGTTTCACAATCCAGTACAAAACTGCCCATCCTTGGATTTTTCCTGTGTTGTTGCACAGACCTTGGCCCTGCTTACAGGCTGCTTTCTGGAGCCTTCATGCTCCCAAAGTGTGTGACTGCCCTTCTTAGGAGTACCTGCTGCCTGAGGGAGATTATCCAATGGTAGAGCACCCCTTCGCTTGTCAGGTTCGCACAGGGTGCTAGCTTCGCTCCTAGCTGCCTGAGAACCCAGGAGATCCAAAGGATGCATAAACTTGAGCTCAGCTACACCTCAGAATTGCTGCTTTTAATGATTTTTACCCCCATCCCTGCTAACTGTCATTCTTCTAACATCAGCCAACTCTCTCTCTCCCATCACTGCCCACTCCCCATTGCCAGTGCGAGGCCTTGCTCCTGTGCAGCTCCTGTCTAAACACACTTTTCTGGATCTCTTGCCTCCTGCCCCGTTTCTTCCAAATTGCAGCTTGGAATATAACTTCATCTCCTTGGCTGAGCCCTCTTCTGTTCTTCATCCTCTGCTCTTTATTACTTCCCTCTGCAAGACACTGCCAAAGCGAAGCTGTTCTTCATTATTTCAGAAACTAGTTCTCCCCTCAGTAGCTTATGCTCAGAGATTAGCCCCTTTTATTATGCCACTAAAATAGTGACAACTTAAGCTAGCTCAGTGCCAGCCCTGTGAGCTGTAGCTCTCAAGGCCTACAGACAACAGTAGGTTGAAGAGTGACTGCTCATTTCCTGGAGCCATGTGAAGTTTAGTCATATCATCGAGTTGACACTCCTATGCTCCACTGAGATCTGCCTGCCTGTGGTACACAGGCATCTTTCCTGCAATGGTACAACCTTTGGAATCCTTGCAGGGTCCCAGGGCTTGGAGGTGGGTTTTCTTTGAGACCCCATTAAAATAGACCGCCTGGCAGACAGAGCAGAGCAGGAATTCACGTCATGAAACTGACTCCAGAGGGACACAGAAGTCATCTGCCCACAGATGGCTACAGGATTGGGGTCTTAGATCCCTCCATCCAGGAGGGATCAGTCAGTCCCTTGGAACTTCCCCAGTTCATTTTCCTTTGTCAAAAATGATTTATTTTTTTATAATTTTCTGTATTTTTTTATGCCTACACAAGAACAAATGAGTCTACTACTGAGCATTCCTTTGTGGTTATCCTATTGTTATAGGGAAAGCTTGCTACTTTTAAAAGCAGATTAAACTGCAAGCATGTTGGTTTTGCTATGTGCTTATGATTAAATTTACAACTCCATATTACAAGTTTATTCTATCGAAATAAAGTCAGGCCAGTGTCATTATATGCCAAAAGTCAAACTGTGTTCAAGCGAGTCAGTAGCATATCAAGACTTCAGAAACAGTAGAATTGGGACTGATATGCAGATTCAGTTATGTGAAAGCAGGATTAAATTGTGACCATGGATTCGTCTCCCATTACAAGAAATGATTTGACCTCACCTTCCTCTATGTGCTGTTTCCTAGTGTTTGAATCTTAACAAAAAAACAAACAAACAAACACACAAAAAACAACAAGGAGTCATGTGGCACTTAAAGACTAACAGATTTATTTTTTGCGTGAGCTTTCGTGGGAGATGCTTCGAAGATGGGTGAGCTTACAGAATGGAATGAAAAAAATGCAAGGGGGTGTAAAACATAGGATGAGGTCATACAGTAACAGCAAATCAGAGCAGTTGTTAGGTTCAAATCCTGGGAAGCCTGAAGTCAAATTACCTTTTGTAATGGGAAAAGAACCCATAGTCTCAAATCTTAACAACTGCTTTGATTTGCTGTTACAACATGACCTGATCAGATCTGATGACTTACACTGCCCTGCATTTATTTCCTCCCACTCTGTAAGTTTCCCCATCTTCAAAGTATCTGATGAAGTGGGATTTTCTCCCACGAAAGCTCATGCAATAAATGAATTTGTTAGTCTTTAAGTACCACAGGACTCCTTGTTTTGTTGTCTTACATGTAATGTATTTGTTAATGATTCCTCTCACAAAGAAGGAAAAGGTTTTGTTTTCAGCAGCCCAACTGTTAACTAATTTGATTATTTTAAGATTAAAATTATTGTTCTGTTGAGCTGTACTGATCCAGTAATTTTTAAAAGTCACTGGCTCCCTATTTATCCATTAAGAATAAATGGGATGCACTGTATGACACAAGACAGCAGATCACTGCTGGGGCTTGACTGTATGAGAGAAAGCAGATGATGTCAGCTGCAACAAGACTAGTTAGAAGGCAACTTCAGGTGGTTTCTGAATTGATGAAGCAGTAAAACATAATTCTTAAATGGAAGGTTTGCTTGTGTTCAGCTTTTTAGGTTTCTAAAACCCCTATAATTGACACTTAGTTAAATGTTTGGGCATTTGAAGCGGCAGACAAGTAAATGGAAGTGATGACAGTGGATAATTGATAGGCTTCATTATCGTCTATTTGACTGAGATTAAATGTGAATATGCAGGAATTTTGCCAAGTAACTTATTTCCCTTTACAATTTCCTTACTGCAATTTATATAGCCAATTCAGTGATAAACAAATGAATCAAAGTTAACAAAGAAGAAAGGATGTAATATTTTTAGTTAAATTAGGTGATGAAACATTGTTTTTCTCTGTTGGCATCATTTATAATACCGAAAGACCTATCAGCATCAAGTTTGCAATCTAGGCAGCAAGTCAACGATATAATAAAATGGAAGTTTAGTCTGTAAGTAAAATTGCAATTTAGCTGCTACTGAACATAAAACATGAGGGGAGTTGTCCCACTTAAAGAAGAGATGGTCACCAAACAGCATGATCTATTAATTATTAAATGATTATTAATGTGCAAGTCAGGTCTTATCTACCAGTTTCAGACTGGTGTTAATGAATATACATGTATTCTTTTTGGTGTAATGAATACTAAATACATTCGTCAACAACTGACACCGAAAGAAAATCCTGTTAGATTTAATAGGCTATAGTCTCAATTGCTGTAAACCAAATGATTTCAGGGTCCTTCTGCCGATTTACATAATCTGAGGACCTAGCTCAATGTGCGTTATTCATTCTGGGCTGGACCCTGCACCCTTTGAAACCAGTGGAAAGACACTTTAATAGGAGCTGAGTTAGGATCTCCATGTGCACTCTCATGTACTTTTCGTAACCTCTTCTTTAATTATTCAGTCGTTAATAATTAAATTTGTCAGGTTTAAAAAGTAGTCAGCTTAGTTTCCTTGAGGTCAGGAGTACTGAACATTTAGTTGGCTGTGTGAGAGACTGACGTTTTCCTGAGGAAACCTTATGGAATTCAGATAAACTTTACTGAATTAAGTTAAACCTTATTGAATTAGGATTAATACCTTTAGGGCCCATTGTATTAAAAATGCAATTGTGCCGCCTGTGCTGTGGCATTGTATGTAGTTCCCTAATAGGAAGGGTGATGCTAATCTACTTTCTCTGTTGTCAACACTTTGAAGCCACCTCCTGGAGACACCAGCACATACCAGTTCAAACTGCATTCCCCAAGGACCAACAGACAAAAAATGGGGTTTTGAATAAATAGCCTTGTTTTAAACTGTCTCAGGGCCTTTTCAGCAAACAGGCAGGACCCTTGGTCCACAAAGGACTCCAGTACCCAGGGTACAGTTGTGTGAACTGGAGGCTTGTTCTTAGCTGAAGCTGGGATGACTTAGTGACCACTATGCAACCCCCTTGGGTCGGGGTTGTTGGCCTGATCCTGTGAGAAGAATCCATGTTGGGACATAAGTTAATTCTGGTAAGCTTATTAGATTGTGTGTATTTCTTTTATTGTTTTTAAAAGATTTTCTTTGTAGCACTTTTTACTTTAAGAACAAAGTAGGTTTGTATAGGAAGTGCCTAAGTCCCTAGCAATTAAACCTGTTTCCCATCTCCAAAGAGAAAGCCAGCTGGAGTCTTTGGGCAACCTGTGCTGTGCTGAGAAATAGAGAAGGCAGGGAATTGTGCAGTCTGGAAATACCCCAGTCAGAAGGGAGAGGAACATGGGTCTCCACCTAAGGGAGGCAACAGCTGGGGATCTGGAAGCCTGAGATTGCACACCTGTCTAGACCACTGAGGGGAAATGCAAGTTCAGTTGCCCTGAAATGTGACGGGCTGGATTTGCTGAAGTGGTATGCAGCAGTAAAGAGGCGAGACCAACAGCTTACAACATTCTGTAAATTTGCTTGTGGTTTTCTAAATCTTAGTGCTAGCAAAAAAAGAAAGTTCCAGTAAGGCATACAGTAAATGAAGATATTATGTATTAGAGATGGAATGGATGTGTCACTTTGACGGATTGTGTGGCAAGGAACAGATTAACAGATTACTCATAGTCAGAATGCAGCTCACTGTGAAAAATGTCCAGGAAATGATAAGTGTTGGTTTGTGCTGATTTAATGATATTTTAAAACTACAATAACACTCTAGGAGAGTAATAAAATACAGCTTGTGCCTCGCATTTTTTAATCATCAGCATATTGCCAGTTTGACCTTAAAATAATTGTGATATTTCTTTTTAAAATATAGAACTTTCAAGTCACACAAACATGCATGGAAAATAAAGCATAGACATACCAACATACAAATTTGTGTCCTGTTTAAGCATTCTACTAAAATGTGCCGTAGAAAATCTTTTTCCCTGATTTGTGTGTAGAAACCTACTCAGTGTCTTTGTAGATAATACATCTTCTTGTTCTTCAGCAGCTTCTCTCTATGATCCATCACAAAAATGTTTTCTGACCTGGAGGTGGGAAGAAATTAATAGCTATCTGCATTAGGAATTTGTTTATGAACACTCTAGTATTTCTCCTGGGTTATGGTGGTTTTGGTGTAAGTAATTGTGAGAACGTTCAAAGAGTGAAGTCAGTTTATAGAGGCAGTAGTGGACCCTTCAAGACTAAGATGACTGAAGAATTATTATAGTCATAGCTGATGGCAGGAACTGAAATCCGATTCCAACATTTTGAATCCCCAGAAGAGCTGTATGATGAACCAGGTGTTACACACGGAGCATAAGCATCTTTTCCTGTTGTTCATTGTTAATGGATTTGGGAGCTTCAAAAGTCAACTGTAAAACCAGTTTTGAAGTGCACATTTGTTACTTTAATGGAAGCGTTACCATAAAACCAGATGATTTCTTTAGCTCCACAAACACGAGACATTACAGAGTAAAGCCCCAGTCTTCCGAGTACATAACTAGCCTCTTTGGAGCCTATGGCACTGTTCACATACCAGAAGTTTATCATGCATGAAAGTATTTGCACAGTCGGATCCCTCGTATTCAGTTATGGATGCTCCAAAGTCTGTCAACAAGTTTGTAAATTGTTAGTCCATCTCTTATGGTGCTATCTACACAGCACTGAGCCAATCTAGGACAGCTTTTACAATTAGCTGTTCTTAAATACATTGGCAGATTAAAATATTTGTCACCATGTCTGAACCAAGCAGCTCGACTTTCTGACCCGTCTTTGCTCACACTGACTGATAGCTTGAAAGCAATAGGGCTAGCCATGAAATAAGGTTTTGATTGCTGTGAGAAACAGTGGCAGAATTTGCTCAATGTGGTTCTAGATGTCCTTAGTCCAATAGAAATATCACAGCAGACACCAAGTGCTTCGTTGATACTAATCAGAGATACAGAAATGTTGTTTCTGTATTTCTTTAACATATTTTTTGTAACTTTGGTTCACAAAGTGGTGTGTTTTCACCTCATGACAAGAAGTTAACAAATTCAGTCCTTTCCTTCTGCTTGCGAATCATTCATGAACCAGTCCACATGTTATTTCTAAATAGTCACAGAATAGTTTATGTAATTAAATATCAGTCTGTCTGTTGTTCCTAAACAGTCTTCTTCAACTCTTTATTGTTCATTTTGTCAGTTCTGATTGGTCACATAAGTCAAATGATATAGTTTCTGCTCCGTGATTGGACAGATCAGACTTTTTACTCAGAAGAATAAGCAATAGGCACATAATAAATAACACACTTTCTGTTTGGGTTTTTGAGCCAAATGTGATAAAACTTGTATGAAGTTTGGGCTACAATAATTTTGACCAAATAATCCAGGTTTTTGAATACTCAGTGTTTAAAAAAATTCCCAACAAGACAAAGAGGCAGAAGTAACAAAGCAGCCATTTTAAAAAGATGCTCTGAATTACATAGGAAGCTTTGGGCAGGAGAGCGGAAGCAGACAGACTGGTTGGAGAAAGCTGGCTGGGGAGAGAAAGCTCTGCATTTCAGAAAGGTACATGTGCCTCAGTAGAAAGCTCCTGAATGCCCCTAGACGACGCTGACCTAGTCTCAAGAATGCTTTGGAGTGGTGAGGAAACTGAGGCAGGAAAATATGTGCATGGTTTATTTTTGTATGGGCCTTTATGTTTCTTGTGTGATTAAATAAAAAGCAACAGTGTTAGGGTCCTGTGCAGAGTGTCTGTGTTACACCTGGCACGTGTGCTGGGAGAGTTAGCTTGGGGAACCAAGAACACTCACACAGCTGGAGTTCTGGGAGAGGACGTGTCTAAGGTACAGGGGCAACATTGGTTCCAGAGGCTGAGCTGTGAGCAATGTGCTTGCAGCTCTCCAGAGAGGTTGCTAAAGAGTGGATGTACCCCCCAAGATTGTGCCTGGAGGCCCCAAGACGACTGCACCCTGGTCTCTGTTCAGATTCTGAGGCTTTACACATAAGATCCAGGAATTCAATCCCCTCAGCATGCAGTCTGGTGAGTGTCCAGGGGGAGGAACTCATCTAGGTCTCTATGTGAAGTGGCATGAAATAGGGACCTTTTCTGATCATGTCAGCAGACCGAGGTGGCGCAGCTCGTTCGTGTGCTTTACAGGTTATGTCTTCCTGGTGCTCTTTGCCACACCTTGCTGACCAGCTCTAAAATTCCAAGAGGGGACTTGCAGCACTCCTGGAGTCTGCTCTTCCCAGCAATGTATCGTTACTGGTGGCACTCGTGATGCGGTACTGCTGCTGTGACTGGCAAAGGCTCTGTGTCCATGGTAGTTACATGGGCACAAGTTGGTGCAAAGATGAATGAAGTTCATCATATAACTACAGCAGAAGCTGTTTTAGAAAAATACAGATGATTTCTTTTATTTTTAAATGCTGTTCCAACTGTCATGCCATCTTTCAATATGTCCTAATTGCATCCTACATAGAAAAGACAGATTCTTCTTCGAGTAGTGTCCCTGTCTGCTTCACTCTAGGTGCGTGGCCAGCCTCGCGCCTTCAGATCGGAGAACTCTTAGCAGCCTCCACGGGGGCAACCTGTGCGCGTCAGCAGGGCTCGCTGGCTCGCGCCATCAGTGACACGCACAGTCACCCCCCCCTTCCCTCAGTTCCCTTCTTACCGCTTCGGTGTTCAGACGGAGACAACACTCACTCCAGCCTTAGCCCAACAGCCATTTTAACAGCCATTACTTTTCTGGTCAACTTCAAAAGACTGAGAGCAAAAGAAGAGAAACGGAAAATATACATAAAAAATACAAATAACAAACGGAACATGCCCACCCAACCGGGGTTTAAACGGCAAACATCCTGTAGAGATGCTATGCCAGCATCGGATGGACATTCCCAGTGCATAAGATGCCTGGGTAAGGGTCACTTAACACAGAAGTGCCCTCATTGTAAAAAACTCACCACACAGACCCGTAGAGAGAGGCAGATGAAATTGAAATTATTTTTGATGGAGGGCTCTTTGAAGCCCACCTCTCACCCTGGTCGGCAGCCGCAATCTCCTCAGCTGCACAAGCGGCAGTTGGCTGCTTCCTCCCCCACGCCCTCAAAGAAGGCAAGGGGTGAGCCAGTTACAGAGGGTGCCCTGCAGAATATGGCTACCTTTGGCAGCTCCGGGGGGAGAAAATACTGCCTAAGCAGTGCCAGGAAGGAGCGCGGGCATGAGAAGCCAGCCGCGGGGAATAGGCGGGTGCTGACCCCAGCAGCGGCTATGGACGCGGTGCCGTTACTGGCGATTATGGTGCCGCAGACCCCCACTAGTGGTGCTGTTCTTGCGGCCAGAGCCATCTGTCAACCTTGCGGCACCGTCCCAGGCGGCGGGCACCGTTTTGGACACGGCACTGAGTGGCACGGTGCTCAGCACAGCACTGCAGCCGGCTCCTGCACTGAACATGGCCCCGCTGCCGCTGGAGCAGTGCCATTCAGGGGCAGGGGAACAATCGCCCTTGCAGCATGGAAAAAGAAAGCAGAAAAGACACCATTTTGAAGTAGCAGAGGGCAATCAGTCTTCTTCCTCCCTGATATCCCCGCTATTTAGGACAACAAGGTAGCGGATACATTGAGCAGGACTTTCGAGAGGGCACATGACTGGGAGATACGTATGGACATCATCCAACAGGTGTTTCAGCTATGGGGTCTCCACTCAATAGATCTGTTTGCAACCCAGGCCAACAGCAAATGTCAAGGGTTTTGCTCCCATGCAGGGATAGGGAAGGGGTCCAGAGGGGATGCCTTCCTTGTCAGCTGGAGCAGGGGTCACTGTATGCGTTTCCCCCAATTCCACTGATTCTCAGGACTCTTTGGAAAATCCAATGCGACAGGGCAACTGTAATAATGTTAGCACCGGCTTGGCTCAGACAGACCTGGTACACCAGCCTTTTACGGATGTCAGCAAGGACTCCAATTACGCTCCTGAAGGTCTCGGATCTCCTGACACAGGAAAGGGGAAAAATCCTTCGTACTTACCTCAGCAGGCTGCACCTCACGGCCTGGTACCTGGATGGTACAATGAGTTAGAGTTCCAGTGTTCACAGCAGGTCAGGGAGGTCCTCCTGAACAGTAGGAAACCGGCTATGAGGCGTACTTACCTTCAGAAGTGGCGCAGGTTCATGGTATGGTGTCATCAGATTGGTAAAGATCCTGTCTTGATCTCAATTCTGGAGCTGCTGGACTATCTTCTTTACCTGAAAAACACAAGACTGTCAGTTAACACCATAAAGGTTCACTTGGCAGCAATATCGACATTTCATGAACCAGTACAGGAGGCATCAGTTTTCTCTCATCAGGTGGTTAAGCGTTTCATGACAAGGTTGCAGAACTTGTACCCGCTACGTCGGCCACCTGCCCCATCATGGGATGTCTCCATGGTCCTTAGGGTGCTGATGGGAAGACCGCTTGAACCTATTGCAAGCTGTTCATTGTTACATGTCAATGAAGGTGGCCTTCCTAGTGGCCATAACATCGGCCACGCATGTAGGCAAGCTTGCAGCGCTAATGGCGAGTCCTCCATACACAGTTTTGCATAGAGATAAAATCTCCATGCAGCCACACCCGAGGTTTCTCCCAAAGATAGTGTCATCTTTTCACATGAATCAGACAATACACTTACCAACGTTTTTTCCTAAGCCGCATGATAATCCACAGCACACATTATGGCACATGCTCGATGTAAGGCGGGCAGTGGCTTTTTGCCTTCAGAGAACTAAGTCATTTCGGAAGACTCCAAAGCTCTTTGTATCTATAGCAGAGAGGTCCCAAGGGCAGCCGATCTCAAAACAGAGACTTTCCAAATGGATATCAGGATGTATAAATACAGCATATGAGTTAAAGGGACTGCAACCCACAGAAGGCATTCGGACTCATTCTACAAGGGCCAGTGCAGCTTCCATGGCTTTCATGAGCAAAGTCCCTATAACAGAAATTTGTAGAGTGGCTACGTGGGGGTCAGCGGACACGTTTGTAAAGCATTATGCGATTGATCAGCTGTCCATGGCAGATTCAACAGCAGGCCTGGCAGTGCTTCAGTCAGTCCAAGGGGCAGGCTTCGAAGTCCCCTCCGCCAGACAGGGGACAGCTTGGTAATCACCTAGAGTGGAGCAGACAGGGACACTACTTGAAGAAGAAATGAGGGATACTCACCCTTGTGCAGGAGCCAAGGTTCTTCGTGATATGTTCCCCTGTCCTGCTCCACTACCTGCCCTCCTCCCCTCTACTTCAAAGCAGCATAAAATCAAAACTCGAGCTCCCTTCGCGGTAGAGAGGGAACTGAGGGAAGGGGGGGTGACTGTGCGCGTCACTGATGGCGTGAGCCAGTGAGCCCTGCTGACACGTGCAGGTCGCCCCCATGGAGGCTGCTAAGAATTCTGCGATCTGAAGGCACGAGGCTGGCCACGCACCTAGGCTGTGTTCACACACAGGGGGTTATTTTGATATAAGTCGTTTCGAAACAACTTATATTGAAATAACACCTTATTTCGAAATAACTTATGACAAATTAACAAAACGCTACTTCAAAATAAGGAAACAGGCGGGAAAGGAAATAGCAAGTACACAGTGTGAACATGCTATTTCGCTTGGGGAGGGGGATGCAGGCACCGGCAGGGTTCAGCGCAGCCCAGCGCTGATCCCTGATGGCTTAAAGCCCGGGCTGCCCCCAAACTCGCCACGGGTTGCAGAGGGGGGCGGCTGGCACCCGCGGGGATCAGTGCGGGGCTGCGCTGAACCCCGCCTGTGCCTGCAGCCCCGCTCTGCCAGCCAGGGGACGCCCCTCAGCACCCTGGCCAGGGTGCTGAGGGGGCAGCCCTTCAAATGTTGTTTCGGAACACCTTGTTCCAAAACAACATGTTCACACAAATTGTTTCAAAACAACGGTTTCAAAACAAGGTTGTTTCACCTCCAAATTGGGTTTAACTTGTTTTGAAACAACTGTGCGTCATGTGAACATGTTTTTTTTTTTGTTTCGAAACAACCTAGTTGTTTCGAAACAAAAATGCTGTGTGAACACAGCCCTAGAGTGGAGCAGGACAGGGACACACATCTCAAAGAACCTTGGCTACTGCACAAGGGCGAGTATCCCTCACTTTCTGATGCAGATAATGGAGGAAAAGAAGAATAAGGTGGTAAAATTGTGTAGTGCATCCTGTGATATACCTTTCATAAAAATAAGTTACACGGTAACTGTAAGAATTTTCCTGCCAAAGTCAGTGACAAACCTCACCATAAATGTTTATGAAAAGCATGCCTTCCAGGACTTTACATGATGTGACTCACAATGTCAAAGAGCAGACTCTTTAGCATTCAGCTTTATTATCAGGAAAGCCATAGATAGGTCCCTGCACGTTGATTGTATTGATTGCATCTTGAGGGCTTGGTAACAGCATAAACAGAGAGTGTCTCTAATTAATCAAAACGCTTGATTAGTTTTTCTGTTTTGTGGAGATAAACTGGCTTCTTTACAAAATTCATCCTAAATAGATTCTTACCTTAGTCAGGGTAAGATGAAGGATAAATTAGACACACCACCCACAATCAACATTGCTCAGCATTCTAATGGCCACTTGTCTGCATGCTGGACTTCTTCTTTTCTACAACGGTACAGAAAAGATTTCAGCCAAGAATTTTATAAAACATTTAGCTCAATTATACTCTCTAAGACACACACACATGTGGTATTTTAGGTGCTTCCTTGAAAGCTGGGACTCGAGGGGCTACATGTTTTGCGTCTACCTAACGGCTGTCCGTGCTGTGAGAGTAAAGCATCTGTCACCGTTTCTATTACAAACCCACTTTTAGCAATCAGCTGCAATCTTTGCTTTCTGCTACAAATTGACAGACAGGATCTCACCATTGATGTGAATTTGGTTTACCAATTTTG
The DNA here is from genome assembly GCA_007922195.1 of Podocnemis expansa. Taxonomy (NCBI): domain Eukaryota; kingdom Metazoa; phylum Chordata; order Testudines; family Podocnemididae; genus Podocnemis; species Podocnemis expansa. The sequence continues at coordinate 2,052,373 of ML681973.1, read as the reverse complement.
GAAGAGGTTGGCTTGGTTGTGTTTAAATTACGTGGGCAGAAATGCAAGATCAGTTTTTTAACTTGCACTTGTTTGAATTGATTAAATTTTAAAAGTAACCTTTGGCCAGCAAGAAGCCCATAATATTAAATTGTTTCAGTTAAAAAGAAATAAAAATTATAAAGAGCCAAGATACTGCAGTTTACTAAGTGACCATGGCTCCAGAATGGTATTAATAGGCATCTGCAGGAAATACTGTCCTTCAGATGAGACACAGTTTAGTCCTCTCACTCACCTAACAGGCATTCTGGGATGAACTGGACATTAGTCTGGAACTTGACACTCTATAGGGTGTTTTTCAAAGACGATGTGTGGAGAGAAAGGGTATCAGGCAGTCTGGAGCAATTATCCTATTTTGTGCTCCGCATGTACTGATCTTCACTGCCCGTGGCTGAGGGATAACAAGAACTGGTTATGAAGTTAGGCATCTAGGTGAAAATTCAGTGATGGTATGGAAGAATATTTTAAAATGTATTTAGTACCTAGTGAAATTATGTAAAATGCAATATATGTATACATCTAAATCCTCTATCATATTTGATGAAGTTCTACACGAGCAATTATGCTTTCTGAGGTGGAAAATTAGGTTGTTTCATCTTGGCTGCAAGAGAGCAGGTGTGTCCCCAGATTCACCCCAGTTTTCATGTATATACCAACAGCAGATGACGTGAAAGCAATAACATGCACCAACAGCATAAGAACCAATTGAGAAAAGGAAAACAAAAAGCATATTTTAGCAGCCACAGCATCAGACTCAGCTCTGCCAGGTTTCTCTTTGAGAAACAAATCCTAATGTGTTTATCTCAGGTCTGGATGGATTTGCAGAAAGCATTGTAGACACCAGTATCTTACATGTACATTATGTTTCAGATCATGGGCCCCAAGCTGGCAGAAGAAGGTAGTGAAAAGCCAGCAGATCTAACTGGCTTCATGAGAATTCCCCTACCCCTCAGGAAGATCTGAGTGATGAAGACTCATTCTAGCAGCTCTTAGACATCATCCTCCTGGCCACCAGCACAGGGCTCTGCCCAGGACATCCCTGTTTCTGGCTGCTGGAACAGCCCATTGCTATCATGACCAATAAGGCATAAGGCTTTGCCTACGCTACAGAATTTTGTCAATGCGACTTACACTGATGATCATAAACCACCCTAACTGCATCACTTGTGCATGTTCATACAACACTCCTGTTGGGAGAGCACATCTGCAGTTTCTGTATTGGCTGTACAGTGTGTGCCGCTATCCTGTACAACTGGCTGCTTTCTGCAGCTTGGAATTGTGGGACAGTATATTGGTTCGCAGTGCAACATGGGTAAGGGCTCAACCTCCCTTGATGCAGTTTTTTCTGTTCCATCATTTCATGGGCTTCTGAGGGCATTTTACTCCATTTTTCAACAGCCCCTGTTTACTGTGCGCCCACCATCTCTGCCAGAAAGGATGGATCTTGCACTGCTCTTCACTGTTGTGGTCACTATGTAAAAGCTGGCAACTCCAGACTGCTAGTGGTCAGTTGTGAATCAGTTTGAAGTTGGGAAGTCCACCATTGGGGTTGCATTAATGCAAATGTGCAGGGCAATTAATCATCTCCCACTACAATGGAATACGACTCTTGGAAATGTGAAATAGTGGATGGTTTTGTGACAATGGGGATCCTGAACTGCAGCAAGGCAAACGATGGCATGCATATCCCAGTTTTGACCCCAGGCCATCTTGTGATGGAGTACATCATTGGAAAGGGGTACTTTTCTATGGTACTACAGTGCTTGTGGCTCAGCGGGGTTGCTTCATTGATATCAGGGTGAGGTGGTCACAGAAGGTACCTGATGCTCTTATCTTCAGGAACACTGGCTTGCACAGAATGCTACAAGCAGGGATTCCAGTGGGGAAGGTTGCAATGCCCATAGTGACTCCAAGAGATGCATGCCTTATTGCCATTGCTCATGAAGCCTTACACAGGAAACTGGGGCAACAGCAAGAAGCACTCTGAACAATAGCTTGTAGAATGCCCAATGAATATGCATTTGGCAGATTAAAAGTTCATTGGCACTGCCCTTATGTTAGGTTAGACATAAATAAAGAAAATATTCCCATGGTCGTAGCAGTCTGCTTTGTATTACATAATATTTGTGAAACTAAGAATGAAAAGTTTCTCCAAGAGTGGAGGCATATCACCTGGCAGCTGATTTTGAGCAGCCAGGTAACAGGACTATTTGGGGATCACAACAGCAGACATTCAAATCAGAGAGGCTTTGAGGAACCAGTCTGACAATAAGGACCAGTAATGTGGCTTTCTGGCAAGCATTCAGCCATGCTTTGTTAGCTTGTCTTGCATGTAAATTTTGATGGTTGCATACTGACTCTGATTTGTAGTATGCAAATGTACCAATTGCCACTGTGTATAGATTCCAACAGCAACCATCATGTGTAGCAGAGAAATAAAGATTATGTTTCAGACAATTTTTTTAAATAAATGGCAATAAACAACACACACAAAATGCTTCATTGAAAAGGAGATAATGGTGAAAGGCATCCTCCTCATGCAGGCTTTCATAGCTGTGCATGACTCCAGCTGTTGTTGTAGAAGCTGTCCAAAGGGAAATGAACAGGATACTATCAAGGGCCAAAAAGAGGCAAAGAATATGTTGAAGGAGTTTGGGGAGTGCATGGCCAAGCAGTTCTCTATGGGCTATGGAGGGAAGGGTAAGCACGCATATATTCTGCTTGGATTGTGATTCAAGACTTCAGCATCTCCGTTTGCCCCTCAGTCACTTTCATCAGTCACTCCTGCCCCAGCTTCCCTGCCTTTGTATCTATTTTGATCTTTTCTGAAACTCTCTGTCCATGTCCTTTACATCCTTCATTTTTGTTCTTCAGCTTTAGACCATCTCCCAAAACATGTCCTCCTTGCTTCTCCTTGGTCGCTTCCTTATCTGGCAAAGCTGCTCTGCAGGTGTGTAAGGAATTCCCCTGAAGGCAATATCCACAGAAGCACAAGAAGCAACCAACAGTGGCATGATTTTTAGTGCATTCCCAGTATTAAATCATAATCATATCATGTCATAATAGCAAAATACACTTCTGTCCTCTGGCAGGCACACAGCTTGTCAAATGCCCTAAACACTGTGAGTTTGGTCCAGTGTGGAAAGTATTCAAGATGTGGCAAAGGATGCTGGTGGTCTTCTAAAGGCATCACTGCAAATGAGTAGGGACAGTATTGTAAATCCTGCCATTATCGTCCACTGCTGGGCATCACAGAAGCCAATATCTCACTCCAGGGGTAAGCAAGAATGGAAGGGTGCATCTTCTGCACGTGAGTAGCTTCCGACCAGGTCCCTATGCTCTTCACTCCTTTGTCACTTTGGTCCCTGCATAAGTGATTACCAACTGGTGCTGGAAGATTTCTTACAAGGAGTAAAGGAACAAAGCAGCACTACCAAGGAAGCTTCAGCTGAGGAGTGGTGGGTACTTCCAGGAAAGTCTCCTAGAGATATCTCAGGAGGATTCCCAGGAAATCTCGGTGTGTGTTAACACACTGTTCCGCCCCACAGCATAGCTGCACAGGGGAATGTGAAGCAGAGGCAAGCATAGCCAGTCTTGTAGATTTCTATCCCTTAATCCACTTCTAGCATATAACAAAGCAAGGACAGCACAACCATATGTAACAGCAGTATCAACTCAAAATGATCATTTACTAGGGTTCCCATATCCTGCATCATGCACACCAGAGACAGAGTGCTGGGGCTGGTTCAAACTGTTCTGGATCAAGAAGAGGTTCTTGCTTGCTGCAGTATCAAATGACCCTGTCTCATCTCATCTTCCAACTTCACTGCCTTGTGCAGCACTTCATCCTTGGGATTGAGTCTGATGAATGCTAGTGACAGCCCCCCCACCAACCCACCACACCCTGAAGTATCCAGGGGCCTTTTGGCAGTTGAGGCTGGGTCACAGCCAAGGATGGTGTCCAGCTCCGTATGGATGCAGCAGGTCTTCAGCTCAGCGCCAGAGCAGTAGTTTGACTCTCTTGCCTTCTGGTATGCCTGCCCCAGGTCCTTTATCTTTGCAAGGCACTGATGCATGTCCCGCTCAAAGCACTTATCCAACGTGCGATGAGAAAGCTGACTATAGAAATGACATTCCCATGATGGGAGCAGAGCTGAGACTGCAGTCTCCTCTCCCAACAGACCCAGTAGATCCAACAACTCTGTTGTGCTCCAAGTGGGAGAGCATTTGCTGCATTGAGCCACCCTGCTCAGCTGGCAAGATGTGAAGTGAGCTCTGCACATCAGTGGAATTTTAAAAATTCCCGGTCCTTTGATAGAGAAGGAGTGGATGCCTCTGTACCCGGGCGCAGGGCAGTGGAGTCGAAAGTGTTGACCAGAGTGGTCAGGACAGGTATTGTGGGACACCGCTGGAGGCAATTTACAGCAACATAACCATACACATTTTCCACACTGGTACTTGTCAATCTAAAAAAAATAATAATTATAAAAAGCAAGGAGTCTTGTGGCACTTAAAGACTAACAGATTTATTTATTGCATGAGCTTTTGTGGGAGAAAATCCCTCTTCATCAGATGCTTTGAAGAGGGGAAACATAGCATGGGATGAAAATAAATGCAGGGGAGTGTAAGACATGGGATCAGGTCATACTGCAACTTATACTCCCTTGCATTTATTTTCATCCCATTCTGTAAGTTCTCCCTCTTCAAAGGATCTGACGAAGTGGGATTTTCTCCCACGAAAGCTCATGTGATAAATAAATCTGTTAGCCTTTAAGTGCCACAAGACTCCTTGCTTTTTTTTGCTTTACTAGACTAACACAGCTGCCCCTTTGGAACTTGTTGATCTAACTTTGCCACACAAAGCTCTATGCCTCTTATCAAGGTGGTTCCATTTTGTTGACAAAAGCAAGAGTAGCACTGCAGTGTATACACTGCCATTCGTTGTTTCGTTGATGAAAGCTGATGTATGTCAACAATCCTCTGTGGTGTAGACAAGGCGTTAGTTACAACAGCCCTGAAGCTACTGATGTATGCCAGTGCTCTGTCCAGTCCTCAGTCAGCTCCAGCATCAGGTAAACATGAGAGTGGTTTAAAGGCACCTTTGTTCCTCCCTCCTTCACCAACCCTTTTAGTTTTGCATGAGCACAGCTTGGCCCAACAGGAGGGATCTAGATTTCTATCTGGAGATGCGCCTTTAATCTAATAAAGTAGATTTGGTTGTCCGGGTCCACATCTGGATTCTGTCTTCAGATGGCAAGCCTTTAACACTTTTGTACAGGCTAGTTCATGGTTTATGTGGAAGTTTTGACAAATAATGAGATCTGCAGTTAAAAACTGAGAACATACTTACGTCTAGCTCTTTTCCACATTGAAGCATGGTGCAATAGTGTGTCACAAGAGCTGCCTCAATTCACAGTATAATGTGATAGAACTGCCCTGGTAATCTGAGTATGCTGCTGCTGCATTTTCTCCTACCCCAAATACTGCTGCACTGAAAACACCTGCAGCCCAGCCCAGCCTACAGCCAAAAACCCATTTCCCAAAAGGGCTGTTTATTCTCTGTTGCCTGACATATGAGGTCTTCCATTCTACAACAATCGACGACAAAGTATCATCAATGGAGCACAGTATATTTATATGAACGTGTGATAACATGACAGCCATTTCACAAAGAAAAACACAAAGTTTAGCACAAGCGGGTCAAGTTAAGGAAGGGATAAATAAGCCATCCATGAATCATCAGGCCCAGACTCCTTTCTTAAATACAGAAAGCCCACCACATCTTGTTCTTTACTGAAGCAAAACACTGCTGCAGCAGCTGGGTCCAGTATGGGTCCTTCCCCATAGCTTTCTAACTCTATATATTCAGCCACTAAAATGTGTTCTCCATTTAACCCTGCACTTCTTAGCTTTGTGGCAGTTAGACAAGAAGGTATCCTTGTGGATGTACATGTATGTTTTATTGTTTGTACTGCAGTGCTGCCTAGGAGCTTCAAGTCCATTGTGCTGAGCATGAGACCAACACATAACGAAAAGCTGGGCCCTGCCCAGAAGCGCGTACAGTCTAATTGTGGTTGTGCAACTGTGTTCTCTTCCCTGTGACATCATGGAGTATGGCTTGTAAGATTTATACTGTTGTTGTATAATTTGCTCATTTTTCCGGCTCTGGTACACGTTCTTATTTTCCTTTTTTAACTACCTTGAACATTCTGCTTCCCTATTACTTTTGGTGGAAATACCCTGGAAATAACAAAGCAATAAATGAAAACAAATGTTCCTTTGAAAGACCAAAAGTGCATATGTGTGTATATATGTAATTATGCAAATATTTTCATATAATGAGTTAACTGCATTGCAAAGTAATGTAAACCTGTAATTTGCTGCCATCTAGAAATTTTACTGTCTGCTATAACAATAAAATGGTATCAGAAAATGCCCCAGTAGCATGAAAATCCATGAGAGATCTTTATAAATATGTTGTTATGAATGTGTTTTAATGTATATTTGTGTGTTGTTATGAAATTCCATTATATACCATGTTAACTGTGCTTATTTCATTAGTTTTGGTTTGGCAACTGGTGTTAGCAGAAGAATGTATCTCAAAATGCAATGCACATAAAATGGGCAATTTTAAAAAGAGGTGGGTTTTATTGTTGTTCAGATATTTTCCATCATCATCAAATGCCCTTAGTCATGACTATGTTTACTTGAAGGAAAATTACTTTGTGAGCTTTAGGGCTCCCTGTAGAACTGCTTAGAGATTTCTAACTAGGAAATATTTCTTGTTGCTGCCACGCACATCTTAATTTTCAAACTTTTGAAGACTGCTACTGATTGTATTAAATGTGAAAAGCACATAATTTGCACAAAACCTAGCTTTATTTTGTGTCACAACACCTAAGATGTTTATGAAAAGTTTTAACATAAAGGAGAGATTTAGACAACAACAAAACTCCTGTGTTTAGAGTGACTGACATTTGGATTAATCTTTTTCAGGGACTGGTTAAATGTGTTCAGCCCACCCATAATTCTTCCAGGCCAGCAGCTAGCAGAGCATAATGAATCTTCCACAACTCTAAGCATTCAAGGTAGGAATTTATCTAGATGGGACAGTGAGAAGAATATATGAAGTGATTTACAAATTGTAATTGCTCAGTATTGTTTTTATATGGCTCTTAAATCCTGCCTTCTGCCAGCAAGTCAGAATGGCCATTTGGTTGCACTTCCATGGAAATAGCTTCTGATCCGACTCTTACATCCTCTAATTCTTACTGTTGGCTCAGGCTGGTAGAGCTAGGCCCTAAACACATTGTGTCTGTGATAAATGAAGAACTCATCACATACTGACTGTTGTCTGCCAGTCAAGGGCAGTATGAATTCGCTCTGGAAGGAAATGCATCCTGCTCATGTTGAAAGAGGACACTGCAGCTGGAGGCTGCAGGAGCAGAAGGTAGGAATGAAGAGTCTGTATGGGGGAGATGTGTAAGCTCCTAGCTGCAGCCTTTGCTTGGTGCTGCCTTGAGTACTGTTAAACACTGTTGAGTTCTCATGTAAAATGATAGCATCATTCATATGCTGAGCTTCATGTCTGGAAGATGAAAAGAATGTATCACAAAATAAGACCGCGAACAACAATAGAATGAGAACAAAGACATCTCTTTCTACAAAGGTCCTTTTTTTCTTTGCTGCTACCCTACAGAATAAAATATGTTCCTACATTTTTCACCAGGTACAGAAAATTCAGTGCGAGATGTCATAAATCTCAGCTATGTGTTTTGGCTGCCCAAGGGATGAAATGTCTCAGTGATTTACGGTCCAAAATAGATTATGCCCCTCAAATTTGGAATCTTCATAGGTGTACATTTATAATTGCTTATGACAGCAAAACAGAACTCTGCTGTCACGCAGGAACCTTGCTTTGAAAAGTCAAATGATTTATTATGTTAAGTGGCCTAAATAAACCAAAGAGAATGGGCCAGTAACCCATGAGTTGAAAGCATGTTACACCTATATTTCTGAGCAGGGTCTGAGACGATTCTTGATGTCAGCATTATATCAAACACTTGCTGCAGCAACCCTAGAATTTTCATGAGGTTGAGAATTGAAAGATTAAGTTCAGAAAGTGGCAATGAAGCATACCTGTTTTGTTAATTTGTTATTTTTTCCCCATTAGTCTCACTAGCATCTCTGATCAAGGTAGATTGCAAAATGCTCATAAATTAACTTGCCTTAATGATAAAATATTTTATGTGTGTCAGCAGTAGTGTTGGATGGACAAACTCTTTACAGCTGCTAAAATGAAATAAAATTCAGTGTGTCAAGCAGTAACTGGGTGTTTGAAGTTCTTGGTATGAAAGGCATTTCACAAAAATGTCCTGTTCTGGGATAAACCTATAAGAGATTTCATGCAGTGCATAGTTTTTCCTTAATCCCTTAACTCTGGTTCCTAAACTGTGACAAAAGACTTCCCTGCTATTACTTACCCTTAAATTCCTGAGCTGGTTGACGAATGGAATCAAGCCATTCACAATGACGATCTCTGATCCCCAATCTTAGTTTTAAACAAAATGCTAGATTAGAAAAGGAATGATTAAAATATCTTGGGAGGTTATACTTATTGCAGTTGCCAGACTTCAAGACCTTACGACTCTTAAATCATGAACACTCCAGTGCCCAAGACATGAAATCATCTCAATAATGAAAACCTGTAATTATTTATAACCCATGCAAAATACCCATGCAATCTTTTATACGCTTCTTTAACAGTAGCCTAAAAAAAAACAATATAGTTTCCTCATGTTAATAAAAGATTTGAAGATATCCTTTGTTTTGGGCATGCTTAAGAGAAATACCTAAGTGGATCATATTCCATGAAAACCACTGCACTTAATAATTTACAACTACATAGTTAAGCACGTGCTCCTTTGGAAATATATCCATATCCATCTATATATCAGCTGTCACAAGAAATGGACTTCTAGTCAATAGAGCTACAGAGACGTAACAGAGAGCGAAATCTGAGCCAATATGTTTGATATCGCTAAAAGCTTTATTTTCCTTTAGTCATTGATGTTTATGATTTATGGTTCATTGCATTTTATCTGATACCTTTCATACGAAACAACTGGGTAGTAAATGATTCATGCATGTATTTATAAACTCTTTGGAACTCGGCTCTTTTTGTATCAGTTTACTTGCTTTAACAGCTCCTAAAAACAAAATCTAAGGACCAGGCTGAATAGTCTTGTTTCCTGCATGGCAACTACTGAAAATTTTTGTAGATTAACTCTGGAGCACATATTTACAGCACAGATCTCAGCACCTTACCTATGTTCATTCAAATCTCATATTGGAAAACATAGTAAGGATACCCTGCTAAATGTGCAAGTCATCTAACAAAGGTAGAGTTGCAGCCACTGAGACCACGTCAAAATGTGGCTCATGTACGTCTACAGTGCTGTCAAGATTGTGAGTGGTTTTCGGGTACTAAGACCTAGAATACAATGAAAACCATTTTGTGTAAGATACTATAGACTATGGTGACCTTATAAACATTGTAGCACCACTGTACTGTAAACATCAAATGTCAGGTCTCTGAGTTTAGATGAGGATTAAGGAGCAGATTTTCAGAAATGTTCTCTGAGGACCTCTATTTTTAGATGCCCAACTTCAGACTTTTAGAAATCAGTGGCAAAACTCACATTGATCTAAAGGGGTCAGCATTTCATCCACTGAGCCCCATTTTCAGAGGTGCTGACCAGCAGGAGTTCCTGCTCCTGTCAGTACAAGATGAGGTAGCTCTGCACCTTAAAAATCTCATTGGAAGATACTTTACAATGCACTTCACAAGGCATATTGGAAGCTCTAGCCTCAGATTTTCACTGCCTGCAGGAACTTTTCAGAATGTCGCCTGCAGTTCAGCTGACTATTTACTCAGAGCTGAATTTTGCTACAGCCCTAGCAGGTCTGAGTCGAAACAACCTGAAACTGTTTAATTTTAATATGAGTTGGAGAGCAAGTAATCAAATTTTTCTCTCAAAATCATGTTAAAATTGAACAATGTCTTGATGTTTCTACTCCTGTTTGAGCAGCTTCAACCTTGAAAGAGGGGACGACAGCAGTGTAAACACAGAGCTTTCTGTAAGAATCAGCTTGTTATCAGTTGCTTCTGCCATGGAATCTTTAAATGGCCTGGGCATCAGCTGTGCAATATATCTCACGGGACAGCAAACCAGCGCCTCCTGTTACCACACTGATCGACATCGTAGGGAAGAGGGTCCTTTACTCTGAACAGGGGCAGCACTGCCTGTTCCAGTCAGAGCTGTAACAAATCTGAGCTGAATTGCAGTCAACACTTTGATAATTTTTGATCAAATATTTTATCATCTATTTAAAATTGAATGTTTGCAGCCAATAGAAATCTATGGCTGTCCCAGATAGGGTGGCCATCCTTCCAGGATTATCCTGGCGTCTCCAGGAATTAAAGATGAATCTTTAATAATTGATTATGGCATGGGATGAAAACTCCAGGACTCCCTCTGTGTCCCAGGAGCCTTCTGAGATACATCACTGAGCATGCCACTATTGATTAAACTGAGATTCACATTCTTTCTGAGTACAGTCACTGAGGAACAGCATTCAGGGAACAAAAAAGTGAAATCTCTCATGAAATTAAAAGTTGTCCATTTTTTTCATCCTAAAGCTATTGTGCTGACGGGTGCCATTCCTCAGGGAACATGAATGCGAGGCACTCCTCATCGGAGACTTTTTTCCAACAGTTTCCACAGGTCTGCACCTACTCTGATGTGGAGACATTTGAGGCATGGGCCAACAGTGCCAGAACCAGGGGGCCATGTCCCACCACTTTTTAACCTGGCCGTAGCCATGGGGCAGGGAGCAGCATTGCTCCCCCAAACCACAAACCTCACGTCAGCTGTAGAGTGGTTCCAGCAAGAGCTGCACTTCTTGGCGAGGGAGCTGATCTGCGAAGTACAGCTCCCAGTGGCATCCTACGCAAGGCTCACAGTCTGGGAGGCAACACCATCCCCTCTCCCCCAAACTCTGCTCATGTAAAAAAGTGGGGGGCATTCGCCCTCCACCCCTGCTGCCACTTCTACAAAGTTCTGGCATCCACGGCATGGACCCACAATCTCTCCAGTTCCTTCTCAACCATCTGCTGCTTGAGATGGAGCATCATGGTGTCTGCTGATCATTATATAGCTTACCTCCCATAGTCTTTTATTTCTCAGTGTCCTTTCATCTAATTGTATTGCTTTATTGATTGGTTTCCCAACACAGACTTGTGCTTTTAGGGGTGTTCCTCCCCATGCCTGTCTCCTTCCTTCTGGCAAAGTCCTCTTCACCCTTGGCCCGTGTCTGTCTGTGGTCATGCCTCCATGGGTGATGCCAAATACCCCAGGTTTCAGACCCTGCCAGACTTGCCACAGACCTTTCCACTTCTGAGACTACATCCCAGCTGCTTCTGCTGCCGCAGAGAGTGCCATGTCCCATTTAAGCAAAAGGTCTGCTCCCGTTTTAAGGGCAGATCTAGGAGGCTAGGGAAGACAGACTGAAGCTCTTCTGACTGGAGCATTGCTTGAGACCAACAGGGTTTGAATCCACCCACCATCCCTTAGAGATCTGCGTTACCCAATCAGAACACTCTGCTGACTTCAGCCTCACTAAGCAGTTTTGGAAATGTGGAAGCCTCTGAAGAGGAAAAGACCCCATTCCCAGAAGAGCGACTCCAAAAGAAAGGGGAAAGCAACCTCTAAGACCAGGAAACAAAGAGACCTTTTTCTCCTAGCTCCGATACCAAGACGCCTGTATCACCAAAGAGACTTCCAGTCTCACCCTGCACCAATCGGACAATGAGCCCTAAACAGCATCATCACTGGTACTCGATTGGATCCCTCCAAACACAAAGACTCCTCTGGAAACCATCTTTGACCCACGTTCTGGTACCATCCTCCTCAGTCACAGCGCAGGGGGCATACCAGCCATATCTCCACACCATCTCCAGTACTGTTCAGTGTTCCCATTAAACAAAACCCAGGCTCACACATACCAGCCAGGTTCCACTCCCACACAGATCTCCAAGTCAGAAGAACTTGAGTCTACATGGAGGGGGACTGCTCACTAGCACTGGCACAGCTGCTGGAGCTGGAGTACCTATTGGTGGTACACACTCACAGCAAAAAGAAAATCAAGGAAATCACAACCTTCTTGAGCAGTCCCAAACCAAATCTACATGACATCCTGAGACTCCCCCAGAAAGAGGTCCACAGTTCACAAAAAGGGGCCCTCCTCTGCAGTAGCCTCCCAGTTGGCAATCTCGTCCACACAGCCAATTTGGTAAAGGGCTATGAATCATGCTGCACAAAACAACCCTCCATCAAGCATTTCGGAATGGCCCACTTTCTGCCTAGCTGTAAGCTCCTGACTTCAGACAGTGGGAAATTCCATCTAATTCAACTCCATCCACAGACAGCTGCCTGATCCTCTGTTCACACCCCACACTGGCACCTATGCTGTTGTACCTGTTTCTAGGGCAGATGCAGCCTTTGGTGGTGCTGTTCTTAATCCACCTCCTCAGCACCCTTCTCTGCTTTGGGGCATTTCTCTGGCGGTGAAGCGCTATATGGATAACAACTCCAAGACGAAAGAATGGTTTCTTACTTAACTTGAGTTCTTTGAGTGGTTTTGTCTCTATGTTGTGCTCCACTCACCCACCCCATCAGCTACAGAGTCCTGCTTCTGGACTTTGTGGCTGAGAAGGAAGTGGAGTGGAGTGATGGCAAGACCTCCCCTTCCTATACAGCTGTGTACCAAACCACAAAGCAAGACTATGTGGAGCACAGATGCGGAACCACAGACACTGCTGACATAAAGTCTCTGAACAGGTGTGCCCTTGTACACACACATCCTGAGGCAGAGACTCTTAAGGACAAAACATCTTGAGGAATGCTACTTACTGTACAGGCAGGTAACCTGTATTTCTGCACGCATCTAACACATGAATCTGTTTTTTGCCCACCAGCTATTATAACCTATATATCATTGTGCACTCCCAGCTGTAAATAGATTGTGACGTTGTGAAACTGCTGCTGTTAGCATAAGAGGCTATTACTTGTTATGAGGTAGCGGAGCATAGAAACAAGTGCACATGTTTTGTATTATCATTCAGAGAAAGAGACAAACAGCTATGATGAAATGCAAGATACAAATCACATTCGACTGTGAATTATTTCCTATCAAAAAGCAACATATCATAACTTACATTTAGCCTTTATAAAAGACAGGAGTGTGAAAAGAACTTCACTACATGAAATGTCTATAGTACATCCACATCTCTTGGAATCAGGGTATTTGTTCTTGGGGCTAAGAATTGATGTCCATATCTCCAAACATAATGCTCAAAATATTTGATTGAAACTGATTAATTAACTGGCTAACTCCTATGAACTCTTCAGTGCTGAGAGTCTTCATATATCTTAAAGTCTTTAAATCATGATTTGAGAACATAAATAATGGTCACAGGTTAGAGGCTTATTGCTGGAGTGGGTGGGTGAGGTTTTGTCGCCTGCATTGTGCAGAAGGTCAGACTAGGTGATCATATTGGTCTCTTCCGACCTGAGAGTCTACAAGTCTATCTGCTCTTTGCCTTTAATATCTGTTGGCCTGAAAATTTGACCCCTAACATTCAGATCTTGTACATTACAGTTAATATACAAACTGACATTCAAGAAATAGAAATATAGTTTGCCAGAGAGCAGCAGAGGTACTAGAAGTCCTCTGTGCCTTGCATTTTGATAGTCTGTTAAACTGGAACTGAGGTAGACCCAATTTTTATTAGCTGTTCTGCCACCTCAAAAAAATCATTAATAGCATTATCTTGCAAAATGGATGTTTTCTGCAATTGTCTACAATACGCAGCGTGCTGGAAACTCTAGGAACTAGGAAATTGTATTCCAGGTGTGTACAGCTTGTTTTAACGGTAACAAACTTCTTTAGTGTCATTAGAAACAGAATTAACATTGTTCCTTCTAGCGAAATGAAGCTTTGCTAAATTTTCTACATTTTATAGCATTGATTCTGTTCTCTGGGAGAGTTACTGGAAGAAACTCTGGCCTCGCTGAAATCAGTAGCAAACTCCTGTTGACTTAATAAGAGTAGAAGTCCATCCCTGAGTGACTGATATCAGAGCTTGGCCCAAGGGATCAGCAAACTTATACCAAGAGTTTTGTTTTGCTTCATGACTTTGGTTTCCAGGAGCTTGCACTGACATAACGTTGCTGTTCTGGACAAAGCATAATGAACCTCTAATTACCTGTGTGATGTTAGACAGTGGGAAAGGCAGTCTTTATGGTGCCTGTGTAGAAGTTAATTTTCAGTTACATTCTTGACGATGTCATCGTTTATTTGCTCTGTTTTTTCAAACTTCTACACTGTCTCACTATACTTAAGGCATAATTATTCACAAATTTTATACATTCTTTTAAATGAGCCTGGTTTTGGCTAAGGGATAGCAAAATGCAGGTGGAGTAGGATCTAACTTACTATTTCTGCTGCTCTATGAATAAGCATGTTTATTAGAATAACACCATCTCTGGCTACCAAACCAGTAACATTTTGGATCAGTTTGTTTACCAACTCTAAGCAGTTTATAGTCAAAGAAATGCTAACTTGATTTTACCTACTAGAGAACTACTGGCATTGTAATAAATTTGTTAGATTAGTTAAAAGATAAATTGTGTGAGATAAAATCTCAAACTCGAGACTTTCTGCTTTATGTTAAATTATCGGATTCTTTCATCTACATTTTAATAGTTAATGCAATGTCTCTTTCATGGATTAAGTTCTTATTGACTGTATTTTTACACACATACGAATGCACAATTGTTCAAGTGGTACAGTGAGAAGGATCCCTGTTAGGAGTACTTTGACCATTATTGTTAGTTATATCCTAAATGTTCTTTTCCAGCAAACTCTCTGCACTTTCCAGTGCTCAGGCAAACTTTACATGATATCGTTGTATCTCAGCTGAATATAAATCTTTAGAAACACATATGAGAACACAAATTTATGTTAACCTCAAACGTAACAATTTTAGTGTTTTGCACAAAAGCAAAAAGATTACTCTCTCTGCAAGGCTGTCATCTGTGATAGAAGGGTGTTTCTGCAGTGATCTAGGAAAGTAAATTTACTCTCACTTTTCTCACTTCATCCAGGTGAAGATGGCCTCAGTGCTGAAGAGGACGAAGAAGTCCTGACTCTTTTGTATGATCCATGTCTAAACTGTTATTTTGATCCAGAAACTGGGAAATACTATGAATTGGCTTAGCTAGTTTGTGGTTCAGAGACTGTTGCCCTCTTTCAGAACAGAATTAACACCTGTTTCTCTGTAAAGCATTAACCAGAATGTAACATTTTACGGCGTCATGTATAAATTTAAAGCAGTAAGGCATTTTGCAAGCAAAAGAATTTATTTTATAAAGAATGTAATTTGTTATTTTGGTAGGCATTTTTTGTTGTTATAATACAGTAGAACATTATATGGCACACACTTCTGTGGCTCTGACAGGTCTTTGTGAGACTGGTTTGTTTTGTGTAGATATTTAAAGATTCTGTGTATGAACAAATTAGGTTGAAACAAAGTGCTTTGCAGTGTTAATATGTAAATTATGGCTGGATTTAAAAAAACAATTTTTTTGTTACTTTGACTTAACAAATGTTTGTGTAAATGGATTCCAGGATCCCTTATTTTTTTTTATTTCAAGAAATGCAAACTGATGATCAAAGGCATGTGTTCCATGGCCGCTCTCTAAATATTCACCAGGAAGGACAACATTTTCCTTCTCTTCAGTAAAGTCTCTGTACTAATTACATGGTGGTATGGTCCTTGTTATTGAGCAATCAACTTATAAACCTTATAGGGCTACTGTAACACACTGGATTACTGCTGACAGATTGATTGAAAGCCTCTTCTCTTTGTATTTCTGGGATGTGCAACCCTTTCTTGGCTTTCACAGAAATCCTCTCTTCTCTATCAACTGTTGGGCTCTTCACAGCCAACTCAGTATGTGAACAGTCAAACTGTGAATCCGAACCACAACAGAGATTTGATATCGGATTGGAAAACTCCATGATCCCAAACATAGTGATCAATCTCACTTCTCTGATTCCCTCTTGCAAGGGATGGGATTAGGCCAGGGGTGGGCGTTTCCACCGTTCCATAAATAGAGCCATGGGTGGAACTGGGTTAGCAATGAGGGAGGGAGTTATGTGTAGCCCTCCTCTGGAGATGCACTCTGAACACACCTTTCAAGTGTACATACTAGCTTCTGTGTTGTACCTCACTGTAAAAGATGGTATTGGATTAAATCAAATTGTACTTTTTGCAGTGCATAATAAAGGCCCGAGAGCTCAGCCCCAGCTCAGGGCAAGTGGTGGTAATTTTTTTTCTTATTATGTATGTATTATTCATATAGATCTCACCCAAAACCAACCATTTGTCCATAGTTCATGCACTCCTAAAACAAAGCAGATATCTGAAGGTTAGTAAAGAGCAGATTTCTGCAACTGCTTAGCACACCGCTCCATCAGCAGCCATGTTGCTGGACCTTATTCTGCTCTGACTTACAGTTTACATGCTGCATCTAAGTGCCGAATCCCACCCTGTAGGGGCCTAGTTCAGCCCTGTAGGGGCCTAGTTCAGCTCTTCAGTAATGTCACAGCATTGCTCTTCATGCCCACCAGCATTGTTCTTCATGCCATGCTTACCTCACAGTGAACATCAAGCACCCAAGGGAGAGGCATTTTGCAAAGGAACATTGTTCATGTTTAATGATAAATGCACTGAAGAAACTATTATACTTCCTTTAAAAATCCCATTCAGCTGACTAAAGAGCATGGGTGCTGCTGAGCAGAACGTATTCAGGGCCAAATTTTGCAGTCCCCAGGTCAGTTTTTACTCAGGCAAAGCTCTTGCGGACTTGAGTTCATCCTAAGCAAGGAGTGCAGGGCCAGCTCCTCGCTGTGCCTAGTCGTTGCTGCTACAGAATTTCAGCAAAGCTTCCAACTGCGCTGGTCAGATTAGACAGTATGAAATATGAGCCATCATTTGACAAAGTAGCAAGCATCACGACCATAGGTGCAGGACACCACACCAGCTTTGTCTGGTTTCTATTGAACAGAGCTCAGTATGCTGTGAAAAATGACACTGGGGAGCTTACCATGGCCTTTATGAGCATCTAACCTGAAACTGGTGTTTTCCAGCAGCATACTTGTGGCTTTCCTTTAACTGAGTCACAGGCTATATCATGGGGCTGCACTGGGCATGCAGTTTGTATCCCTAACCTTAAGTTTCATAAGTTTGCTTACATGAAAACTGTTTTTTGTTTGGCGTTGGGCAGTATGTTTTTAATCTTGTGTGATTTATTATAGGATTGCTTAGTATAAGACTTACTTTGTTTCCTGGCCGTCTGGATACTGTCTGCTGGAAACAAAGATACTTTTCCTTCCCCTTTTTCCTTGGCCCTTAACACCATGTTCTTGCTTATCAGCTTCTGTTCCTTGTTTCTCCCCCGCCCCCTTGTGATTTCTTGTGCTCCTAAGAATTAACAACTCAGCAGTTTAATAGGAGTAAGGAATAGAACACTTGTGCAGACTGGATATAATCAGTAAACAGAGGCGTGAATAATTATATGCATTATATACCTATTAATATTCATTGTTTAAGTACTAATATAACCAAATAAGGGTCTTTGGGACAGCATCATGTTTGTATTTTCATACTGGTTTGGATAAAAGAGCTGGTAAACAACCCCACTGAGCTCACTCGAGATGGCAAGGGAACGAGCAGTGGGTAATAAAGGGTGCCTTTCAACCCAATCCTCCTCTGAGACAACCTGTTTCCTTCTTCTTCCAACAGTTGTCCTCTGCAGGCTGAGTCCTCTGTCAATTTTTGCTAAGAATGAAGTATTCTAATATTAGTTTAAGTGACAACTGCGCAGTGATTGACAATGATATTTGTAATCATGAACCCCCCCATTATTGAACATCCTGGCATCAAGGGAAGATGCAGTTGTTACTAGGAGCTTGGCAGAAGATCAGATCATGTATAGTTGGGCTCCTTGGCAGGCGTAAGGGTACCATCACAAATTGATTCGAGTGAGCATGCCAATGGAATCGGCAGGAAGGCACGCACTGTACTTCTGTCATGCTCTTGCCCTGCTTCAACGTATTTCTGCCAAACAAGTTTTAGAGCTGTTTTGTGTGAATCCTGGAGTCAGTGTAATTGTGCACTGAAATCATGGTTTTGTCCTTTGTGACTAGCCTTGGCAGAGCCTCACATATAGGATGCTCACATCCTTGCAGATTTAGGCTATAAGAGATTGTACAGACCCAGCCCCCCTCCTAGCTCCATGGAGCTCAAGGCACTCTGATTTGGTCTCCCTGGAGGGCCAGCTGTATTTTTGGCAACTGTTCTCAGAAACACAGACAGGGTATGTTGATCCATTCACTATGATGGTGGTTTTGGAAACCACATCATTTCTGTTCCTTGTATTGCCGCAGGTCTCCCGCTCTCAGGCTATGTCTACACACAAGGTTTTATTTCGAAATAAGTCATTCCGAAATGACTTATTTTGAAATAAAACCTTTATTTTGAAAAAACAACATGATTTGAAATTCCTCCCAGGGTGCTTAGCACCCTGGGAGGAAAGGCCACCCCCTCAACACCCTGGCCAGGGTGCTGAGGGGAGACAAGCCGCAGGGCACGGGGGGCTGCCCCCAAGACCAACGGGGAGCCCTGTGGAGGGGTGCCGATGCCCCGCTCTCCCCGCCGTTGGGGCTGCTCAGGAGCCCTGCGGCCGGGTGCCGGGGCTCCCCGCTCTCCCTGCTGCCGGGGCTGCTCCCAAACCCCACAGTGGGGTCCAGGGGCACCCGGCTCTCCCTGCCACCAGGGCTGGTGGCAAACCCTGCGGCAGGGTGCCAGGGCCCCGGCTTTTCCCGGCCGTGGGGCCTGCAGCCACGGGGAGCCGGGTCCCGCCGGCCCCTCCAGCCCCAGGCTCAGCAGTGGCAGCGGCTGCGAGCCCCGCGGCTCCCCCGCCACCAGCTCGGGGGCTGCAGCTGGGGCGGGGTGGCCGCAGCGCCCCCCAGCAGGGCGCGGCATGGGCCGCCCTGGTTGCGGCCACCCCACTGGGGGCTGCAGCCCCCGCAACAGGGCGCGGGGTGAGTGCGGCCACCCTGCCCGCAGCTGCAGGCCCCCGAGCTGGTGGTGGGGGGAGCCGCGGGGCTCGCAGCCGCTGCCCCCGCTGAGCCCAGGGCCTGAGGGGCCGGCGGGACCCGGCTCCCCATGGCTGCAGCCGCTCAGTCGCTGGGGCGCTAGGGACCCGGGTCGGGACCGGCTCCCCGTGGCTGCAGCCCCCGCGGCAGGGAAAAGCCGCGGCCCCAGCACCCTGCCGCGGGGTTTGCCACCAGCCCTGGCGGCAGGGAGAGCCGGGCGCCCCCGGACCCCACGGTGGGGTTTGGCAGCAGCCCCGGCAGCGGGCAGAGCGGGGAGCCCCGGCACCCGGCCGCAGGGCTTCTGAGCAGCCCCAGCGGCGGGGAGAGCGGGGCATCGGCGCCCCTCTGCAGGGCTCCCCGCTGGTCTTGGGGGCAGCCCCCCGTGCCCTGCGGCTTGTCTCCCCTCAGCACCCTGGCCAGGGTGCTGAGGGGGTGGCTTTTCCTCCCAGGGTGCTAAGCACCCTGGGAGGAAGTTCAAATCATGTTGTTTGAGAATCCATTTGTTCTGAAACAACATGTCCAAACGGGTCTAAAGCCGTTATTTCAAAACATCCGTTTCGAAATAACGGCTATTTCGAGGGGGGGGTAGGTTTAACTTTTTCAAAATAATGATCGTTATTTCGAAAGGACGAGGTCTGTCCCCTTTCAAAATATCGATACGTCGTGTAGACTAAATTTTTTTTATTTCGAAATAAGTGTTATTTCGAAATAAAAGAGCCGTGTAGACGTGCCCTCAGAGGAGCAATCTGCCACTTCTAGGGCAGCCTTGTGAGTCAGGACTGGTCCACTACCAATTTGAACCATGGCCTACACTAACAAAGCAGCCAGCTGTCAGGCGTGTCCAATGGGAGGAGGTTTGCACTGCCTCTGTTCTGCACATCTTCTGGGATAATGCAGACCAAAAGTCTGGCTGGATGGATACTGTTTATCTGGAAAACAGGGATGGCAAAGACTGTGAAGGCTTCCACTTGCAGGGAGCATTGATAGCTCCATCCTTAGACCACTGACTGTTTCTAATAGTGCAGGAAGTTGGCCAGTACAACCAGACTCGGTGCATCACCCTTTCTACTAGGAGTACCACCATCTTTGAGGGTGTAGCATATAGGCATGGCTTTTTGCTAAGGAAACTATAGCTATACATTAAGGCAATGAAACCTTGAGTCTACAAGCCTCCAGGACTGTCAGGCAGTAGCTTAGAGAAACTAATCAAGTCATAAGGCCCATAGGCTATGTCTATAGTGACAAAACCAGTCCGAACTAAGGAGGCTTTGTCCAGACTAATTTAGCACAGGGCTATACTAGGCTTTCCCTAGTTCAAACTAAGAAATTTCTTAGTTTGAACTAGGGAATGCCTAGCTCAAACTAATTAGTACCGAGGTTAGTTCAGACTTCCCATGCTTAGTTCAAACTTTAGTTTGAACTAGGCTTGGGCACGACCTGAACAAGGCCTTAGTTCGAACTAACCACACATTCTTGTTAAAACTATGCATTAGTTCAAACTGAAACTGAATAGCTAGTGGTGACTTAACATACTTGGCTCTTTAGTCTTCCAATTGATTGGCGTGTCTGAGTGCTAGGCACTGATGAAACACAGAGATATAGTCCCTGCCCTACTGCTCTTACATTCCTGGAAGTCCATGTAGAACACGTCTGGAATTTGATTCCACTTGACATTAAGCTTCTGCTACCATGGGTTAACCAGTGAGGAAACATAAAATGTCATTTCTCTGAATTATTTACACAACCTTGCTTTGAAAAACTTTCTTTTTGGGTCCATGGCCTGTCAGATTTTTACATCAAAGCCAAGATTGTGGAAACTTCTGGCCTCCTGATAAAATTTTAGAGAATCATTTTGCTTAATCATAGTCTATACTAAAAGGACTTTGCCCACTACCTTTGCATTGTCTAGTGAGCAAGGGGTTTTAAGCAATGCTCCACATATACCAAAAGTAAAGCCAGTCTGTGCCATGTGGCATCCTTACTAATTTCTACTTCTCCCATGGTTGCTATAGTAGCTTGGCATCCTCGGCTGCCATCTTTTTTGGCACAGAAAGCTATTTAAGATCAGTCCCCTCCTAAGGGATGGCTTTGCCTGCAGACACACCAGAGGCTGTGTAACACCAGAGCCTGTGCTTTCCACACAGGGTTAACCGGCTTTCTAGCAGCGGTACACATAGCTAGACCTGGGCTGTTTCAGACCCTGTTCCAGGTGTGTGAACCAGCACATGCGTCATGAATGGAAACTGCCACAAACTCCTTTGAGCCATGTTCCCCAGCCTGAAACCTGCACAGGTCCGAGAGTGGTCTTCTCCTGTCACCAAGCCCCTTCAGGATGAGCCCTGTGTCCCGCTTTGCTAGCCGTGCAGAGGAGCAGCTGTGGCTATTCAGTCTCTGCTGCTGTGGTCATGTTTAGGGCAGCTGGGTGAGACGTCAGTGCCCACAGGCACTCTCCTTCCCCATGCAGCAGCACCTTGGCGGCTGGGTCCAGCACCTCTAGCCCAAGCTGCTGCTCACTTCAAGCCTCCATCCCCATCGGGCTTCCCCTGCCAGCCAGTCATGCCTTGGGAACAGCACAGGCTGGGTTCTGGGGCATGGAGGGTGATGGAGTTAAGGCCTGGCTCCCCGGGGCCATCTGTGGAGCGTGGTAGCAGGGCTGGTGCTCAGTCATGCCTCGCAGAGCCTGCACCATGGCCAGGGGTCCCAGGAGAAGGGGCAGTCTGTGGGTCTGGCTCTAACGCAGCAGGACAAAGTGCACTCAGGGTCTGTCCGCACTGCAGTTAATGGCTGGGGTTGGTCTGCGCCAGCTGACTCTAAGCCTGCAGAGTCCCAGTGGTGGGACTGTTTCAGCCAGCGAGGTCTACCTGCAGTGTAGACGTACCTTAAAGGTGTCACTCATTGTGTGGGGCAGTAGCCAAGGTTAGACGCAGTGGACAGGGTGGCTTATTTTCTTGGTCGCATCCACATGCTCCAGAATGATTCTAACCCGTTCAGTACGTCGGGTGCATCTCCTTGCCCCCCAATGGCCAGTAACAGACCCAAGTTCAAAGTGGATCCAAGGCACATCATGGCCAGCCTAGTCCAACTTGGCCCGATTACTGAGATAAGCAAGCAAGTGGCATCTATGCTGAATAGCTCTGTTAGACATGGGCTACGTGGAGAGACAGTGACCCTGCTGAGGTCCTCCAGGGTGGGATACAGAGACAGCTTTGCTGGGAATCTGGAGTCTCTCTCTCATCATTAAGTAGGTTGGGTTTCCTGGTGAACCACTGGCACAGGCAGGGTGCAGATGTCTGAACTCTTGGCTCCCCTTCACAACTTCCCACTCGACTGTGCAATGCAAAGCAGTTACAGTCTTCCAGCTGGGCCAGCATGGAAGAAGTTAATCTGCTATTGCAATGAACCTGCACAGATTGCTCCCTGTCTCCAGTGAGTGAGGCTGGAGCCCTGCCTCCCCCTCAGGCAAATGCACAAGGAAGGCTACACCTAGTCTGTAATCAGGGCCCCAGGGAGAGAGACAGGCTGGGCCTTGGTGTGCTGTGCCGTTTTCATGAGGGTCTCACTCCCAGCAGGATTGGGCCCATGGTTTTTCAGCTTTCTTGTATTCTCACAGCGCCTAAGAATCCTGAGTTTGCTGGAGATCAGACCTGGGAGAACTTGTTTGTTTGTTTGTTTTGTAAGAGGGGCTGCTTAGCTCCTGTTACAAGGGTTACTATGATCCCCATGCAGTTGTACATCAAAGGCTGTTTACCTTACACACCATAATGTTTTCTGTTTGGAATTGGATGACTGTGCAGTTCGTTTGAGTTGGAGACCAGCAAATAAAAATCTTAACTCTCTGAGATTGCAAATGTAGTTTTAAATCACTGCATATTTATTAGGCCATCTGCTACTGCGGCATTAATGGCAGAAATCTTACTCCGGGCAATGTATTCACGACCTAGTTTTACCACCTGACATGCAGAATAACAAAGCGCTACTTGCATTTATTTTTGTGCTGAGTAATTTTCAAATGAATTCATAAAACATAAGTGAGCACCAATGTGAAAATTTCCTTTGAGGTTGGGTGATCCAAGGATGATGCGAAGAAGCCAGCATCTGTCATGCCCTCAGTGACCTGTCATGAAAAAGAACTGTATACATCGGACTCCTCTTGTGTGGACAAGGCTATTGTGCTGCACACATGGTTGGGTGCCATTTAATTTTGAAATTCTGAACTTTGCAAGGCAGCTTTTGGCTGAATTGTCCAGGTATTAATGGTGGGAATCAGCTGTATTTGGCTAACAGTCCAAGTGAAGCGCAAACTAAAATGGTTGGTGTTTTGCCAACAGTGGTAAATAGCATTCAGCTTTTCAGAAACAACTGTCCCCAAAGTACCAATTAACACTGAGGTGCCTTTCAGGCAGAAGAATAACAGAAATGGACAATCTCATGAGGTCCCTTCCAGCCCTATGATTTGATTGATGATTGATTGATGATTGATTGAAGTTTCTTTCTTTCCCCTCTTTTCTAGAAAGCAGAGGAGTCTTTAGAGCCTGTTAGAAATGTCCAGGGGGTAACCTTGTTAGTCTGTGTACAGCAAAAACAACGAGAGTCCTGTGGCACCTTATAGACTAACAGATTACTTCGGGCATAAGCTTTCATGGGCTCCAACCCACTTTGTTAGAGACAAGTTACATGTTAAGCATCAAAGTTAAATGTCCAGGTTACAATATTAAAGGGAGGGCACTCTTAAGAGGGACAAGGAAGGGAAATGAGCTGGAGAAGTATGTGTGAAAGAGTGCCAGAAAGGCAGCTCCAGGGAGCAGGAGCTGCATTGGAGAAGCTGGTACAGCACTGTGGGAATGGCTAGAGAGCAAGGCTGGTCCAGAATGGCCCAAAGTCCAGAGCATTTGCTAGGCTAAATGGTTCTGGGGCCAAGGACAGGGCGTGAAGGGCATTAGGGAATGCAGGCGGAGGAGCCTGCCCCTTGGGCTCTGGTGTTGTCCTAAAGCAGCTGAGAGCTGAATCCTGTACTGAGTGGTCCCAGATGATTCTCCCAAGCAGCCATTTCCTGAACGCTGTTACAGCAGCCATTGTGCAGGGCCAGCCTTTCGTAAAGGGGCTTCTATCTCCGCTAGGGACAGGTGCTTCCTGTTGTTTGTGCCGTGCCTCCCTCTATCCACCTGTAATGATCTTGAGGGTTCATTAAAGACGATGCTACTGAATGCGTAAGGAATAGAACTTTAATCATACAAACAGGTGTGTACCTGGGAGCAGCCATGTTAGATCTTCGCTGGGGCATGTCTCCCAATTTACACAACACTGGCCCATGCTAGGGAGTGTCTCTAAATTCACAACCTTCTACAAGCATATCACTACACCACCCACCTTATGAAAACCCTTGATGATTCCTCTGCTTCACAAAATGGCTGTGTTTGAATGGCTTCAGGCTGCCTAGAACCACCAAGCTTCACCGGTGACTCTGGCACAGCTCATTAGCTGTTACTGCACAATGCCCTCTACTCCGCCAGTGCAGACATGATTTAAAATGAGGCCATGACCTCTCTGTGCCCATGGAGGGCAGTGCCTGGCACACCTTCCTGTGGGAGCTGCAGAATAAGGCATTTTCTGATTTCCTTTCCTTGGCCTCCAAACCCCCACGAAAGCTGGATCCAGCAAGCATGGGCTGCATTGTCTCTGCCCACCTATTTCCCACTGTGCCCGGTCCCTGCATGCTGTCGACTGAACCGCCATCCAACTTCATCTCCCCAACCTCAACTGGCTTCTCTGGAGGTCACTTCCAGTGAGGACAGTGGGTTGTGGCCTCTATTTCTAGCTATCCCTGTGCTCAAAGGGGAGGTTTGAATCCATCCCTCAGGGTGAAGTTATTACTTGGTGCACTAATGAAGTTGAATGTGATGGTGGGAACATTCAACACCATTAAAGTTAATGGCCCCTTGTTTTAATAGGGGCATCATGTTTATATCAGATCTATAGGTGATTTATAGCATCAAAACATATTAACCAGTCTGAGCCGCCTGTTCCCAAACGTCCCGAAGCACCAGCTTTGAAATTGCACTAATGCCCTCTAAGTAATTGACAGTTTGTTGGGTAATCTGTCCTGCCAAGAGCCTATTCTGCTTTGCAGTGAGTTACCAGGAGTGGTTGCTAATATTGTCCTGAAGGTGCAAATACACAAAGACATTTTTGTTACACACAGTGGTGACCTCACCAGTGGCCACAAAAACCTGGGTGGCCCCAGGCGCTGGTTGGAAAGCTGCAAAGCCAAGCACTGTTTGCTAACCACAGAAAACAGCATGAGACACAGCAGCTGTGAGAAACATCATGAAACATGCCTGCAGGTGGCCATTTAGCTACTGGCCAGAAACAAAAAACTACTTTTTCATATGGCGGATGTAAACATCAAACAACTATCATTTTACATTCAGATGGTTAAGCTGTAGTTGTGTCTGGAGTAGCAGAGTGTATTGCTGTGACGCTTCCTTTGTATTTTTGTATCGGGCATTGAGTTGTTCCATGTTCCATGTTCTGTTCTGGGTGACCACAGGCACACACTGAAGCATCTTTAATTTTTTGTTTGTGAAGCAAGAATCTTCATCAGCCGTGGTTTGCGGAGATGAAGTTTAGGGGTTGCTTGTGAGCTTTGTATGAGACCGAAGCCAGGGATCTTTTGTGTTGGGTCTGTCACAAGTGGTTTATTTATAACTTTTCGCAAACTCCATTGGGCTTTCCAAGCTTCTTCAGTACTGAAGTTGCATCACTGAAGGTTAAACATGTGGGTCTGAAGGGGCTTACACAACTTCGAGCATTGATGAGGGACATTATTATAGTTGCTGTGTCTGAGAAGACATTGGTTTTCCATGATCCTCTGGAATTCCTGAAGGGTTGTGGCACATGGCGAATGGCTGGGGGAGCAGAGCGACAGCACCAGGAGCCAAGGTGTTTGCGTTGACTTGATGGTTCCAGTGATACACCACAGTGGGTGTGCAATTGGACATCAACAAGTCAAGTATGACGACTTCTGATCCAGACCAGTACACTGTCCTCAGCTACAGAGCACACAGTGACCATCACGATGTCCACAGCACTGATCCTGCTACCCCTAGCTTGCGCTTGCTGGTTTCTGGGCCAAGTCGACCTTGTCTTCTCTTGGCAGCTCCCTTCTTCAGATGGTCATGGATAGTTAACATGGAGTCCAGCTTGGCTCCAAGACAGACTGGGGTGGGATCGTGTCACACAATGGTGAGGCAGAAGGTCACTTCCAGCATGCACGTAACACGCTGTTATCGAGATGGAATATGGTGACTGCTGTTTTGTGAGTTTGACTGAAAGCTAACGGTTGTTAACAACCCAGTCCCTTAGGCGTCATGAAAATGCCAGCCAAACAAGTATCATCAGAGAGGACAGAGACAGGCTGTGCTTGAGAAGTTTTAAACAATGTCAGGCCACCTCCCTGAAAACTGTCAAACCACCACATGCCAATAGCATAAGACAATTCACAGCTTCACACCCAGCCATGCTGAAGATCTTGTCTTGGTCACACAAACTTTGCAGTAGAGCCCGTGAGAATTTAGTGTGAGCAAGATCTGCCGTGTTTGGCATTTCCAGCAGGACTGCCTGAGGGCCGCTGGCTGGTTGGTGTCCCACGTTTCAGACGGTGCCTCTGTCCTGCTGCACAGTGAAGCGCAAGACAACAGAAACGGCAGACACCATCTTCCCTGCACATTAGAAGGTCATCCCAGCATCCTGGATTTGAATTGCTAGGAAGTCTGTGGGGAGAAACTTGCCTTTCTGATGAATTCCTTCACCACAGTATAAAAATGCAACAATGGTCATTAGTAAATCATCACACACGTTAACAGGATCTGGCTATAAGACTGGGAGGCAACTAATACTTTCTTTTTGTTTTGCTGCTGTAAAATTTCAGCTTTTTCAATTTCCATGAAGATTACGACTGGTCTGGGACAAAAAATATGCCTATGGGACAAATCTACCTTGGTCACACAAGGCTCCAGTTATCTCAGTGGGAAGGGAACTAGATTTAAAATCACATATTCAGAAACATATTTCCTGTAGGTGACGGCAACGTTCAGGGACTAATAATATGTAGCAGTTGTGTGGCTTCATATTCAGTTCCAAAACACAGCTGTGTGATAGAACAGGAATGAGGCAGTTATCCCCATTTCACAAGGAACAAAGCTCGAACCATGGCCATCCAGTAATTCACCTCAGGACCCAGAAGGCAGTTGGTGTCAGAGCCAAGTTGAATAGGGCAACCCCTGGCTTCAGTTCTTCGAGCCACACTGAGGTGTCAGGTACCTGACCAGGTTTCCATATTCAGCCATTACAACAACTATAACAGGCGAGTATATGCTTCCCTCTACAAAGAGGCTTCATGCTTCTGTTTTTCCATGTATTAAATAACCATTGTTACGCTCTAGGTGCATTTACAGTTTTTAAAAAATCTGACATCAGCTAAACCAGTGTTAACAAAGGCAAACAAAATAACTGCCTCACCCCACAGCCTGCAGCCCATGGAGCCGTAACAGGCCTTTCCCTGTGGCCTGTCAAAAAGCAGCTTGACAAGTCAGGGAGTGACTTCTAGACCCAGGGCCTTCCCCTAAACCCTAGCACGCAAAGCTCAGCTGTCGGGGTTTTATCGACATTCACGCACAAACAGCTGTTTTGTTTCCAGGGTAAAAAAACTGAATTAAATGAGAGTGACCAGTGGAAACAGGTGCATTTGATTTCCATTATCTATCCTCAGACACCTCCCATCCTGCAGTGCCCCTCCATGTGTCCCCAGTGCTATAAACTTGTCTCTGTGCCGTTTAAATGTCTGCAATTTGACACCCTGTACATCACATAAAATATGATCTGACAAGCCCTCTTAACAATGAAGAGTTTTGCACTAAATTTTCAGGTATTAATTCAGTTCAGGGCTCTTTTCCCATTAAAATCAACGTATGATACCACCACAGAAAGCCCTGACTGAATTATAACTTTGTGTTTTGTATGGGGCATTTTTTTCCTATGGGCAGCAAGGTTTACTGAAAGCAAAGATGAACATAAAAAGCTGAAGAGATTCCAGTGTGTTCAGTGATAGTTTTGTTTGCTTTGGGAAATATGAAATGTTGAGGCACCAGGAAAACTGTTGTATCTTCTCTGGCTGTAATCCAGGGCTAACAGACTATTTTTATACAGTGCAACTTATTTTCCTATAAATGCTGGGTTTAGTTTCTCTCTCTGCCTTTGCCAGTGGTTCCACATTCCTCTTCTCTTCCATTAACAGTGTGAACATTCAGCGTGAATAGCGTGAATCTTGGTTTCTGATACTCACTCAGAGCAGTTTTTTATGCCCTGTATAAATCAGAGTAACACACGGTAAAGCCCAAATCCGCTCAGTGGCTTTGAATATTTAAGTTACAGTATCTCCATCCTGCAGTGGTGGAGAGCAGTGTTTTAAGAGCAGGTACGATCTTTTCTCAAACACAGGTACTTTCTTGGCGCGCGCACGCGCGTGTGTGTGTGTGTGTGTGTGTGAGAGAGAGAGAGAGAGAGTGTGACTGGATTATTGATGAGACTCTCCCAGTCCCAGCTCTGAAACAGTTTTAACAGACTGTAATCTAAATCCTTCTTAATTCACAGTTTACAGGCCAGAAGGGTTCTGAATAAGCCTTTTGTGCCACTCTCTCTTGTGTGACCACCAAGCCACCTGCTACAAACTCTTCAAAAATTTCCTAAGTCACTTGCTCCTGGATAAAATGACCTTAAATATGACAACTTCCTATTCTGTTAAATGTCAGCTAGCATTGCATGGTAGAGTACAAAGGGAAGCCTGCTTGCAGTTCCCCACTCATGTAACTCAAACCTACCATCTGCCATTAACCATCAAATACAAGTACTAACAGCATTTCTTGATATTACCATAGATGCCCTGGCTGAGATGGAGACTCCATCAAGCAAGGTATTGTACATGTAAGTCACCTGAGATTACCTCTGCCCATAGAGCTTACAGTCTACATGGATGACCAGGCAGTAGGAATGGAACATGCCTCTCCAGGATCTGACTTAAGTTCCCTATCTACGAGGCCACACTGCATCGACACCTGTGGGGGTGTTTTAAAAGGTCGCTGCAAGACTGACATCATTAGGGGAAGTCACACAGCACTTAGCGTCACTCCTCCATAGTGTTATCTGTGAATGTAAAACATGAGAGCCAGAGCTGAGAAAGTCGCCCTGCAGGGAACAGGCCTGCTGGTTTGTCTGGCGACGCTGAGTGGTGCTCTGCCCAGGCAGCATCACGGGCCCCGACCACATTCAGCGGCCAGGGGACCAGCACCAGCACAGGACATGCCAGCGCCTTGGTACTTGACCACGCGGCCGCTTGTTGAAAGCACGTCCTGTGTTGGTGCTGGTCCCCCAACCGCTAAAGGTGACTGTGGTCCCCAGGGGAGCCCTGAGCATGTCTTTTCTGTCCTGAGTACACCCAGGGCTTGCCGAGCCCTGTCGCCTGGAGCTTCCCTGCTCTCTGGGCTCAGGGCTTCCCCAAGCCCCACTGCCTGGCATTCAGATAGCAGATTGATTTCCTGGGAAAATGGAAGACAAACTGACACAGGAGAAGCTACATGCCCGTGGGCTCAGGCCTCTACAGAGCACTGCAGGTTTGTGGTGTCTGCCCTTCAGAGTAGCCACAGGAGACATTTATTGAGTAGCTTTTGTTTAATGGCATTGCCCTATGCTGTGAGTGGCGGGTTTTTGACTCACTGTCCACTCCAGATTTCGGGCCTTTTCACTTAGATGCTTTGCCCAGGTTGTTCATGTAAATAAACCCTGCAAAGATGCCCAAAGTCGCCAGGAATGTGTGGTGTTTTTTTGTTTTTTTAATGACTGCTTATTATCAGAAGAGCAGTCAGTGACTGGAGAGGAGGAATGGTAGTCACCCAACCTAGGTTTTGTGCTAATGAATTCCTGGCTGCTTAATTAACAAGATTAAGAATTTTATTTCTAGAGCCAATTGTAACACTGAACGTTTAAATTGCTGGGACCAGGGTTTCTCTGTGAAACCCAAATTAATCCATGAAGAAAATAACGTGCAGCCATGAAGTCAGTCTAAAGTTGATGGCCATTAATTAAGATGTCAACTACAAATGCTCTTGTGGTGGTCTGATTAGCTGAGGGAAGGTCAGGATGAAAGTGGCCAGGCAAGAGGCCAGGTCTCCCCATGCCAGTTGGGGTTCAGAACCAGAGGGTCAGGATCCCAAGAAACCAAGAGGTGGAGGTCAGGAATTAAGGCATGGCAGGAAACCAGAGGTTAGGAGCAAGAGACGGGAGTGGGGAGCGCTGGGCGAAAAGCACAGACAAAGGGGTGCCTAGTTGTACGGTTGACAGCCTGTTCCTCCTCCTGGTTTAAGCAGGGGGTGACAGCCAGTCAGGGGCTTCAGCATTACACCAGTGGGGACTCGGGTGGAGTCTCCTACCTGCGTTGGGGGTCATGCAACCTGGTTCTAGCTGATGCCAGGAAACTGTGGGTGGAGATGAGAGCCAGATGATTCAGGTGTGAGACCTGCAGATTATGACACAGGGAGCCAAAGGGTTTTAATAAGTAGGACCCTTCCAAATTTACTGCCATGAAAAACATAGATTCATGGACTCTAAGGTCAGATGGGACCCATATGATCATCTAGTCTGAGCTCCTACACAATGGAGGCCACAGAACCTCACCCACCCACTCCAGCAATATGCCTCTAACCTGCGACTGAGTATTAAAGTCCTCAAATCATGATTTAAGGACTTTAAGATAAAGAGAATTCACCAGCAGGTGAGCCACGCCCCATGCTACAGAGGAAGGCAAAAAAAAACATATCACAGACTGAAATCTGGTCTCCCCCATGACAGCTGGTATTTTGTGTACTTTTATCTGACGGTAGCCTTTCTCAGACAGGGGCTCCCAACCCAAAAGGGGGTTGCAAGGCTCTTGTCATGTCGCTGTATTGCCATCCTTACTTCACCGCTGCCTTCAGAGCTGGGCCACCAGAGAACAGCAGCTGCTGGCTGGGCATCCAGCTCAGAAGTGGGCCATGCAACAAGCAGACGTTAAGGACAGAATGGTAACACGTAATGGGGGGATTCATCATAGGCCTTTTATGTTTCTATTTTCCTGTTTTAAAATCCAGGGTCCTGCTTTGTTATAACACAATGAAATGTGAGATTTAAAACCCTGAAACCATGAAAGGTGAGATTTTTAAAATGTTATGGGTGTGAAATTTATAAAAATGACTGGAAATTCGGTAGGGCATCAGCCATAGGCATGACAGTGATGTGACCCTTCTATGCGAGCCTGATCAGGCCACCACTGATGCTAGTGTGGACTCATTTATTCACTCACGTGCACGTCTGCAAGAGGCCTCTGACCCCGAATGTGCTCCTTGGGGCTAAATATGTTATTACAAGTTTCTAATAAAAGCATAAAATATTTAAGCATCTCCATTTTCTATGCCCAGACCCTTCCATCCGCCTCTCAGAGACGAGTGCAACAGAACATGCTCAGCACATGCCCTGAGTTCCCCAGAGGTGGCTCAGGTAGCAGAAAGGGGAAGGTGGAGATCAGACAGGGGCAGGAGCCAGCCTCCTGGGCTCACACAGAAGCAGACAGCAAGGGTCCTTTGGCTGGCACAGCGTCGGAAAGAGTCACAAGTCATTTAATTGACTCATTCGTTCACTCCAGTGATTGTGGGGCTGACCTTCTGGACCTCCTCTCTCACCTGTTCCTTTGAGTCTGCAGTAAAATTGCCCATATCAATACCTGTCTCCAGGGTAAATAGTGATGGGTTTGTTACAGAAACAAATGGCAGGCATTATTCAGCATAGTTAGAGGGAAGAGGGCAGAAGAATGACCGCCTGAAATAGGAGACAGAAAGTACACACTGGACATTGCAGGGAAACTCTTGACAATGGGAACATTCATCCAGGAGCATCAGTCAAGAGAGAATGAGACGTTACATTTGAAAGAAGGGAACCGAGCCAGAGTCCAGAATAGATGCCTCCATTTACAAGGAAATGCATACATCACTTCTGCACTGCAGGGCAGTAACCGCACCAGAGGAGCGATGAGACCTTTCGCTCAGTGACCCTATGATACAGTGAGAACAATGCTGCTTTCTGCCCACCCTGGAACTAGGATGGGTCAAGCTGTTTGAATAATGGACCGAAGAATAAAAATGGCATGTTTAGTTCCCCATAATTCCTGGGCTCAGATACTCTGGGGGAAAAAGTCCCTTCGGTGCAGAAGACTGCTGGCCCCAGGGTTACACTCCGCACCACTTGGGTCCTGTTGAAGCCACATGCGGGCCAGGCTGTGTGCTGGCTCGCTGGACAGGCTTGAATTACACCCTGCTTGCAAATATTTGCACAATTGCCAGGTGTGCATGAAACTGCCTGCAAATCCCCCTGTGAGGAGCTCACTTGTGCACAGGCCACAAAGGACCCTCTGCCAGATCCAGAGTCTCGTCCTGGGCACAGGTTTATTCCCAAACATAGACTAAACCCCTAAACAGTTCCTCCTGGGCTGCAGCTCCTGGCAGTTTTCCCCTTTGCTTTGGGGCCGCCTGCAGGATTCTTCCTCGCTCTGCTGAACGCCTCCTCCCAGCACTGTCTTCCTGGCGGCCCATTACCCCAGCAGACTCCCAGTGCTTCCCTGTCCCTCCCCTGCCAGGGAACTCCCCTTCCTTGCTGACAGCCGCCTTCCCTGCCCTCTTAGCTGGTCAAAGTGGGAGCACCTTGCCAGCACGGGGGGGCAGCTCCTGGCAGAAGGCTCAGGAATTGTGCAGATGTCTGAAAATTTATCTCAGAAATGCACCACGCTCCATCACCACTGACCTGTTTCAAATGTGTTCACCACCTCCCAAGGAGAGGACACAATGTCCTGTGAGTTGAGGGCCCATCCAGGTACTGCCCAAAGCCAAGGTCTAAAGTGGGCAAACTGCAAACAATCCAGCTGCTGTGCTTCCAACAAGCTCTGTTAATGAGGAACAGTTTCGTCAGCTTCAGCAGAAATCCACAGTGGCACCGCCGCCTACTGACCACTGTCACAGCTGCGAGAACTTGGTACACAACTGTATTTTGGGCTGCACCTCCCGTGCAGCTGCGCTGAGGTTTGTTCCTTCGTGACACGTGATGGAGCAAATGGTCATGATGACATTAATGCAGCTTTTCTCTATTGCTATTTTGCTGACAGTCTGACTGTGAAATCTGAACCATAGCTGCAAACCAAGAGAGCACCTGACCCAGAAATACAAGCACATACAATTTACAGGGGGTCTCCAGCATTACTGCACACTGTCTCCCTCTCAGGTTGCTCTTGGGTTTAGCTCTGTAGTATCTAAGTGCTAGTAAGGTTTTATACCTCTGTCCTAGCCCACACTCTCCCCTTAGACAAGAAAATCTTAGGGAATGCAGGAAACTAATATTAAATCAGTTGAAATGCAGAACAAGATGTGTTCTTTTAGCAGAGGCAGTTGATGAGCTCAGTGAAATACTGAATGAAACTGAATATGAAAATATTAATGGTGACTGTCATTTGTCACACTGCTATCCATTGCAAGGCAAGCATCCTAAACATCCAATTGACGAGGCACAACAGTTATCAATTCCTACCAGGCAAAGAGCAACAGTGGCCATTTCAGAGACAGACTTGTCATTATCAAAAGCCAGTTTAAGGTTCACCTTTAAAATATAGCAATATTACTCAGGAGAGCCAGCAAATGAAGTGACATCTCTGTAGTAGGAGGCTCCATGGTCAATGTCAGGACAGAATCCACATCAACGGGCAGAACGCTTTCATAACAGCTGGGATGGAGAGGACACCTTCAGCAGAATAATTACAGAGGTCCCAGTCGCTGAAGAGACCGGTAGGCCGTAGCACTACAATGTGAATTCTACACTATAGCAGAGCTTCAGAACCTTGTCCTGGATTTGCCATTTATCCAACGAGAGATAACTTGGTGTATTTCGTCAAAGTGCATTGATTTTTTTTTTAGTCAATAGCAATTTTCATATCACATTATTCATGTTTGCATGTAGTGCAGACAGATTTAAAGCTCTAGCACATTGGTGTTCAAAAATGTCTTTAAATCCCACGGTACTCCAAGGCCATCCTGTTAACAGATGATCATGTCCAAGTTAAGTCATATGGAAAGAGAGAAAGAAAGACAATAAAATACAAGATCTGATATATGGTGTAGGACAGCAAAAGGGGAACTATGGCTGAGAGCCCTTTCTATAACTACATTCAACTCAATGTATTGAGAAAGCATCTCTCAGAATTATTTGGTTTTTGTTTAAACTTTATGGGCCTGGGGATGAGGGTTGCATGGCTCGGAAATGGATGAGGGTGATAAACTCACATCTATATAGTTAGATGCCACATGCTGTGTGAAATCCTTCCATGAGCACACACAGGTGATCTGTGGGACTAGACACTGCCCCTCTGGCCTGTGGGGTGGTTTGAGGAGCGTGGACCACTACCTACATGCCACACAATAGGTAAGAGCCAGATCAGTGACATAAGGCAAATCACTCTGTGAGTCCAGCCTGAGGCAGAATATCTTCAAAGCCAAGCTGGGGTTTGCAACAGAACCTGGATAAGACTTTGAAAGGCCAGCCATGAGGGAAATCTTGTTGAGAGCTCCTCAACAAATGTTGTGTCCACAGTTGCTGGTACTATTCTTATTATACACATCAGCCATGTCCTCAGTCATTTTCTTTGGTCATCCCAAAACACATGTACTCTTTTCAGCTATGCCTTCCTCTCTGTCTTGTCCTTTCACCCCAGGCTTCTTTCTACAGTTGTGTAGCAAGTCCTACACTGGATGATGATCAGCATTCCCTCCATGCGAGTTGCTTTGAGCTTGCTTAATCCAAAACCCTCGTGTTTTGGCAGCTCTGTGCAGGCTCCTTTCAGCAGCTGGTCTTTCTGTCACACTTGAGACAGTTGTGACATTCTCCTGCAAAATGAAAGCAACCTTCTTGACTGCAGAATAGACTCAAAACCAATAGCTAACCAGCTCTCATTGCAACCCAACACACATTGACAAAGCCAAATGGATACCTTGTGCCAGACTACACTGAGCATCCTAGCATAATGGATGATGGTGAAGTACTGGAAACTTGGTGGTTTATGTTATGTGCATTCTGCAATTTTACTCCAAGTTTCATTTGGCTATGATTTTAGCTGTGCCAAGGGCATGCTAATATGAGTGTAGGCAGTTGATATTTCAATTGAGTACTTCAATTCTGCTTATAACTCTTATGCTGCTTGAGCATGACTGTTGAAATGTGAACTCTGACCTCTTAACACACTATCTTAGACCTCTGTTGACTGAAACACAGGGACAACATGAATGTGACTGTCTTGGAGCATCACTGAATCTGGACTGTCCCCTCTTGCTTACTGATTAAATTTGGTTAGTAGCCTTCTTATAGTCACAGCCATGTGTGCAGGTTATTTTTTCTGAGGTTGGTATGAAAGAGTTTCTTCATAGAGCTTTTGCAGCAATTAGCCAGCACTACCAGTATGTATTGGAATGACTGAAGAAACAAACTGCTGATGATGTCCAAAGTAGAGGACAATGAACATTAAAGCCCACATTTTTCAAACAAAAGTATGCAAATGGGTGTATTTTTCAGCTTGGCCAGTACAGGTGTGTAAATCCCCCAGCATACGTGTGTGTGTGTGCGCCCCGCCCACACACATGCATTCCCTTGGTTGCACATACACATTAGGGACACAGCTACTTAAAGTGAGCACATGCAGAAGTGGCTGCAGGCTTTTGAGCGCGCCCTTTTGAAAATCTGGGCATACGCATTTAGCAGTAGCGTCATGTCAGAGTCACTGAGCTGGATTCTCCTGGCACATCCAATAAATCAGAAGTAAGCCCTGCCTTGCCACAATGGACTTATTTTTAGTTTAAACCTAGAGTAAGTACATGAAGAATCAAGTTAATGGAAAAAGTAGCAAAGCAAAACCTTTAGAGATCAACTTCAAGGGATGCTCAAAGAAGAATACGATAAGCTCATGAAGGACAAGCCCATCAATGGCCAGTAGCCAAGATGGTCATCGACACAACTCCATGCGTCAGGTGCCCCTGAACCTCCAACAGTGAGCAACTGGAACTGGGTGATGGGATGAATCACTTGGACTTTCCCTGTTTTGTTCATTCCCCCGAAACCTGGCACTGGTTGCTGTCAGAGACAGGTTACTAGGCTACACGGACCATTGGTCGGATCCAATATGCCCATTCCTATGTTTTCAAGTTTAACTCCACCTTATTAAACTTGCTGGTGCCATTGATGTAATAGGAGAAAATTGCTTCTTCCACTGCAGGAATTATAGGTGACATTTGAAGGCCTGTGCTATACTAGAGGTCAAATGAGACAAATACAGTGGCTGGTTCTGGCCTTAACTCCCACTGACTTCAGCGGGGCCAGGGTTCTCCACATACATTTTGACTTCAGAGGAGCCTGGACTTCACCCTTGGGCCAAATAAGCTGCTGACAGAACTCCAATGACATCAATGAAATTATTCCAGCAGAGAAATTTAAATCCATGAAAGCAGGCTGGATTCAGCAATGACAGCACATCAGTTAAATCACAGGCAGAAGAGAAGCATGTTGTACCCTCCAACAGGAACAAAGAATCTGAAATGACACTGAGGGTCAGTGCCAGCTATGAAGGGAAGGATAAGGCATCATACATTTAAACAACTTTTACGAAAGAGGGAAAAGAGATGCGAGTTTCATGCAAAATTTATGGAGTCAGACTTCCTGTAAGATTGTTCAGATACGTCTCCAAGGTCCATATCCTCAGCTGGTGTAAATCCATTCAAGCCAATGCAGATGTGCTGATTTACACCAGCTTCACATGCAACCCAGAGCTTTGTAAATGTCTCTAAGAGACAAGATTGTCCTGCTGAGGCTATGCTGCTCTGAGCTATCTGCAGGGGCATGTCCATATGATCCATAACATTGTCCTGAAATTTTTTCCTTTTGAAATACCACATGCATCAGGCCCAGATGAGTAGATTTCATTCTGGTTATTAAGACTGGATTCAGAAAGTTCGGTAAGAGACAACTGTCTTCTCTCTCTTTTAAAATCTATTTCTTCCCTCCAAGTAGATTTGTTTTACATCAGAGTAAAGGCTAAATAAATGCCTCTAAACACCTGAAAAACATGTCAACATTCAACTTTGAAATAGAACTCATTGAAGTGTAAAATTACAGCCCTCATTCCAACACTCTCTAACCAACAGTGCAGTTATGTAACCCGAATCGCACTTCAGTGAGACAGGGTTTAACACACCGTGCAAGCCCCACAAAGTAATTACATTGATCTCAACAGAGACACAAAAGCCCTGCTCTGCCAGTTCCCTTCTCCTCAACAAAGATTCGAGGCAATGCAGGGAGTGGGGGTGGATTTCGTTCTGGTGGTAAAACCAAAGCAGGTCACTTTAATTACAGTTCCCAGTGCACTAAGGTTAGAGGGGAAAGAACCAGAGACACGATTTAGATGATCTCCAACTTCCCATCCTACAGGTAAATCCCTCGCTTTCTGAAATGCCCTGTGGTTTATCTGCTGCCAAGAGAGCTTAAAAACTGCAGAATTCACCTAGACCAGGTCATCACTGTTTTGGCAATGGTCACTAGATGGGTTATGTGCCTTGCAACTAATTGCTAGCTAGCTGCTAAGGGGTTGAACTGTTCTGAAATGGATGTGCAAAGACTAGAGTATGTGAACACCACTCACCCCAGCTAGGCACTGCTTATGTCCTATGGCTTGGGAAAGACCCAAGGGCAGTAAAGCCTGCTTAACCAGCCTCCTGAGGCTCCCCGCTGGCTCCTGAGTGTAGGGCTATTCTGCACCTCCCTGTCTTCTGGATCCCTGAGCATGACTGGAGCCATCCCCACATCCTGCCATGACTCCATGGGGCCACAGATGCCTTAAGTTGGTCCAGGGCCTGATCTAGCACCATGGTGACACCAAGCCAAACCTCCAGCTCTCCCCCTCACAGCCCGGCTGGGTTAAAGGATCCAGCCATAGAACTTGATCTTACTTCAACACTACCGTCCCTCTCTTTCTGCAAGGTTCGTGGGTGAATTCTGACTGCTCAGCAACTCTGGGCAGTTAGACTGAACCTGCTCCTTTTTTGTAAGCAGGCCCTCCTGCAGCCAGACTAAATGTATGTGTATATCCAATTAGGATAAATTCATTTAATTTATATTTATACCCAATAAGGACTACTCAATCTATTAGCTCTCCCCGAAATAAGCTTCCAATCCTCATTTAAATCTTGGTGATTAACTGTAGGAAAGTGAGCCCTGAAAGCAAGTCAGCCAGGAATACACTGACTCCCCTTTATTTCCAAAATCCAGAGCGACTGCAAGAACAGACAGCTGAAGTTAATGAGAAGAGAGGCTTCATCTTAAAGCATAAAATGCAACCAAGACACAAAACACAATGTACCAGCTGCCCAAGCAAGCACAAGAAAAGAGAAGAAAACAGAAAGAGAAGGTTGTAAAGAGGGCAAATGAGAGGACAAGAGACTCCGGTGAGGCAGTGAAATGAAGAGGTATCTTAAAAAACAATCTTTAGACCCTAAAACCGAGGATGAAGATTATCGGCTGCACCATACTGTATTTATGGATCAACTCAAAATGGCATTAGACTGTAAAAAGGCCATTCCATGCGGACAGCTATGATGGAGTTTGTTGGGTTATCACAATGGGGAGTGCGCTGCTGGGTTTTGGTAAGTACAGAGTTTGTGCTGATTCAGTTAAAGCTGTTGTGGCTGGAATTAGATTTTCTTTCCTTGTTTGTTTATGTGGGTCTCACTCCTGCACTCCCTGCTCAGTCAGGCAAAACTACCCACCAAACTAAATATTGGACTGGGCTGTGCGGTGGGCAACACTTTCAGGCAACTGTTACTGCTTCCTAAAGTGCAGGACAGAGGTAATTTGGAAGTACTCTGCTCTAGTGGCTATAAACCTTTTGAAATGGAGTGTCCCTTGCTTTCTCCTTTGTACCTGCAGTGCAAATGTGCATCTCGCCCAGCTCCCAGAACTGTCTTCTTCTTATAAACCACTGTGTATACAGAGATTAAAACGAAATCATTGATATCGGCCTTAAGAGGTTGGACACTGGTATGGTCTGATACTCAGTGCGAGAGTGACTAGGAGAATCCAGGTGTAAGCAAGCTGCCCACCCTCCCGAGGGAGAGAGACGGCTGTTTCAGGTCTCCGGCCCTTCGTAGGGTGGGACCACCAAGTCTTTAGCCCCTTGGCCGGGCAACAGTTCCACTCTCTCAGGTCCACTATAGGGCTTCCAGGTCCACAGTCTCAGTTTCTTGAGTGAGGGGTTTGTGGCCCACAAAGGAGCATGGGGACAGGGCTAGGACTAATGAGGGTGTGGGATCACACAGCTCCGCTGTATCCCAGCCGAGGTCCCCAGTAGGGGCTGAGACCTCCGGGCCAGGATCAGCAGGGTCCTGGCCGCAACACACCAACCCTGAGGTGGGCCCTATGGGGCCTGAGGCCTTGGTGCAGGGGTCAGTGGGGTCCTCACCGCAACACGCTGCCCCTGGGACGTGGCTCCCCACCAAGGGTTGAGACCCGCACTCCCCTGGCTCACTGCTAGACTTGTGCTCCAGCCGTACCTCCGCCGTCAGTTCCTCGGGGTAGTCACCCAGGGAAGGTCCTGGGTTCAATTCCCAGGGGGTTGGACTCGATGATCTCACGAGGTCCCTTCCAGCCCTATGATTTGATTTGATTTGAAAGACTGAAGAATCCTTCCAGGCGGCGGCAGGTCGAGGAGTCCCTCAGGCTCCTCCGCAGAAGGTGACTCCTCCAGGTTGCATGAGGAGGGCAGAGGCTCGGGACCCTCATCAGCCAAGGGCAGCTCCTCCAAGTGGCATGGGGGAGGCAGAGCTTCGGGGACCCCAGCAGGGAATAGCTTGGGAGCGCCCGCCTGCTCCTCTGTCGACAATTCCCCCTGCAGACCGCTGGTGGATCCGGATCCAGGCGGCAGCTCCCAGTCCCTAGGTGCCGGCGGTCCCCGCCAGACGCCCGGGCCCGGGTCTGGTGGCCAGAGCCCTGCTTCTCCACAGAGTGGCCCAGGGTCAGGAGTGAGCCAAGGCGCATCCCTCCCCTTCGGCAGCTTGTGCTGAATTGAGCGGGGTGCCTCCCTTTTTAGACTTCCAGTCCCACCCCTCCACTTCCAGCCTTATCGACAGGCCGCTTCTGGCTCTGCCCCCCTGCAGTCAGGCAGAACCCTCCGGCCTATCTCCAAGGGGGGCTGGGACCTCCTGCTACACCAGGTCCCCGCTCAGCACAAGCCTGGCGTTCGTGACAAAGACAAGAACTGTTTAACTGAAGACTCCTTTGATAGGTCTCGGGGGAGGCAAAGTCAATGCGGCACATGGTCAGAATGTGCAGGGGAAAGAGTTTGAGTCTGATGTGGTGGGTATGGGAAGCCGGGGGAGATTTGGGTTTGTAGCACGAATCACAGAACTAAAGAACTGAAAGGGACCTTGATAGTTTGTCTAATCCAGGCTCCTGAACTGATGCAGGGCTAAGTGTTAATCTAGACCAGTGTCTTTCAATGACTGGTCTGTGGCCTGCTACCTGTCTTTGAGCTCTCTCTGGCATAGATTAGGAAGGTAGCAAGTGGGTCCCTGGTATCAAAAAGGTTGAGTAGCACTGATCTAGACCATCCCTTACAGGCATTTGTCTAACCAGTTCTTAAAAATCTCCAGTGATGGAGATTCCATGACCTCCCTAGTTTAGTTCTTCCAGGACTCACCTGCTCTTACAGTTAGTGAGCTTTTCCTAATATCTAACTTAAATCTCCCTTGCTGTAATTTAAGCCCATTATTCCTTATCCTGTTCTAAACAGATTTGTGTTTATTACAATGTTTATGTATTTAAAGACTGTTTTGTCCCCCTCTCAGTCTTCTCTTCTCCAGACTAAGATAGCCCAGTTTTTCCAATCTTTCCTTATAGGTCATGTTTTCTAGACCCTTACTCATTTTTGCTGCTGTCCTCTGAATTTTCTCCAATTTGTCCATCCTTCCCAAAGTGTGGTGCCCAGCACTGGACACTGTACTGCAAGTGAGGCTTCTCAGCACTGAGCAGAGTGGAAGAATTATTGTACTTCTTGTGTCTTGATTACAATACCTCTGTGAATACATCCTCAAATTATATTCCCTTTTTTTTCTGTCACAACATTACATAGTTGACTTGTATTTAATTTGCGATAACTCTCAGATCTTTTTATGCAGCTCTCCTTCCCAAGCAATCATTTCCCATTGTGCATTGGTGCGATTTACTATTCCTAAGTGTTCTACGTGCATTTGTCTTTACTGCATTTCACCCTGTTCATTTGAGACCAGTTTGTCAGACCATTTTGAAGTCTCATCTTGCCCTTCACAGCACTTGCAACCCCTCCCAACTTGGCATCCTTCATAATTGTAACCTCTGTGCCATTATCCAATCATTTATGAAGCTAGTAACTAGAAATGGAGCCAGGACACACTGCTATAGGAGCCCCCTCAATATGCCCTTCCAGCTTGACTGTATGAACCTTTGATAACTCTTCTCTGAATATGGTTTTTTTCAACCAATTGCACAGCCACTCTATAGTACCTTTGTCTAGACTATATTTCTCTAGCTTGCTTATGAGACTGTGATGTGAGACAGTGTCAAAAGCCTTCTTAAAGTCGAGATTTATCACATCTACTGCCTCCCCTCATTCACAAAGCTTGTTACCCCATCAAAAAAGAGATCTATTAGGTTTGCGTGACATGGTTTGTTCTTGACAAATCTGTGCCAACTGTCCCTTATCACCTTATTATCTTGCAGGTGTTGGCAGACTGGTTGATTATCTTCCTCTATTACCTTTCTAAGCACCCAAGTTAAAATGACTCATCTATAATCTGCTGGGCTGTCCTTATTCCTCTTATAGACAGGTTTTGTATTTGTCCTCTTCCAGGCCTCTTGGATCCCATCTGTCCTCCAGAATCCCTCAAAGCTAATCACTAATGGCACAGAGACCTCCTCAGCTGCCTTTTCTGTTATTCTCTTTCATTCCTCATTGAGCAATGGGCAGAACCTGGCTTTGGTCTTGCTTCTCATGTATTTGTGCACTGCATTCTTGTTCCTCTTTATGTCCCTAGCTAGTTTAATTAGTTCTGTGCTTTGGCCTTTCCAATTTTGTCCCTACAAACTTGTGTTAGTTTTTCTCTTCATCTTTCAAAGTAAAGAAGGGGAAATGATTGCAATATCTCTGTAATTTAACATATTTCCTAAGAGCCAGTTCTCTTGTTCCAGATAGTGGTAATTTCACCTGAACTTTCTATGGTTGAACCTGATGACACTCTTTTAATGAACTGAGCTAGTGTCTCTTGCTGGTATTTGTTTGCGGATAGGTATTCTGTACCAAGCTGAAGTAAAAGAGTGGTTTTTTTAGAGTCAGTTGCTGTATACTGGTCATAAAGTTAACTGGCTGCAAGTACCGTGTTTGACATTAAAACGTCAACAAATACAGAGTTATATCCTGTTCTCTGTAGGGAACATCAAAGATCCAGTAGCACTGTTTGGTAACTGTCGGCCAATGGTGACGATTTAATGTTGAACATTGTGTAGGTGATACATTCTGAATTTGCTCTTTTACCCAGACATTCGCTAACCTGTGCAAGTGTCAGAGAGCATCATATTTCTTTTATTTCCTTAGCAAGCTGAAATCTTCTTTAAGGTGTGTAAGAGATATAGCATAGGACGAAAGATATTCTCTCTCAATAAAATTGTCCTACTTGACAAATATTATAGAATATTGTAGCAGGGTGGTTTCCTCACTCTGGTGAAGGAGGAGTTAAAAGCCCCGAGAAAAGAGCAGCCATTGGGAGCAGGTAGCTACAGAACGAATCGGGGCCCAAGAGCCCTGTCTAAAGGAAGGCTGCAGCCACAGCTCTGGGCAGTGTTCCCCTGCTGCCTGGGGAGAAAGGAGGCATTGGCTGGCTGCAAGAAGCAGGACCAGGGACAGCACCATGGGGGGCTCGATGGGCGCAAGAGCCCAGAACCCTGAAATAAGGACAAGAGGTAGCTGATGGGTGGCACGGACGTGGCCCAGGGGAACTGAAAGGCTATGCTGGGGGTCAAGGTAGCACCAGCGCATAGTGTATAGGCGTCCTGGACCAGGGCCAGGAGAAGTAAGTGGATCTGGGTCCTTCCAGCCCTCCCCCCAAACCATCA
The DNA here is from genome assembly GCA_007922195.1 of Podocnemis expansa. NCBI lineage: Eukaryota > Metazoa > Chordata > Testudines > Podocnemididae > Podocnemis > Podocnemis expansa. Next base: position 2,008,747 of record ML681973.1, on the reverse strand, counting down.
AGTGAGCAGCACCACGACTAGTGGTGTCCACAGACACTGAATGGGCCACCTGGACTCGATACTGCCCAGAAGGGGGAACTCAGAGCGGCTCAGCTGGAGGGCTGAGGCACCATACAGAGATGGAGCACGGGTCATGAGACAGGTGCGCACTTGAGCAATTCCCGAGAACCATCACTAGGAGGCGCCTTTCAGGTGAGCCTGGTGCTAGTGAATGTCTACAATGATCATACAAACCATAGGAACAAAATTCCAAAGTCTCTGCTCCCACAACAAGGGTTTAATATCTCCAGGCCTTTAAAAGAAGATGCTGTGCTGGACAATATTGTGAATTCAGTATTCAGTTTCGTTAGCGGGGAAAGGAGAGAACTTGGTTTTTGGAGACACTATGTAGTGTGAGCGTTCAGAAGGCTTTTAAAGGCTTAGACTGGGCTATAAATAAATACAAACAGTAGGCTGTAGTAGTGACCCTGTCCACTCTGAATGGGGGCAGGCTTGTGGTATAGCCTGTGTCCTGTGGATGGCAACCTCAATGGAAAGTGTTTTGTGCCCATTTGAGATAATGACTAGGTCCTTAATGGAGCCAGCAGTCTAAATAAATTTCACTGTAAGGTATAATTTTCTCTCGCTTACTTATTCACTTTAGTGCCAGGCTAGGGCTTATTAAGAACTTGTGGCCCAGTTTAGAATGGTCTGGGTCCTGGGTGCAGATTCACCTACCCAGTGGCTGTGCAGCAGCAGGAGTTGTCATTGCTAATCACAGAGAACGGCCATGACTCAGCTGTTGCAATGGACCCAATGCCCTCATTAATTCTGCAGTGCCTGGTTAGATGGAAAATCCATGGAAATCAATCCCCGGAGCTATGCAAGACGTTCCAAGCATGCTCAGAAATGGCAGCCTGAGGGCAGCAAGCCAAATGGGCATGGGGAAAGGGAGATGAGAGTCCTATGAAGAACGGCACCCAGCAACACAAGCAAGGGGATGAGCAGGGAAGGAGCCACAAGCCCTAAAGTGAAAAGCTGGAAGGATGCTGCCTGTGCACAGTTGGGTCCCAAAGAGTGTACAGACTGCATGCTCGGAAATTTCCCTGCGGAGTGAAGGAGCAGCGCAGGACTGAGATCCCCTCATAAACCCTGCCCTGGAATCAGCATTGGGCCTGTTGCAGCCACTTCCACTCGTCCGCTGCGGCTTCCCCATTCCCCAGATGGTTCCAGGGCCCCTCCACAGAGATCCTGCTCCCCATCAGCTGCCGTATTTCTTAGGCAGCTCCTCTTTGCACGGTGCTGGCACTGTTTTCTATGTCTGCTTCTCCAGGCATGGTGACTGGTTGAAGTCTGTGATTCCAAGGAGTAATCTCTTCACTGTGTGAATGGGGCCGGGCCTCACCATCACTGTCCTGGGAGCTGGGAGGGATCCACTGTGCCAATCCACAGTCCACCCTTGTAGTGATTCCTCCTAACCCTGCAAAAGGCGAGAGCTGCCTCCTGCCTGTCTCCCATTCAGGCTCACAGGCCGTCTCCCACACCACTTTGTTGTAACATACCTGGTATTGATAGAAATTCACCTCTTTCCATCCTCTGGCACATGCTGAAAGTGAAGCTAGCCACTGGGCAGGGTGACTGTATGTCAGGGACATGCAAGCCACGTGCTCCAGCTGTTCAGAGGCACGATGAACTCGTTATCATCCCAGCACTTACTGGGCTGCAATACTGCTTAGGATACACAGGTGTACTCCTGCCAGCCCGGGCAGCTAATCCCCCATTTCCCAGGAGAGAGCTGTGTTCATTGCAGAGAAGAATCCGCCCCAGGTTTGCCTGGCTATCTTGCGTATTTATTTAAAATATTGCTGACTGAGAGAGCTTCTCAAGATGCAGGTTTATTCTTCCTGGGCTCCCCAGGGAGCGCAATCTAACAGTCCCATCTCCCACGCGCCTGGAATAACTGGTCCAAAAGCTCCAGCACTGGAATACACAGGGCCTGACCCTGAGCGGTGCTGAGAGCACATGGCCCTGATGGGGTTAGGGTGCTCAGCACCTTTGAGGATCCAGCCCTAGTAAGGTCCACCAGAGCCCTATCTGTGGCCTCCTCCAATTTGCCAACACCCTTGAAAATGTAAGCTGGGTCAGGAAAGGACTGGCCCCTGCTGAGCTGGCTGGGGAAGGGGAACAGGCTCTGGGCCAGACTGGGTTTGCATGAGCACAGCCACCCTGCGTAAGTGCACAGCGTGATGGGCCTGCTTCACCCAAATGGCTCCTTTGGTTGTGCTGGGTCATACGTCACGGTGGTGTCCAATGCAGAGGTTATGAAAACGTCGCTCCCCGTAGCGTAGGAGCAAAGGGCAGCAGCACTGTGCATAGCCTGTCTTGATGGAAGGATGCCAGAGCCCTGGGCGTGGGGCAGGAAGTGGGGACAGGTTTCCCTGCTGGGTGTGTGGGCTCCAGGCCTGGTTTACCCCCTGCCACCCCCCTGTTGTTCACAGGTGGAGCCAGCTAAGCCCTGTGTGTGGCCAAGGACAACAGCTGTGAGTGGGGTGTGAGGAGAAAGAAAAGGGAGGCAAAGGAGTCTGCCTGGCATCCTCTGGAGTGGAGGTTTTGCTCACAGGTTCATGTTTATGAATCCTGCTTGTGGTATTTCCGCAGGTTAACCCTGAGGTACTTCCCTCCTTGTATTACACAGGTTTCTTTCTACCTGCAGACTCTGTGCTTGCGAGAGGAGAAGGATCACACTAACAAAGCCATGTGGCCTCCCTCCGAGGCCGACATCGAAGGGCCAATGACCCATGCCACTTGGTGGATGCCAGATACACCACAGACTCGCCAGACCTGTATGGCAGCCCCGACGCCAAGGGGCTACTGGTTCTGTCATGGGTGGCATACCCTGATGAGGCTGAGGGGACCCTTTTTGGCAGATACCTTGTGAAGGATGTGGCGGAAACAGCCACTCACAGCCTGGCTGGGCTGAGGCAGAGCACCAGGTTGCATGTTGTGGCTGAAGCCCAGCCGACCCAATGGCGGAACGCTCCACCACCAAGAGGGCCACGGACTGGGACACGGTGGAGTAGAAAGGGCCCAAGTGTGGAACCTCTTCACATGGTCTACTCTGGCCTGAAAGTCGGAGTAGATCCCATGGCCCCAGCACCTCTCTCTGCACCCAAATGCAGAGAGAGGATTGGGGGGATGTTGGTGCAGCAGGCCCTCTCTCTATATCTTCCCTGTAACAGGGGCTTAGGCTCCATGCCATACAAGAAGATCCCCTCCCTGTTCGCCTTTAGATATCCTGCCCTCTCCATCCTACGGAGCAGAGCTGTCTTGATTTTGTGGTATGCCAGTATAATGTGGGGCAGTATTTGCCCACATGTGACTAGCCCAAGGTCCTAGAGCCAGTGCCCAAGTCCTGATTCCTACTTCTGTGGTCCAACACCGCACAATCCTCATTAGTCGTTCTTTTTCTTACCATTGCACCCAAGCGCCCTAGTGAAGGACCAGAACCCCATTGGACCAGGTGCTATACAAACACAGGACAAAAAAATTCACTCCCCCAAAGAGCTAAGAATTGAAGTAAAAGCCAAGAGACACCAAGTGGATACAGACTGACTGTGGAGGGCAAAGAAACAGTCAGCACGATGGACTGTGGTCTCCGCACACTTGCAGCCAAACTGCCATTTCATGACAAAGAAGAGTTTGGAGCTGGGATCTGAAGGAGGATGCTGAGGTAGATGTGGATCTCCTCCCAACTGTGGGGGCAGCATGGAGAAAGCACCCAGGGGCTTGTGTGAAAAAGTAACTATTGGGCGATAGAGGCCAGCACCGTGGGCCAACTGGGGGAAAGAGTCGCCATCCTGGAGATGATGGTAGGGAGCAGAATGGACTGTGAAGGGCTTTGAAAGTGAAGGCAAACCACTTCTGTTTGGCATGAGAGAGAAAAGGGGGGGGGGGGGGCAGAGAAAGGATGCAAAGAGAAAGGTGATGGTTCAGGGAACAGGCTGGGAGAGCCACCTTGCAGCAAATAGATGGATCATCACATGCCGATTCCCATCCCCTAAAAGGAGGCCGTTGTTGAGCATTTGCCTTTGGAGCCAAAGGCTGTGGTGTCCTTAACAACTCTGCTGCAGTGACAGCTTCAAAACCAACAGTGGGTGCTGCTTCCACGACCTTACAGAAGGAGGAGAGATTCCATAGTCCGAATACTAGAAGAGGAGGGAAAAAGCACTGTTTTTTTTTCAAATAGTCATGATCACTCCTTTCATCTTTCACCTCACAACGTGGAGGGTTGTAATGGGATGGAAGACACCCATGGATTAAAGATTAAGCCAAGCTCTCCACTAATTTCCCTTCAGTTGTTTTATTCCTGCAAAACAGGGCAAGTACAGTACTTGGTGTCCCCAGGATATGATCTGATGCTACATACATTTGCTGCCTAATCCTCAGTTGATAATACCAGAGGTGTCATAAATGAAAAACTCTCACTCACCTAACGAATTTTGGGATGTAAAAATAAAGAAATGTAAAGTGTATGGCAATCAAAGCCTTTCTGAATAAATAGGAACGCAAAATGCTCTAACCTTCCTGATTTTAAATCTATTACAATACATTTAAATGAACCAAAGTTATTCACGCTGAACACTGTGGGTCTTATTGCAAACATAGGATGTTTCACCAGTTGCAGACACCCAAGGGTGGCTGAAAGCACTTAATTTAACCTTCTGCCTCACAGCTCATTGAAGATCATGTAATAGATAATGAAATCCCATCCGCTTTTTCCGTAATTATGCCTAAATTTAGCATGCTATATCCCTTACCTGAATCAACAGACGAGTTATAACCTTGTTGCTGTTAGATCCACTAACGAAGCTCGCCAGGCAATTTGCCCAGGGCTGTTAGCTCAGCTGTGTTCTAAGGGACCTGTACAGAGTCATAATGCTGCCTGATGCCGGTTATGCTATTGTCTCTTCCAATCATTTCAGAGTTTGGGAGGCAGGCTAGGGTAGTGGGGAAACACTCTCCAAACAATGCTCTCATTCACAGCAAGGACAGGCTAACGAGATTAATAGGTCAGACATCAAGAGGGCTACCCGTGTCTAATTTAGGAGTGTATCGTAGAAGCATAGGACTGGAAGGGGACCCCAGCTGGTCATCTACTTCAGTCCCCTGAACTCCAGGCAGGACTACGGAATGACTAGACCATTCCTGATAGGCGTTTGTCTAACATAGCGAGAAACCACCAGCAAATGACCCTGTTATTTAAAAATGTCCAGTGATGGAGATTACTCAACCTTCCTAGATGATTTCTGTTTGTGGTGTATCTCTTTATCCACATTTTCCCAATCCTTTCTCCAGAGAATATTGGACCCAATCTAAGCCTTCAAAGGCCCAACCTCCTCAGCAAAGCTCTGATAGAGACAGGCCAAGATGCTATTTACACTGGGTGAGCTGAGCTCACCCCTGCTTGAAACCAGGCTATGCTGTACCAGTTCGGACATGGTGTGTCTGCACAGCAGAGGAAAACCCACTCCTAGCTCAGCCAGTAGGGTCCAGAGCTGAGGCTCCAGCCTGTACCTGGAAGTCCACCAGCAATGAAACAGCCCCACAAGCCTTTGTCAGCTGGCATGGGCAACCATGGCTTTTCCTTTCAGTGTAGAGGTGACCAGAGCAAGTGGGATGTTGCACTTGCTCCGCTCCATCAAGCGCTGGACTGGGGCAGCTCCCCACTGAGTGAAGAAGGGAGTTTATTTTTATGAGTAAATAAATTAGATATAGAATTAAGGGGGAAAGCTGAAAAGCAACTTTCACCGTATGGACACTTGCCTCTGCCCCCCCAATCTTTCCTCCGTGCCCCCAGGTTCCCTACCTCTCGATTTAGCTCCCTGTCTGACTGCCCCTGCAGCAAGCTGGACACTACTGATCCTGGAGACCCAGCTCAGCCAGCAAAAGCTTCCAGGTGGTATAAAAAGGACAATAAATAATTCGTGGACCATTTCAAGGCCCTAACCTGCTGTTCACCTGAGCTTAGGGGCCAGCACCTACACGCATGACCTGCTATTCAGCCCCATAGCATCATGGAAAGTCTGTAACAAGAATGAGCTCACGGGGCTTGAGCAGGTTTGTAACGTTCACCCGAGTTTCCAAACCTTCTTTTGATACAGAGCCTGTCAGGGCTTTTTGCCAAGGCTCTGAGCCATCCACTGAGTTCACAGGGTGACTGCCCCAGCTGCAAAGAGGGACAGATCCTGCCTTAGGCCATTGTAGGGACCAAAATGCAGTGCACATGCTGGGTGACCACTGTGCAGGGCAAGACACTTTGTGCCTCCCTCCAACCGTGTGCCAGAGAATTCAGGGCAGAGAGGCCATGCCCAGTATGGGCCCAAGCCCCATCTCCAGCAAGGAGATGATGGCACCGCTGGGCGCAGGCAGGTCCTGTAGTTCAATATTGGAGAGGAGCATCCATTGTTCAGCCTCCTGCCATTCAGCCAGTCACTCCCTTGGCTCCGCATACCCATCCGCATGACCTTGAAATCTGACATGCGGTTCCTTCTGGAGGCACGCAAGGCACTAGGTAGTGCCTCATACTTGCTAATTGCACCAAATAGGAGTCAATTTCCTAGCATTCAAATGATCCAGCCCCACAGTCCCACTCTGTGTTAAAAAACATGGAAATCTGGCCAGCACACTATGCTACATGACTGTACACTCACTTCAGTGCTTCTTTTCAACATAGAAAATTTAAAAAAAAAAAAAAAAGAAAAGAAAAAAACCAGTCATTCACAACTCAACTCACCCTGCTTAAAAGCCTGCAAGGACAGCAGCCTATTATTAACATGTGGAGGGCTGTGGTTGCAGAATAAAGAAAAGCGCCTGTATAATTTGCGCTAATGTAACTAGGAAGACACTTCCATTCAGCTGGGTGCGGAAAACAGTAGGTGCCATAATGGGCCTGGTGAAGAAGCCAACAAGGCCAGTATGCAGGCCTTTTTATGGAGTCAAATAAGTGATAAACTTTTGGTGCCAGCAGGGTATCTTCAAGGGCTCTGCCTCTCCAGCCAAAGACAAGCCTCTCTGGTCATTCTCAGTGTGGGCTGCTAAGCCCATCTGATGGCTGACGCTCAAGCTGGAATATGTTTCTGTTGTAGCCATTTCCATGTGAGTTATGGGTTGAGCTGCAGTTGACGTGGCTTTGTATTAACAAGATGTTTGTGCAGAAACTGTTACACTTGGCAAGCGAAGAAGACGGTTTGAACTGGTTACACCAGTCCAGCAGTGAGATGCCAGTGCTCTTTGTGTCTGCCAAATTATTCTCTGCCCTGTGCTTTCACTTCCTGCTTTATTTGTCCACGTCAGCCTCATTGGTGAGAAAGGAGAGAAATCTTCTGGCAAAGTGAAAATCTCCCAATTAAAAAGTGTACGCCACATGAAAATGTCAATCCTCAAGAGCAGTGGTAAACGTGGTCACCTCTTGTCCTCAATTTATGCTGTTTCCTTCATCCTGGGCAGTTTATTTGTGCTGATAAGGATTGGTTTAACCCCCGTCTGCCAGCTAATAAAAGCTGCTGGGATGGAAGCATGCATAATCTGTCTGAGGGAATGTGCACAGTAAAACCTGCAGCCATTGCGCCGTGGCCAGAACATAGGGCTGAAATAAATATGGCCTCACCTGACACACCTGGCAAGAAGTGTTCTCAACAGGGGACATTTCAGAGAGCCCTGCTCACCCTGCTGTGTGCTAGCCCCCTGATAGGGGATGGAAACACTGTGAACCCCAGTTCAGGCTGCTTCTCCCTAATTCTTCCCCTGAGGAGCAGAGCTAGCCTCTCCCCCAGCTGTCCTCTCCCCCTCCCCTGAACAAAGAGGGTTCAGCCCCCGAGCCTGCCCAGTGTGGGGGGATCTGCCAAAGGGCATTGACACAGAGTCTGCCTCCCCGCTTGCTGCTCAGGCCGCCTGGTGGCTGCTACCCTGAGAATTTCACTCGCTCTGTAAAATGGACCGAACACTCTTCCCTCCCCATCCCCGAGGGCTGACTGGTCTGGTTTTCCTGCCAGCTCGCCTGGGCAGGGGCAGTCCCTGAGTGTGTCACTCTCGCAAGCCTTGGGAGACAGACCTCTCCTCGCTTACAGACAGCCCCCCAGCCTTAAACAGATACTTACCAGCACCCTAACAACAGAACCATTAAAGCAGGCACATGTCCCTGCAATAAACCACACTGCCAGCTTTGCCCACATATCTGCACAAAAGACGCCATCACAAGACCTATCAAACCACCTCCTCCAGCAAGGGCTCATCCACCAATGTGATTTATGCCATCATGTGCTGGCAATGCCCCCCTGCCTTAAACACTGGACAAACAGGACAGCCTCTGAGCAAAAGCGTAAATGGACACGAATCTGCCATCAGAAATCACAACGTTCAAAAACCAGTAGGGAAACACTTCGATTTCCCTGCTCACTCCAATTATAATTTGTTAAGAGCTGTTCTCCAAAAAATGGATAACAAATGGAAGCTTCAAAGAGAAACTGCAGAATTGGACTTCATATGCAGATTTGACATCATTGCCTTAGGGTTAAATAAGGATCTCAGGGTTTGTTTGTGTTTTCTCATTACAACAGATGATTTGACCTCATCTTCCTCTATATGCTGTTCCCCAGGGTTTGAATCTAAACAACAACATTGATTTGCTGTACAGTGTGACCTGATCCCATGCTTACACCTTCCTGCATTTATTTCCTCCCATTCTGTAAATTCCCCCATCTTCAAAGCATCGGATGAAGTGGGATTTTCCTTCACATGAGTTCATGCAATAGATAAATTTGTTAGTCTTTAAAGTGCCCCAGGACTCCTTGTTTGCTTTGCTGAAGTAGACTAACCTGGCTGCCCCTCTGGAACTTCTCTCCAGCAGCAAGAGCAATAGGACCCTGAGTGCAGTTGGGGCCACTGAGGTGCAGCTACGCAGCCCCTGACAGCACCTGTCCCACCCAGAGTGACAGTAGAGAGGCTCAGTGTTATGGTTGCCACAGGCTGTGGGGGCCAAACCCGTGGTGCTGCTACTCTGATCCCCATACTAACCCCAGCCACAGAAGCTCCCCCCCACAGCCCCTCACTGAGCATTTCCTTCTTTGTTTGGCAATTGGCTGGCAGGGTGAGGCCAGCCAGGTCCCACCATTACTGCACACAGCAAAGTAACACGCATGCCAAGTGCTGCCCTTCCGAAGGCTGCCGTCAGCGAACAACTGGCCATTCACCCGTCTGTCCCCTCTCAGCGTCAACTGGCCAAAGGCTCTGCGCTGTTCCGCTTTGCAATAAAAACCTGCTGCTGCATAAGAAACCAGTTTAATGCTCTGACACTAATAGGGTAGAAATTTCCTGTGCCAGCATGAATAATTTAGAGGGACATTCATTTTTCAATGCTGTTTGTGCTTCTGTAACGAGGAAATGCTGCAGTGCTAGTCTATCAAACCCCGTTTCACGTCTGGTCCAAGGGGAGAACAGTTGCCAATGTAGTCCAGATACAGGTCCCAGAATCAATCCACTGGACGTGCAAAGTAGCCATTTGGAAATAGTGTGAATTGCCTTGGCCATATTTTATAGGCGAAACTGTGCTTAAAATGTTCCCATTCCCTTTATTAGCCTCACTCAAGCTGATTTAAATGGTGGCTAATCAGTCAGTTGCTGGGAGAATTTGTATATTGTTGTTATTTACAGGGAGGAGCTTGGTGAACAGCAGACCATCTGGCATGGAAATGCACCGGTTTCCCCACAGGGACGGTGCTCTTAAGGGCACGGCCTGCAGCCCAGCCTCAGGCCAAATTAGCTGGGCAGGTCTTCAAGGCCAGTGCTGTCTTGTTAGTGCTTGTCCAGCTTCTGGCACCATGGGGCCCTTCATCCCTGATGCAGGCACTGGTGACGGGGACGATCAGGGAGCCATCCCTGCTAGGCAGGGCGTCAAGCATGTAGGCTCTTTGCTTCCTCCCGTTCTGGGTACCTAGTCAAATGCCTTGCCAGAAATACAGGGAGCTCCCAGAGGAGCCGTTAGCATCTTTAATTCTGCGGTAGTCTGTCTTCAGCCGCTTGATTCACTCTGCATTGATCCACTGACCAGTCAATCCCAGAGCCACCAGCCACTCCAATCTACTTCTGCAGATGCGATCATTTCTTTGCTTTCGCTGAAGTCAAGCCTCTGGTTCCCCTTGGCCTGGAGGTTAACCAGAGTCCAGCTGAGTTCCTCTGGCCAGCTCACAGGGCATGTGGGGCCGGATTTCATCTTGTTGCCATCTGTAGCTAATCAACATGAGCAATGAGCATGTGTTCGGTGAGCAGTCTGCAGGGTAAGGAAGGGTTAAGCCAAGTAGCGACAGTTAAACCAAGAGGTTTTATTGAGTTCCTGGGATGCAGATGGGAATTTGGGAATTGAAGGGCTGGGAAGTGCAGCCCCATGGGGACTGTGGGATAGCATTTGGTGGGTTCTCTGGACCTGAGTTTGGTTTGACCTGGATCTGAGCTGTGTCCACACTTGGGCTCTGTCCCACTCCCTCATCAGGGTCTGTGCGCCTATGTTCCCTCTAAGCTGTGCACGTGTGCATGCGCACACAGGTCATGAAACCCGTGCACACAACAAAATAAAGCCTGCAGAAAAAAAATAAACAGTGCTAATATTTTTATGCCACTTTAAGAAAGTGGTTTCAAGTAGCATGTTTCAAATAAGGTTTTGTAATTTATCAATTTCTTTCCATCACCACATCAAAATAAAATTTAGCTATTATTTGCATCATACACACTTGCTTTTTTGCGCTGACAAGTTTGACCACACTCACTGGAGTGCACACAAATTTGGACACTGGTTCAAAAAATTTGCACAAAAGAATTTTTTTGTGCACACAGCCTATGAGAAATTAGAGGGAACATTGCTGTGCGCCCCAGAGGAGAAGGTTTCCTGGCCCAAGCCTTGTTTCTGTGTAGACAGAGGTAGGACTTGGGCTTAACCCTGAGTCAGAGCCCCAGTTTACTCTGCTACTTAGACATGGTCTTCACTTAAACTAACACAACGCTGAAGAGGCTTCAGCAAGCGAGTCACCAGAAAGCCACCTAAGAGGAGGTCTTCAGACACCGGAGGAGAAAGAGTGACAGGAGGGGCCTGCCTGCAGGGAGCAAAAGGTGAGGAAACAGCAATCAGCTGGTCTGCAGAGGGAACTCGGGTAGCAGAAAAGAACGCAAACTACCGCAAGGCTCACAGCTAGAGACCGGCCCATTCTGTTCTGTTCCGGTGGATTCTCTGGCATCTGAGGCCTTCAAATCAAGGCTGGATGTCTTTGTGACGGATAACTCTAACTCAGATGGCAGCTGAAGGTTGGAAGGCTTTCTGCCCTGTGCTTTGCAGGTCAGACCAGAGCATGCCACCAGTCCCTTCTGGCCGTAACATCTCTGACTCTGTTCTTGGATCTGATCTTCAGGGTCTTTTGCCACCCTCCTCAGCACAGCGTCTGAGCACCTTCTGCAAGAGTGGGCTGTAAAACCAATAGCAGTTTGTCACATGCGCTTCTAAGCCATAACCTTGGCTCCAGATTTCAAACACTCCAAGTGAAGTGTGCAGTGTGGGGTCAACCCATGGGGTTTAGGACACTGCTCTAATCCAGATCTGGAGCTGAGCCAGGACCACTCCCAGGGATGTTCACATCTTGAGTGTTGAGTCAAGCCTGGCTCTGCTCTCTCCATCAGCACACTGGGGACAGGAGCGAGAATCTACCATGTTGACTAGGCAACAAGAATTACCACTGGCCAGAGACCAAATGGAAACAAAGCTGCAGCCCCTGCTTTGTTCTGCAGAGAGCCCAGTGACCGCTGGGTTGTCTTCCAGCATCTCTCAGCTGGATCTGGCTGGAGATTCTGCCCCCAGCAAAGATGACCAAGCCCACTTCTTAGAATAATTGCCAAAAACTAGCTAAGTAAGGTGCAATGTCGTCGGCTACCTCCAGCTTTTCTCCTTTCATCCTTGCCTCCCCTTTGGTGACACTTCACAGGACTGGAGACAACAGCCTTGCCTTTAACTCTGTCACCAGCAACCAAGCTGCCCCCTCCATCAATTTCACACACCTCTGGCAAGAGAAGTGAGACATCCTCCTTCTCTTGGAAAATGACAGGCAAGTCCCACCTGAAATGAAGGATGGAGCCTTTAATGTCAAATTAGATGGCTGAGAGGAAAACCTTTAGAGATTCAGGCAATGTGGGTCCCAGACCCTCAGCTGAGCCCAGAGGCAAGCAGCATAGTTCAGAAAGGGGCATCTATAGATGCAGCAGCCAGCCACCAGTCCCCATAGCCAGTGTGTCTGACTAGGCAGGTTTGGTCCACTCTTGGATTCAACCAGCGCTGTTAAAAACAGCTTGACTGAGTGAATCTGACAGATCTACGCCCATTTGTGCTTGGGGTGAAATCGCTCCCATATAGCAGGACAAGTCCTAGTCCTAGTGTTACATATGCAACACTGGAAACCTTGTGTAAGTGTCAATGTATAATGTAGGTTTGGCAGCACACAAGATGGCACCTGACTTCCCCTTACTGTGAGCAAGACTCCAGAACTGCACAGGATGGTTCCCAATGGCTGTTCCATCGTACAGGTGTGCCAGTCTGGAAACACACTTGTTGTCTGTGTCAATCTCAGTCTTAGAGTGTGTGCACAAAAGAATGATGGAGAACTATGGACATGTGTGCTGAACCCCATCTCTCTAGACAGCAAGAAACAATTTCAAAGAAAATTATTTTTCCTTGGGAAAACTTTTACAGTAGAAACTAACCCATAATTTCTTGCTCTCCTTATTTTGTTCTACATAAGCTAACTCGTAAACTACTACTGGACTAGTCTCCCAAGGCTACTGAGTGCGTTAAGGCTCTAGCGATGTATCTTCCGTGCTTCTCAACTTTTTTTGCCGGGGTGGGGAAAAGGCATGTAAACCATATTTCCTTGAGGTCTATAATAGGGAGGTAATAGCATTCCTCTACTACACGGGGCAGTGTGAGGATAAACACATTAAAGATTGTGAAGTACTTTGAAGTCTGTTGCAAAGGGAAACCTAAGGGCGAGGCATTGTTATTTGCCATAAGAAGCCATTTGATATCCTGGTGTCAACATGATTTCTGTGCAATGGGACATGGAACTGTTTCAACGACAATTTAGTTGCACACTACAAATGAGAGCAAGCGCACCTGATTCTCCACTGCTTTGCACCTGATCTATTATTTAGACTTGTGTGTGGCTACATGGGAGTATTTTCCACCCACTTTACACAGGAAGAAATGTCACCCTGGGAAACAGGCCATGAGGAAGCAGCCTCAGTAGAGTGTGTATGTTGCAAACAGATATTGGCATGAGCTACGCTGGTGCCTGGAAGGTACATTCAGTTATCCAGGCCATAGCTGCCAGTCTCAGCTTCAGGAAATTCAAGATCTAAGTCCATATGTGGGCACCTGAGTAACAGTACTTGGATTTTCACAAGTGTGAGTCCCTGCTTCAGCATGGGTTTATGAGTCGGTGTTCATACGGGCAAAGCAGGTCTCAGTGGCTCATTATCTTTATCACTAAACTGGGCAGAGTATAGATAACGTTGGGTGTCTCTCTCTCTCCTCTGTCTCAGGCAAGTCCTCAGCAAGCTGAGCAAAATTGGCTTGAGTACCTGGTGGGGGTGGGGGGGTGCATTAAATGTCACAATAAGTGGCATAAATACAGGGTGATGAATGGGGGCTTGATCAAGTGAAATGGAAGCTAATTTCCTAGGATGTGCGTAATTGCAGCAATTCAAAATGTTAAAAATGCAAAATTAGAAATAATCAGCTGCTGTTTATGATCTGTGTCTATACTCTGCAAAGCCAACTAATACGGAGTAATTACATTCCTCTAATTCTAGGTCTTTATCATCTTTTGGTTGAAGAGGGCTCATAAGAAACAATAAAAACAGATTGCTCTGTATTTGGCGAGGACGATATTCTGTGCACTTGGTTTTGTATGGGCTAATTTCTCCTTTCATGGTAAAACAGTTATAATTTGGCTTTACTTATATTTCTCTTTCAAGGGTAAAACAGTTATTATTTGGCTTCGCTTATATTGTTGTTACGTGCACACCTTCAGAGCTCCTGGGGGTGCAGCAGCTGATTGGTTGCACAATAGCGCCACCAATAGACAATATCAGGGCATTACTGAGAAGACTCATATCCTCTCTTGGCTGCAGGACTGCCGTGAGCTGGTATTTTCCATGTGCAGAATAATGCTTACTACTTATTTGTCTGCTATCGTGCATCTTCATGAGCATTTGCCTTTACTTATTTTTCCCTCTTAGCCTATAAGGGGACTAGGAGATCACTGCGAAGTGCCATTCCAGCCTGTACTGTGGTAATGGCCAAGTTCAGTTTGTTAATATGTGCCATTCCTTAGTTGAATTAATCATTCCATTTTCCCTGTTACAGATGCATGCTCTAAAAAAGCAGATGAGAGAGCTAAATACCTAAGAGGGCTGAGGTTTGCTTTTAACGGGTGATGTCCATGCACAGCCCCAGGAAAGATGGGGCTCAGAATTATCAGAGAATTGTAGCAAACCTGGAGGGTGGTGAACATCTCTCTTGAAGGTGTGACTGACTCACAGGGAGAGGTGGAACCAGTGACATGGCTGTCTGGCTTAGGAACTGCTCTTTTTCTGAAGGGTCCCTCTGGTGAAGAAGCATCCTGTGACTTTGTCTTGCACTCAGCAATCTGAACCCATAGTGCTGGTGTTTATTCTCTGTGATGTGCTATTTGTTGTAAGTGGTGCTGGTGAAACTATTCTGAGAGGTGGGATTTGTCCGGCGTTTGCTAACAATTTCTGCTAGCAAACTGATAGCAAACCAATGTTGCCTCCCTAGATGCTCACTGAATCCTCTGTACAAATAGCTCAAAAAACTGTTCTTCAGTTATTCCCCCTTGTCTCACAAAGTTTGTCTCATGGCCTGGCCAATTACTGTAATTTCCATGACTATATGAGCCCAACGAGCCAGAGGTTTTAATGTGACCTTGTGGCTCTCCGATGTTAAAGTTTTAAACACACGGAACTCAGTTCCGTTGACCCTCCTCCACTGGTAAGTGATGCTGTCACACCGAGGAGGGAGGTGGCTGAGAGATGAGCATGACTTTTGTTCAGAGCAGGCTTTCTTTGTACAGGCACAGGTTGGGAGGGTGTGGTGCCCCAAGTTACCAAACTTCTGCTTCCATAGCACCTGCAGGAGGCCATGCAACAAAGCATATAGTCCTGACCTAAAGCTCTATGGCAGGGGGGAAAGACAGAGGAAACATTTGTATTTTTGTTACCCTCCATTTTGCTAGGAACATTTTGGTTAAAATCTGTTTAAGCTTTGAGTGGGCACAATGAGCTGGAACTATCCTGACTGTGTAACTAAAGAGCAAAGGACCTGCACCGAGCAAGGGGCTCAACCCTAGCCCAAACCCCAGTCCCAGGATGGATGGGGAAGAAAGAGTGAATAACTGATGGTGGAGAGGCTCCAGGGGCCAGGGGACACAGGTCATGCCCCTCCAAATCGAGTCAAAGTTCCATTTCTGTGGATGCCCCGCCAAGAGGCAAGGCTCCCTCCAGAGGCTCAGCATAGTATCATAGAATCCTAGAATCCTAGGGTTGGAAGGGACCTCACAGGTCATCTAGTCCAACCCCCTGCCAGAGGCAGGACCACTCCCACTAAACCATCCCAGTCAGGGTTTTGTCCAGCCGGGCCTTAAACACCTCCAAAGATGGAGACTCCACCACCTCCCTCGGCAGCTCATTCCAATGCTTCACCACTTGCCTAGTAAAAAAGTTTTTTCTAATATCCAGCCTGGACCTCCCTAACTGAAACTTGAGACCACTGCTCCTCGTTCTGTCCTCTGTTACTACTGAGAATAGTCGAGCTCCATCTTCCTTAGAGCATCCCTTCAAGTAGTTGAAGGTTGCTATCAAATCCCCCCTCAGTCTTCTCTTCTGCAGACTAAATAAGCCTAATGCTTTCAGTCTATCCTCATAGGGCTTGTGCTCCAACCCTTTAATCATTTTGGTTGCCCTCCTCTGAACTCTCTCTAGCATGTCCCTGTCCTTTTTGTAGTGGGGAGCCCAAAACTGAACACAGTATTCTAGAT
This sequence comes from Podocnemis expansa, assembly GCA_007922195.1. Taxonomy (NCBI): domain Eukaryota; kingdom Metazoa; phylum Chordata; order Testudines; family Podocnemididae; genus Podocnemis; species Podocnemis expansa. The sequence continues at coordinate 1,992,623 of ML681973.1, read as the reverse complement.
GTGGCCTCACCAGTGCAGAATAGAGGGGAATGATCACATCCCTTGATCTGCTGGTAATACTTCTTTTGATGCAGCCCAGTATGCCATTGGCCTTTTTGGCAGCAAGAGCACACTGCTGACTCATATCTAGCTTCCCATCCACCATGACCTCCAGATCCTTTTCTACACTGCTGCTACTTAGCTGAATGTTTCCCAGCCTGTAGCGGTGCATGGGGTTTTTCCCTCCCAAGTGCAGGATTTTACACTTGTCCTTATTGAACCTCATAAGATTTCTATTGGCCCACTGTTCCAATTTATCTAGGTCTCCCTGAATCCTGTCCTTGCCCTCCAACGTGTCTACTGTTTCTCCCCAGCTTGGTGTCATCCGCAAACTTACTGAGAGTGCAGTCTATTCCATCATCTAGATCATTGATGAAAATGTGGAACAAAACCGGCCCCAGGACCGACCCCTGGGGCACACCACTCGTGACTGGTTGCCAGCTAGACATGGAACCATTGATTCCTACATGCTGAAACCATTGATCTAGCCAGTTTTCTATCCACCTTATAGTCCACCTATCCAACCCATACTTCCTTAATTTGCCAAGGAGAATGCTGTGGGAAACTGTATCAAAAGCCTTGCTAAAATCAAGGTATATGACATCAACGGTTCTTCCTACATCCAGAAAACCAGTCATCTGATCATAGAAGGAAATGAGATTGGTCAGACATGATTTACCCTTGGTAAATCCATGCTGACTGTTCCTGATCGCTTTATTTTCCTCTAAGTGTTTGAGGATGGATTCTTTGAGAACCTGCTCCATAATTTTTCCAGGGATTGAGGTGAGGCTGACTGGTCTGTAATTCCCTGGATCCTCCTTTTTCCCTTTCTTGAAAATAGGCACTACATTTGCTTTTTTCCAATCCTCTGGCACCTCCCCTGTTCTCCATGGGTTTTGAAAGATAACGGCCAGCGGTGCTGCTATCTCATCGGCCAATTCCCGCAGCACCCTTGGATGCAGTTCGTCCAGCCCCATGGACTTGTGCACATCCAGCTTCTTTAAGCAGTCCCTAACCTGACCTTCTGTCACCAAGGGCCTGTCTTCTTCTCTCCCATCTGCCATACCCATGGTAGTGGGCTGGGAGCTGACCCTGCCTGTGAAAACTGAAGCAAAAAAAGCATTGAGCACTTCAGCTTTTTCTTCATCCTCTGTCACGAGGATGCCTGCCCCATTCAGTAATGGACCTACACCATCTCTGATCCTCTTCTTGGTATTAACATACTTGTAGAACCCCTTCTTGTTATCCTTTACATCCCTCGCTAGCCACAACTCCATTTGTCCTTTGGCCTTTCTGATTTTATCCCTGCAGTCCCCAGCAATATCTTTATATGCCTCCTTGGTCATCTGACCAAGCTTCCACTTCCTGTAAGCTTCCTTTTTATGGTTAAGCTCAGAGCAGACTTCTCGGCTAAGCCATTCTGGCTGCCTCACATGTTTGTTCTTTCTCCTAATTGGAATGGCAACTTCCGGTGCCCTTAGCAGGGTTTCTTTAAAATATAACCAACTCTCTTGGACTCCTTTCCCCTTCAGATTAGCTTCCCAAGGGATCCTGCCCATCAGTTCCCTGAGGGACCCAAAATCTGCTTTTTTGAAGTCCGGGGTTTGTGTTTTGCTTCTTTCCTTTCTGCCTTTAATCAGCATCCTGAACTCAACCATGTCATGGTCACTACTGCCTAGCTTGCCACTTACCTCTACCTCCATGATCAATTCTTCCCTGTTTGTGAGCAACAAGTCGAGAGGTGCAAGGAACCAGTAGCTTGAAAAAGGTGACATGAAGTAGCCGCAGCAACAGCAGCATAGCACTGAGCAGAAATGCACTACTCTAGCAAAGGTCCAGACCAGCCCAGAGGTGCAGGTTCTTTGGAAGTGCCATGGAGCCGATGGTGGGGTCAGCAGTATGAGTGGCAGAGACTTTAAGGGACCTGACCTCATGTAGAGTCAGGGCCAGCTGCTGTGACCGGAGAATGTACGACCTCTGAAGGAGGTCGTCCCAATGGTCCCTCGTGTGGGCACCAGCTGGAAGGCCAAATAAGTGGACAGCTATTACTGAGCCCATATGAGGCTGTGGGAATGGAGAGAGTCCTTGCAAGTCAGTAGTGGCAGTTTACTTAATTGTATCAAAATATCTAATAATGTTGTGTGTCCCATAGTCTCTGCTCTGTGGTGCCTTTCTCTTTCCTGCTCCAGCCCCAGCCAGAGAGCTTGCTAAAGAGCCACCTGAGAAGAGTGAGCAGAGCAGGCATGCCAGTTAGACTCTGACTGGGAGCACGGCCTGCACTGTGAAAGCAGAACACCAGCCCTTGCTGCTGGCAACAACACCCGGCAAAAGAGTTCCCCATGAAGTCTATTGAAGCTTGGCCATTACCATTAATGGGTACAGGATAATGCTGCCATTAAGACGACGCGTTGTTGTTTGCATTGCACATTATTCACTCCCCTGCCTGGCAGCTTTTCAATATCACACGTATTCATTTTTTTCAAATTGCTCCTTCTCCTTAAGAACCGTGAAGGATTCTCCCAATGGGGCGATTGCAGATTGAGCCCGATGCCGTTTCATTCCACAGCTCTAGTTTATTATTTGCTACATTGCAATCAAGTTAACGATATGCTCTCGGAGTTCAATGTACTGACGTTTGCATAATGTTGTGCTTCGTCTTTATTGCACCTTGCTGTGGCTGGCTGCAGTGCAAGATGGTGCCTGAGCCACCCAAGCCTGATCCTGCGTGTGAACTTCCCTCATACGTTTTGAGGTGTCCAACAACAGGGTTTAGCATCCAGTTCTTGAGAAGAAGACACTTGAGAAGAAGTCAGAGTTAATGTAATGTAAAACGGTGGAGGGCTGTGCCCTCTTTAGCTGCTTTATGATGGCTACTACAGTAGGTCTGCTAAGAATGTCTGTTTATGTTTTACGTGGTTCCTCTTGCTCTGCCCCCTGTAAATGTCTGCTGCTTTCTGTCTTGGGCTCTCTTTTTTTGTTGAAGGGCTTCTTGGGTGACCCAGAAATGTGTTTTGGGAGCTAAGTCTTTGACAGATGGTAGAGGGCAGAGGAAGGGAGGCAAAATCTTTCAGAAACCAAACTCATCTCGCAAATGTGTCCATTAAAGAGGCAGCAACCAAAATCAGAACCATGGAGTCTAAATACACTTGGGGCTTGAGCCAAACCCCACTGAAACCCGCCCATTGACTAAACTGCTTTCACCTCCTTGGTACTTGAGATGTCTCAATAGTTGTGCAGTTGAACATAAAGTCTCCCTGGATAGCTGAAAACTGAACGTCTAATGTAATAAGCAGAGGGGAAAAACCAGTTCTTGTTTTGGGAACTCCTTTGGGATCTTCATTCACCAACCAAAAGAAGCTACATTGAGCCAGTTTCCATTCCCTTGGCAGGTCACCTTTCAACCTTTGATCATTTGCCCTGTGATGTTGCTGATCATTCCTTCCTGATGTTGTGTGTACATTCCTACCCATTGAATCAGATTCTTTTAGTGTTTAAGCAATTTCTTTTGTCATTTCACACATACCCCAGCCTTTCCACAAACGCAATGCAGCCTCTCGCAAGGGATGTGTCCCCAGCCTTCTGCAGAGACTTCTTGGCCACGCATTCTTTGCACTTCTTGTTAAGCCCCATCTGATCACCTTTTCCTTTTACAGGTAGATAAAGGAGAGGAGATGCCACAAGGACATGCCGAACATGTTCCATGAATCCTCTCACACTCTCACTCTTTAGCATGACTTCCTAGGTATTCAGGGGGCCCAGAGCCACCAAGCAGGAGACCACACACCAGGCCTCAGGCCTCCTTCAGCAGAAGCCAGGCTTTCCAAATTAGGCCACATCTGGGATGCTGCAGAGAGTCAGGGAGGCCTGTAGGGTCTCTGAGGCTGTTTGTTACTGAGCAGAGCCAGTTGCTTTGAGCAGCAGCTAAGCAAACTAATGGGAGGGAGATTTCCCTGGAGAGGGAAGCGGTTGCTGGTTGAAAATGTGCTTTTTAAGCCCAGACACTCGCTGCAGCTAATATTTCCTTCTGAGGCCAATAAGTGTGAAGATGGAAAGTTCAGACCTAGATTTGCATGGTTGGAAGCCATCACTGGGGAAAGAGCTGTAATGAGATTTTACAGCCCTGCCACTACAGAGAGAGGAGAGCATCATCGTCCCGCCCCGAAAGGGCAAGAACAGGTGTGGGTTGTTGTCCAGATGGCTATGACCGAGCCTGTCAGATAACTGCACCTCCTAGCTCTGCCCACCTGCACCACAGCCCTCTCAGGCCCTGATCCTGCAGTCAGACCCACTGTACACCCCCCAAGTCCCCCAGCAGCAGATGTGCAGCCCCTGTCTCACCTGTCCACCAGATCACCGCAGCCCCAGCAATCTGTGAGCCTAAAGGCCACTCCAGCCCCCTCCACCATCCCAAGAAAGCTCTGAGACGCAGAGGATGCACCAGCCCTAGCAGAGCAAAGGGGATGGAGCATGTGAGAAAGAGAACTGCTGGGAAGAAAGGGGGACAAGGGAAGAGGGGAACTCTCCTGGGAAGATGGGAGAGAAAAAGCCTCAAGTTGAAGGGTGAGAAACAGAGAGCTGGAGGAGCACTGGGGAGAGGGGAAGAGAGCTGGCAGGGAAAGTGGGTCAGGAGAAGCAAATCCAAGGGCAAGAGAAAGACTGGGAGGAGCGCTGCAAATGTTTGCTGGCTGGCACTGGATGTAATTGATTCAGAGGAGGAGGGTTGGAGGGGAAAGAAGGGGAGCCAGGGAGCCCAGAATACCCCAAAGACAGGAGTGTGGTAGTCCCAAGAAGCGGCAGGGAGTTGAATGGCTGGAGAAGTGCAGCCGGCAATGAAAGAGGAAGATGGAGCTGAGGACAATGGCAGACTGGTCCTGTGATGTGCACAGGCCTCTGCTCAAACCTGACCATGGCCAAAGGAGCCAAGCCAACCTATCTCAGCAGGTGAGAGTGAGTTGGAGCCAAACTTTGATACAAACTGGGTGGTTTTGGTAAAAGAACCGTTCTGAGGGGGCCGAAGGCTCCTGTTGAAGTCACAGGTTGGCATGGCAAAGAATTGCACGAGTCGAGAGCAGGAAGCCACATTTCTAGTTAAATCATCACCGTGCATTTGATTGGTTCATGCTAGAACCTGTCCTTGCACCTTTTGTCCAGGGGTTCCAGATCTTCCCATTACAACCATAACAAGAAGCCACGCAGGCACAGTGTGTTCAGACTGTGCCATTCCCCGAGGGCTTGTCTACACATACCGTGCAGCAGCAGTGGTGCAGATGCTCCACGATAGCACTTAACGAGGGTGCTAGCTGCACCTACAGGAGATCCCAGCCGCCTAGTTAATCTGGTTCCTGGAAAGACAGGACAGGAGAAAATCTCCTTTTGACACAGCACAGTTTCCACAGGAGCTAGGTCGGAATAACTAGGTGGCCTTGGGGGGGGGTGGATTTTCCGGTGTGATTATACTGGCGTAAGTTGGCCGTGTAGACCAAACCCAACTCTTCACAACAGGCCAGGCCTAGCTACATGCCCACACAGATCCAGGCAGCACTGCGAGAGAGCTCACAAGCTATTTGTAGGGCTAATACCCAGTTCCTCCATGCTGTGGGAGTCAAAACATGGGAGAATGGGAACTATAGATAGGAAAAAGTGAGCTGTGTCTTCCCATGGCTGCCACCTCCAACGTCATCCTGGGACTCTGGGATCACCATGACACCCTTGGGCCTTCATTGGCCTAATCCTGAAAGGTGCCCTGACCAGACCAGACCAGTGAGGGGGAAGGATGGAAGAAATTGCCACTGGTTTCAGCAAAATCCCGAGCAACACCAGGGATGTGAGGATTGAGTCCTACCTCCCTTGTGGGCCATCTTTCTGCCTGCACCACTTTATTTTGCCTCAGTCCTACCACCCTCATTGCCTTGCTAAAAAAGTCTCACCTCATCCCATGACTTACACTCCCCTGCATTTGTTTCCTCCCATTCTGTAAGTTCCTCCATCTTCAAAGCATCTGATGAAGTGGGCTTTTCTCCCACAAAAGCTCATGCAATAAATAAATTTGGGAGTTCTTAAACGTGCCACAGGACTCCTTGCTTGGTCTGTCGAATGAGAGTCTGCTGTAGCCATGAACATGGTTTTATCTTCTGCAGTGTTGCTGCCAGCCTGTGACCAGGCAGGCAGCTAAATGTGACTCCAGGAGTGCCCCCACCCTGGCACCAGTTTGCCAGGTGTCAGCAAAGGGCTACAAATGGAGGGTAACCCCAGAGACAGAAGGAGTCTTTGCTCTCCCCTCTGTTCCCTTCTCTCCCCTTAGGCACACGTTTGCCTTCAGAAAACACTGTTAGTTACTCCTGCCTCCTGTGGTTTCTGACAGGATTACTAACCTGACCTTTGCAACAAGGGGTGGGATGAGATCTCTTGTGCTCCAGGCCCTCTCCTGCCCATGAGTCTCCATGTAAGGCAGGGCCTGGCCTGTGGTATATAGAATGTTTTGACCGTGACCGGTTTGTAAGGTGCTTTTCCCTTGGTTATAGAGCACATGGAAATTTTAGGAGGTTTCCTCTATCCGCAAAGTCAATAAGACAGATACAGAGTCAGGAAATCCAGCCCATTATGCACAGCCAGGTCAGCCCACACCCTTTCCCCTCAGATAAAAATGGGAGGAGCCGGCGCTTCTGTTCACAGGGCTTGTGGGACATTCGAAGCCACCTGTGCCAGGTAGAGCGCAGAGTGCTGTGTGAGAAGATCAGTGGCTGGATGTGAGGTCACCAAACAGTCAATATTCCTGTGCACTCACCCCATTCAGGTGTGAGGAGGTCATGGGCACAGGTGAAATAGCCTCCTTCCCCCCAGTCCAGTATGGGGAAGTCTGTTCACCTGAGCAGCAGATGGTTTCTTAATTTTCACTTTCTGCCTGACGCAGGGAATGGGCCTGATTTTTGATACATCGGATCAGTCCATGTCTCCAAGAAAACTAGGAATCACTTGGCCAGCCACTGCGTCTTTTTTCTGATGCAATCTGTGTAACATCTGTAATAGTTCTGCCTCTCAGCTGACACATACGTCCCGGGCAGGGCCGTAACTATGGCAGGGCCAATGGGGCTTTGCCCCGGGCACACCGGAGCAGCTCAAGAGAGCCGCTCATTTAAAAGGCGCGTTTCATGGCACCGGCCCCAAGCGCCGCTAATGGCAAGGGGCGTGTTCCAATCAGAACGTGTCCCAGGCGGCGAAACAGCATATTACAGCTCTGGTCCCAGGCTCTGATAGTTTGATCCTCTGGCTCTTTCTGGTGAACATGCGTGTTGACTAGGCTGTCCTGGCTCAATTTCCAACTCCAGCAATTACATTCAACCTAGTTAAATTCCCTGCGCACTTGCAACTAGCTGCCACATGCTTTTTACCTTCCTATCCTGAGCTCTTGGGCGGTGATTAAAGCACTGCTGTGTTTCACTCCAGAGACAGGCACATTTCAGGCCTGGCTAAATATCCGGTGAGCTTTGTAAAGTGCTTTGGTGTCCTGGAGGATGAAAAGTGCTATGTTATTGGCCATTATCATTAAGAGCTAGTCCAAAAGCCCACTGCAGTCAGTCTTCTGTGGACTGGCCCACTAAACAACTCAACAAGACCAACCAGAAACCAAATCACAAAGTTAAAATAAAGGTCAGGAATTTGTCCACAGGCAGCCATTTGCTGTGGTGCCATTGCATGGACAGGAAATTAGTTTGTAGGGAGTAGCAGTTCAGGAAGAGAAAGCTGGCCAGCATATAAGAAATGACTTTAGCAATATTAGTGACATCAAGGTACCGAACTTTCATTAACCAGGCCTGCTCCCCAGGGCTGATGGAGCTACTCCCATGCTCTGTGCTGGTCACAGCCTCAGCTGAGTCACTGCAGTTATCTCTCCAGGGAAGAGGAGCAACCCACTTGCAGCCCCATTGCTGCTTTGCACCTGAGCGGGGATTCAGAGAAGGACATCAGCTAGCCTGCTCAGGTCTCAGTTCACATGCTAAGCCCTTTTTCCTCTTGCACATTCTCTCTGCCTGGGCAGGATGTAGGGACCTCATTGTCTCCCTGCCTTGTGCTTCTGGCAGGTGAAGGGTTAGTGGAGTCTGTGCAGCAATTGGGTGCATCTCTCCATGTGGTGCAAGGCAATGCAGGCTGGGAAAGCGGAGGTCTAACATCAGACCCACTGACGTCCTTAGGCCTGAGGCTCACTTCCGTTAAATTCCCTTGACACCACTCATCCATGACAACCCTGTCAAAGCTGTTTACACTGCCAGAGCCCGCTAAACGACCTGAGTGCTCATGAGCACCAGCCCATTGACTTTAAAGGGGGTTGGATCAGGACCCCAGCAGTCAACAGTATCGACAAAGCATCCACAGCTGCATTGTTCAGGGAAAGGAATGCAGGACAACTGAACACAAAGGCCTGGATCAGGAAAGGTAAAGTAAAGGGAATAGGAGTGAAATCCTTTCACACAAAGCAGAGAATAGCCAGAACCCTTAGGGTGCCAGTTGTAGGCGAGTAATATCTGCCACGGTGCAGGGGCTGTGTCTGGCCTCAGACTGGGGGGCCTCCCCAGTCACATTTCCCATTACAGCCAGGCTGGATGTGCTGGTCAGGTTAGGGTGATGTCAGTGGTCTTGCTGTACCAGCCCTGATTTTTAGCTACAAACTTCATGGATGATCCATTTGGCTCTAGGTGGTGGAAATGAAAAAGGAAAAGCTTTCGTTCACTGTGTGCCATGATAAATGATACCTGGATTTGGAAACAGGGAGACTGCAAATAGAGCAAAGTGGGAACCAGGCCTTTGGAAGAGCTGCTCCTCCCATCAAGCAAATAAACGTAGCAAATGCTTAAAAGACACCTGCCTAAGTACACATTCACTGTTAACTCTGGGCTCATTTGGGGTCATTATAGTCTTTCAGATAAATAGGTGCTTACCCAAGATGAACATTACAGCTTCAGGTGAAGATAGCAGGCTAGTTTCTGATCTCAGTTACACTTGTGCACATTCCAAGTCATTCAGGACAGCAACGCGTGTTACCCCAGATTTATACTAGTTGCAATGGAAGCAGAATCTGACTTGTCTATTTTATAACTAGCAGAGGAAATTTTTCTTCTTTTCTTACAGATGCCTGTAAACAGGGCCATCCTTGGGGGGAGGGCAGAAGGGACAACCGCCCTAGGCCCTGTGCTTTGGGGGGCCTCGCGCTTTGGGGGGATCCCACGCAGCCAGCTGGAGAAAGGAAGCAGGGAGCTTCTTCAAGCTGTGGGACTAGGGAGCAGCTCCGGCTGGTCAGGGAAGGGAATTGGGACAGGCGGGGTTTGTTTACAGGAACTCTTGACTTAAGTAGCCACCTTCCCACAACTGCTCCCTGAGGGGAAGAGAAAGGGCAAGTGTTGAGATAAAACTTATGGAGCCAGCCTCAGTCAAGAAAACGGGGACAAAGTTAGGAGAATGTCACATCCCCAACCTTTACAAAACAGGACCTTTTCTTTAAATTTACATCAGCATCTCCAGAAAGTGTTCGAGATATTAAAGAACTTTTTTTCCTTCTACATTTAACAAGAGTTTTCAGTCTTCAGGGATGTCTTTTTGAGCAAACTTCTCTGTGCAGATAATGATCTATTATACCTGAGAGAGAAGACCCCAGGCTAGCACTCATACGGAAATAGTGGGTTTTTAGGGTTAATAGCCATCAATCAACACATTAAAGAAGTTTTTTGTCTGTCCTTCTGCATTGTAAATATGCCCCATTGTCATTGATTGCAGTCAGACCACCAGTTCCAAAGCATGGCAAAGAGGAAAGCAGCTATTACAGATACTCAGCATGTTGACAAGTTCCAAAGGGGTGGCTATGTGGGTTTAGTTTAGCGAAACAAACAAGGAATCCTGTGGCACTTTTAAAGCTAACAAATAAATAAATTGTTAGTCTTTAAAAGTGCCACAAGACTCCTTGTTTGTTTTACATCAGGGTATTTGAGAAGAGGCCAAAGTTCCCTTGTTTTTAACTCTCATCCGCAAACAGTACCTGAGTTTCATTACTTAGATCACCTGCAAAGCAATGAGGAATGTATGAATACATATATTAAAATGAGATGGAAAAGGAGAGAGTCAGGAGGCATAAAGGAAATAACATACATTAGACAACTGGAATCTAGTGCTTTAAGGTATGAGAGGACCTAGATTTATTTCTTGATATCATCCAAAAATAACATCTCTCTCTCTCTGAATTTTCAATTTAATAAAAACTTGATCTAAGAAAAATTATTAAACTTGTAAAATTGTGTGCCCATCTTGAATAGAAAACCAGAACCACAAAGAAACCCTCCAGATGCTCCTGTCCACTTGGCTGTGAGGTTGATGAAACATCACCATGACACATTCAGTATTGCCTACCCCAAACATCAAAAAATAGTCACAAGTCTGGCTTAAGTATATCATTAAAACTCACTTAAAAATAAAGAGATGTTTAAAGAAATAATAAATGGGAGGGAGCTATTTTCTCTGACTTCTGGGTTTTGAGCCTTTAGGATAAAGTCAGGTCATGGTTTTCTGCCTTGCTCTTCAACATTTTAGCCTGAGGACTAGAAATTTATGATTTTATTAAAGAAAAATTATGACACTGCCAGTGTTCCCTCTGAGCTGATGATGCAGCTGAACAAGTTATGGATGCACTTGGGGAGCCAGTGGGCAGCAGGGAAGAAGACCGTTGGGGCCTGGAGAACCAGCAAGGAACTTGCTCAGCTGCATCATCAGCTTAGAGGGAACACTGTCAAAGTTTAAAATGGGGGGGGGCGCACAAACTGATTTGCCCTGAGCCCTGCTCCCCCCTAGGGATGGCACTGCCTGTAAATAAAGACAACAGACAATGTTTCAGTAAGATGAAAACTGTGACATGAAAGAAGAAAAGGTAACTTCTGAATGACGGCTGACACGCTATCATTCATGCTCACAATATCTTTTTACACAACTGGAGAAGGCTGGAAACTGAATCATGAGTCCACCTAATTTAGGCTCAGACAATTTGCACCTTTCTTCATACATTTTCAGACAGAATCATTGTCACTTATCATTTTTGATCCTAGAATATGAGAGACAATAAACAAATGAGACAGACCAGGTCGGAGCCCAAGTTACTGAGTTCTGGAAGCTCTCAAGTACTTCACAATAGTCATATCAAGCTATGTCTAGACTGGCAGCAGCAAATTCTCTGCCATCAGATCGATTTATCCTGTTTGACTGAGTGGCAGTGAAGACTCTCTCAGTCAATCCAGAAATTGATCTATTAAAACCACCTCCAGAAAAAGCATGGCACTGCATCAACAAGTATGCATTTTCCACCAGAGCAGCATAATGGATACAGAACCTAGAACAGAAGTTAGGAAGCTGACATAAGTTACACAAGCTACTCAATGTAGTTTAGTTCCAAAGGGGTGGCCATGTCACTCTAGTTCAGCCAAACAGACAAGGAGTCCTGTGGCACTTAAAAGACTATTTTTGTTAAGTCTTTTAAGTGCCACAGGACTCCTTGCTTTTTGTGCAACTTGTGTAGGTGTGTAACTCCCATCAACTGCTGCCAAATTTGCCAATCAGTGTAGACCAGGCCTCAGTCCCTAGTTTTTTTCCTTTCAATCTCCTTCCTTCAGTCTGTGGTCTGGTATTTCCTTAACTTTGATCTTTGCTCCCTTGATTACTAATAGCTTTCGATATGACATATCCATTAGTTTTCCTCCAATGCTGTTATTTTACACTACATGTGCCCAGTTATATATTTACCCTAACCCTTCATATTTTGGTTTTTGTTCTCCACTTTATGTGTTTAACTTATTAGCATTACTTCAAAATTAAACTTAGTCCTTATTTTCTACCATTCAGTGATTTTCTTTATATTTTGATGTCATCATTCAATGTAAGTGGGTTTAATTTCTATATGAATAGAAGAGTTATGGGAACAATACGACCTGACATAAATGTCAGAGTTTTCTAATCTCTTCCAAACTGCATCTTCAGGGGGACCTTTTGCTGAAGTCTAATATCATTCTTGAAACCCATTAAAAACCCTGACTGGTAATTCTGCTTGTAATTAGAAATGCTTTTTGTTTTACAGCCGTGGTAATCAGTTTCTTTTTTTTTACCTAACTGCATAAGACTTGAAAGATGTGTCAGTCTGATATTGTTTGCTCTCTTTATACATTTGTAACACTCACGTAACCAGACTGAGTCTGCCTTGCAGGCAGCTCTGACCGGAGAAAGGGTGTGCACGGGAACACAGCAAGGGGAGCCCCTTTGCCCCCAGAGGCACCTGTTCCAAACCCCCCGAGTGACCACACACACACTGGGATAGCGCAGGGATTATGGGAATGGGGAAGGTTTATTTACAGAGGTGTAAAGGGGAAACCACAGGGGAGATGGGGCAGCAGTAACACGGAGTAACAGCTAACACAGGGCCCTGCAAGGCCCAACAATGCAGCAGGCTGGAGGCAGACGTGAGCTCTGTATCTGCACCATGAGTTCAGGAGTCCCAGCACACTTCCAGTCCAGAGTTCAGTCCAGCAACTCCTAGTCTTCGGCGCCAGCACTTTCCCGGGAAAAGAAAACCCTCTGATGCCTCTTCTGCCGCTCTCTGCGAACCCAGAGCGACACCCTCCCCACTTAACTAACTACAACCTCCCCCCTGAGTCCAGATGCTGTACTCACGGCCCCACAGCTCCAGATGGCCGGTCACTGGATGCTGCTCTGTCCTTGGCCGACTCTCCCCAGCACAGTGTCCTTCTGTGGGTGCTGGCCTGGCATCCCAGGTCAGGCGCTCTGTCTTCCCTGGCTTCCGGCAGGGTCTCTCCTTCTGCTTCCTTCCCAGGGCCTCCGGCTCCAGCCCCAGCCCCCCTCCTCAGCTCCACAACCTCTCCCACAGGGCAAAAATTTAAAGGGATCACGCTCCTTAAAACCCCAGGGGAGTTACACATTTAAGGCTCTTTAAACATGCCTTATTTCACTGAGCATCTCAGAGAGACAATGTTGCTTTATTTCTCTGCTGTAATTTTGGGTTTCACCCTGCAAAGCTTTACTTAGGTGAGCAGCCCAGTTATTTTAGTAGTAACAGTTGTGTACCTGCAGGTAAGTGAGCATATCTAGTATCTAGTGCAATTCCTATGGCAACTATTTTAAATCTGAACAGTAAAGAGGCACACGAGACTCTGGGATAGTTTGTTCATCTTAAACGTTGAGAAAGAAATGGGGCAGAAGAGTGCTAAATGAGGATAAAAGGAGAAAAGCAGGAAATGAACTAAACAAAGGGATTAGCTAAATTTGAACAAATAATTATGGCTTATCCCTTTGTGTGTGTATAGCGATTTTTGTTAAGGGAAAGCTGAGCTTTCGTGTGAATAACCACAGAGACTTCCTCATTCTTATGGTTTGTTCTGATCTGCTTAGCTGCATGTAGTTGATTTCACATTACCAGGCGGGACAGCACAATGCACACTGGAGCTGTTTGCCGTGAGTCACAGAGGGGCTGGGCTGTACCATGGACTCAACCCCATGGATCACTACATTTATGATAATGAGAAAAGTGTCCTGTATTCTCTCTGCCAACGCCCCATTTGGAACACAGCCTTTAGAGAGTGAAGAGACCTGTAGGACATTTTCCCTGGTATGTACATTTTAATTAAGTCCAGAAAAGAGCTCAGATATCTTTGTGCTACTGGAAAAATTCAAGGAAAGGGATTCTTTTTTAATTACAACTAAAATAATAGATTTTTATCCTTTATTTTTGTTACCATTGGAGGCGTTTCCTACATTGAAATCTGACACAAGCTGTATTGCAAGTGTGGATTTCAGTGGCTGGATGTAAAATAAAACAAAGCTGGTAGCAAACTACTTGGAATAGCATACTGCTTCTCATTTAGTTATTATCCCCGCTTGTAGCATTGGGAAGTTAAGGGCAAAATTGGATTAGCTGGCATACGTTTTACTAGCTCTAACTTGGGAACAGGTTTCCTTCTTTCTACTCTTCTTTCTATTGTTATGCTTCTTTATTTTTACGTACCTAGTTTGCCAAAGGAAAATTTTCCAGCCAGGATTACTTGTACAGCACTGTTTATGGCAAGTGTCAATTTTATAGCCCTGAGCAATTTCTGTTTCTGCCTGTCGATTGACTAACTGGAGACAGAACATGTTGCTGATGTATGTTTTGTGTCAAACGTTTTTCTCCTTTACTGAGATCAGAATAACGCTAGAAGTACTTCTAAAAGAAACATGGTTTTCTTAGTACCACAGTCAAACAAATACTGCAGCTAATTAAAACAGAATGTTTCTGGCTAGTCAAAGGGCCAGCTGCTAGTGCCGATTATTGATTGGTTGGTTTTGATGGGTGTCGGAAGAGCATATTCTTGGATCAGACCCCCATGGTACCACATCCTTAGACATGTGTAACAGAATGGCCAGTCCCTACCTGAAAGAGCTTACCAAGTTCAGCTCAACACAAGGAAATAGGCACAGAAAAACAACCAATGGAAGGAGCAGAAGATGAGGACCCATTTAATGATCTTGGTAGTGCAGGTTTAGTGCAGATCATGTTTAGCACTCACAAATTGAATAATACTGAACTCTGCACTGTCTCACAAGAAGGTTCATCACATTCTCCTTCAAAATAGCCAGGACTGAGGCTGAAGCTAGGTATAAATCAAGAAAATAGTTCTTTAAATTGCTGATCTGTGCATGGCATCAGCAAAGATACTTTAATGCCTAACAAACTCACATGTGCTGAAGGGGAGGTTTCTGGTCCTATGCATCCACGTGTTTTAATATCTTCTGGAGATGACTTTAAATTAATCCCCAGCATATGCAATTCTCAGCAGAGATGTTTCTAGAAAGGAGGAATGAAAACATTGTCTGTTGGGTCTCAGCCACACTGGTGTAGAGCACAGCAAGGTTTATGGGGATGCCCAGCTCCTTCCTTCCTAGAGCCAAATTGGGCTGGAAGAGTAGTAAGGCAATTTACTGGAAGTTTTAAGAGCACGTTAGACAAGCACCTGTCAGGGATGGTTTAAGAGGGTACTTGGTCCTGCCATGAGTGTAGGGGACTGGATTCAATGACCTCTCAGTTTCTGGGATTACCCCCATCCCCATTCCAATTTTTCCCCCTTGCTAAGTGGTCACTCTCTAGATAACCCCCACAATCCAGCCCTGTATCTTTAGCCACCACCCTTCTCTTCCCCTGCAATCTTGATTGCCCTTCCAGGATAGGCAGCTGTCTAGCCTGAGTCTCAGTTGCTATCACATTGATCCAGCTTCTCAGTTTAATTCATGGCCCAAACAAAGGGCAGGGTTATTAGACATTGAGCTCACAGGCGTGATAGCCACCTAAAAGGTGCTGACCCTTCATCTCATTCCTTTTATCTCTGTTTTCACTGGGTTCCTGTCACTTCATTTCCTTCTTTTTATTACAGTCTCAGTGTTTGTTGTGCTTTTGTATTTGTTTTCTTAACCCACAGAAATTGGTAGCTGTGTTAGGGAATTGCAAAAGAACAGACTGTTTATTGACCTCTTTCTTGCTTTATCACCATTGCTGATAATCTTAGGACAGATCCTGGAGGGTGTGACACAGCAGCTGCCAGACTGGGCCAGGCCCAAGGACTGCCTACGCCAATATCTTGTCTCTGACACTGGCCAGCATCAGCTGCTTCCAGTGCAGGGAGAAATCTACTCCCAAGGTAAGTTTTTTCCCCCGCCTCCTGTAATTAGGGCTGGCTTGTCACCGAACACTGGAGGGTTTTTAATAGGTACTGTTCTAACTCTGGGTACTCTTCATATCTGTAGAAGTGTCCGGGCCTTTTGGGAATTCCACTGAGTTCTTGGGTGATCTCAGTTCCCTGTGCTAGAAGGAATGACATAGCTTTATGTCCACTCCAGCCCATAGGATACAGAGATTGGTGAAATCCCACTGCCAGGTTGAGTTCACAGTGCTTTGGGTATTGGCTCTGCGACAGGACCTGAAACAGGACAACAGTCTGCAAACCAAGAATAAGATGACAATTGGCTGGATCCTCAGCTAGTGGGAAGCATGTGGCTCCAGCTGGAATCAGTGTAAGTCACGTTCTAACCCAGCACACTGAGCTGGGGGTAGCTGTCTAGCAGGGCGCAGTGGGACCTTCTGTTGAGTCCCGTCACTCACAGGTGATCCCGCTAGGCCTCCTGCCTACCTCTCACCACGTATCAGGCCAACCAGTCCCATCTGTGTAGAGGAACAAGAGACACACAGGATGAAGGAACCAAGCCAAATGCAGAGAACACAGCAGAGCATGGGGTATGGTAAGTCATGCCCCCAACACCACCAGGAGGACCCAAGCACTATGTCCAGCACAATTCTCCCGTGAGCAGTTTTCCAGCCCAGCAAACACCAGGCTGAGCAGGGTTCTGTGCCTTGGGAGGTAAGGGGCAAAACATCCTGTTCCTGGGAAGAGGTGTATTTAAAAGAGCTCCAGTTAACGGGGCTGCCCCAGGACAGGTGTCTGCCACGTACAGGCCCCCCATTCACTAGACGCAGCTGCAAACCTTCGTGCCTTGCTCTAGAGGGACTGCAGTTCCCTCCTCCATCGGCTCACCCCTTTGGACCAGCCCTCCAACAATCAAGAGAGGAGAGAGTGGCAGGGTCAACCTAGAAATCCATTGTTCAGTGGCTGCAGGGCCAGAGCCAGCCCATTATCCTGGTGACCTCTGAGCCTTCACCCTGGTCAACTTCAGGAGCTTCACACTGGAGCAAGGGGCAGCCAGACAGGCAGCAGAGGGGTCAGGACCTTCCTGCTTACACAGTGCAAGAGTTTGTGGGCTTCCAGACCCCATCCCAGCTCTAGGGCAGATGCTCAGCTGGTGTAAATCAGCACTACTCCATTGACTTCAGTGGTGACTCAGCATATGGGCTCTGAATTGAAGACCCAGGAACCTGCCTTTCACCTTGACCCTGTTCAGTTATTCACTGTTTACCTAGAGGAGCTGTAAATCCATCCTAACTCAGCCTTGCAGATTACTCACAACAGGAAGCCTCTGGCCAAACATTGTTAGGAGCTGAACCATTTCTAAAAGCCATCTGGCAGGTAGCATTTTTCTCTGGAACAGCCTGGCTAATCATATTTGACTCTTTCCTTATTGCAAGCAAGAATACATCTGGTCCATGCAATTATAAACCAACCCATGCCCAGTCCTCTTATAAAATGAATTCTGATTCCTTTGGCGACAGTTTTGCCATACAGATTTCAGTATTTAACAGCCTTAGCATTCTACATCTCAAAAGAGGTGAGCACTGGGCCAAGATGTCTCCTTAGAGACCCAGTTTTCAGCCAGCATTTTCCAGTTTTCAGCAAAGCAACATGGCATCTTGCCCTGCCCCTGGCCCTTGATTTGCAAGAAGGAAAAAGGCTTTAACTGACCATCCTGAACTTCTGCAGACAGAACAGTGACACCAATGATAGAGGGATGGCTGCTGGGAAACATGCTGCCTCCTCTTAAAGAGGGAATCAAGGGCATCAACACAAGTTCCCTCAGCTGCCTGCTTCTGTGAACTGACAGCTATTTCCAAAGTCAGTGACCATTCCAAAGTAAATAGCATCAGTCTGTTCAACTAGAAGCCATGGTGCTGATCCTCAGCAGGGGTAAACTGGCATGGCTGCATTAAAATCAATGGAGGATCTGTAATTTATACTGTTTGGGGAGCTGGCCTGTCATGACAACAAGTCCAAAAGTCAGTCAAAACCATGGAGACCTGAGAGAAGGGCCAGAGCTGTTTCAGCAGGGAAAATGGGAAGACAAGAGGGAACATACAGGGAAAATTCAAATTAATGTCAGTGATATACTAATGCAGGAAGTGTGGGGAAGAAGCAGGAAGAACTTGTACTGCTAATTAAACACAGTTGTGACATAGCCGGCATCACAGAGACTTGGTGAAATATGTGCATGACTCAGTTGTTGGTATAAAAGGGCACAGCTTGTTCAAGGACAGGCAGCGAAAAAGGAAGGAGGTGTTACCTTATAAATTAAAAATGTACATATGTGGACTGAGGTTGAGATGGAAATCAGAGATTAAACAGAGACAGAACGTACACATGCTGTGCAGAGGAACTTACATAATTCCCATCACACCTTGCTGCCAAATTTCACCAGCAGTGTAGACGAGGCCTAAATAAATCATCCAAAGCACAGGACTTAGTTGTAATGGGGGACTTTAACTAGCCAGGTACCTGTTGGGAAAACAACATGGCAGGGTACTGATTATACAATGAGTTCTTGGAATACACCGGAAACATTTTTATTTCAGAAGGTGGAGAAAACTCATAGAAGAAAGGATGTTCTAGATTTGATTTCAGCAACTAGAGAGGACGTGACTAAGAATTTTAAAGCTGAAAGCAGCTTGGGTAAAAGTGATCATGAAATGGCAATACTCCTGATTCTAAAGAATGGCAAGAGAGAAAACAGCACAATAAAAGATAATGGATTTTAGGAAGGCAGATTTTAGCAACCTCAGAGAGTTGGTAGTTAAGATCCCTTGGGAAGCAAGTCTAAAGGGAAAAACAGCTAGAGGGATCTGGTGGATATTATTTAATAGAACAGGAACAAAGCATCCCACTGCATAGGAAAGATAGAAGCATGGCAAGAGATCAGCCTGGCTTAACCAGGAGATCTTCAATGATCTGAAACTCAAAGAAGAGTCCAAAAAAAAGTAGAAATTGAGTCAAGTATACATATAAATAGGGTATAAAAAGTAAAAATTGGATAAAGTATATGTATAAACAAAAAACACAGTGTGTCAGGGCAAAATCTGAAAGGCTAAGGCACAAAATGAGAGTAAACTAGCTAGAGACAAAGGGTGACAAGAAAACATTCTACAAATGTATTAGAAACAAGAGGAAGACCAAGGACAGGGTGGGCCCCATCAGCCTGTCACTCAAGAGATGGGGGGGAGGGGGGAAGAATTATAGAAAATGTGGAAATGGCAAAAGTGCTAAATGACTTTTTTGTTTCAGTTTTTATGGAAATTAGTGGTAATTGCACCACTAACATAATGAATGCCAGTGAAAATTAGGAAGGATCAGAGGCTAAAACAAAGAAAGAACAAGTTAAAATTACAAGGCACCAAGGTCTGACGACATACTTCCTACTCATGGAGCTGACTGAGGAGATATCTGAGCCATTAGCGATAAAGTTCAAAAAGTCATGGAAGACAGGAAAGATTCCAGAGGACTGGAAAAAGGCAAATACAGTTCCAAATAAAAAGGGAAACAGGGCCAACCCAGGGAATTATGAATCAGTTAGCTCAACTTCAATACCCGGCAAGATAGAGGAACAAATAACTAAGCAATCAATCTGTAAACATTAGAAGGTAATAAGGTAATAAATAACAGTTAGCATGGATTTGTCAAGAACAAATGACATCAAACCAACTTGATAACTTTCTTTGTCAGAGTAACAAGTCTTGTGAATCAGGAGAAGTGGTAGATATCATGTATCTTCACTTTAGTAATGCTTTTGTTACTGTCTTACATGAGTTGCTTATAAATCAGCAGTTCCCAACTTGGGAGATGCCAAAAATTCCAGGGGAGTCCACAAGGCTTCAGTAATATTGAAGTTATTTGCCTGACCCCTTCGCGCCCCCCCCCCCCCGAGATCTATACTGCTGGTGCTCCACGCTGGCCACAGCAGAGAAGCAGGTCCCCAAGAAAACAGAGACCCCAAGCTTCACTACAGCCAGAGCAGAGGAGTAGCATCCCCTGCCCCTTCCGGCCAGGTTCCCAGCTGGAAAGGAACAGCACTGCATGGGTGTGAGCCTAGAAGAGCCTGGAGCCAACCCAGCAGAGCCCACCTCCATTACCCTCCATCTGTGAGGGATGGAAAGAGGCTGGGCCACATGGGGCATGTGATGGCAGCTGTACCAGGGAAAACTTAGCTTCTCACTCAAGTAAGAGTAATTTAGGATTAGTATTGTTCTCGTTATACATATCTATTGGGGTAATATATGTTTATGGCCATTAAGGGGTGTGGGGCAGGGCAGGGGTGTTAACTAGCGAGGCTCTCACTTAGAAAGGTTGGGAATCACTGTAGAGATATACAGCTTAGAGGGAGCTACTTATAGGGTGGGTGCATAATGGGTTAGAAATTCCAGACAGTACTTACTGGTAGATCACAGTCAAATGGCAAGGACATAGCAAGTGGGCTCCTGCAGGGATCAGTTCTGCGTCAGATTCTGTTGTCTTCAATGACTTTGCTAATGGCAGACAGAGTACCATAAATACTCATAAAGTTTGGGGATGATAGCAAGCTGGGAAGGGTTGCAAGTGCTACCTTTTGATTAAAATTCAAAATGATCTGGACAAACCAAAGAAATGGTTTGAGGTAAATAGGATGAAATTCAGTAAGTCTGTGTCTACATTTAGAAGGTTAGTTCAAATTAACTTGATTCAAACTAATTAATTCAAACTAATAATGATTAGTTCAAATTAAGTTCATTTGAACTAACATGGCCCCACTAGAAACCCAACTGGAACTAGCATGTCCATGGACAGGGCTTCGAATTAGTTCGAACTAGGAGAGGGGCACCATGAGAGGTGTGGGAAGATGGCCCCCAAGAAGGGCCATGCCCCCCCCAGTAAATAGAAAGAGAAAGGCACCCTGGAAAGAAGAAGGTCAAAAAGCATTAGTTAGAATTAACACAGCTACACTGGGTTAATTCAAACTAATAAGTTTGAATTAACCCTTACTTCAAAGGTAAGCAAGGTTTAATAACTTCTAAGTAAGCTTTCATTAATTCGAATTAAGGACTTCCTTAGTTCGAAGTAATGAAAGCCAGTGTAGCCTTGCATTTATTTACTTTGAATTAATCCTCATTAATATGAGTTAAATTGTAAGTGTAGACATACCCTAAGATCAAATACAAAGTACTACACTTAAGAAAAAACAATCCATTGCACCCATACAAAATGGACATTGACGACACCGTTCCTTCTAAGGCGCGCGGCAGCGCGGCCGCGCACTTAAAAAAATCCTGCCGCGCAGGATTTTCCTGCCCCCGCGCATGGGGCAGTTCAGGGCAGCAGCGTGGCCGAGGGGAGACGCGCCGGAGTGCTGTGTCCGGGCACGAGCCTCAGCCCAGCCCCTCGGCCGGAGGAAGGGGGGGTCTGGGGGCTCGGGTCAGCCCTGCCACTCCTCCCTCCCCTCCCCTCCCTTCCCCAGAGGGTCCGCCTCTTCCAGCCGGGGTCTGGCCGTTCGCATGGCCAGCCCCAGCCTCCAGCCCGGGCTCCTCCATGCCGGCCAGCACCGTGGCCTCCTGTCCCCGCCCGGCTCTTTGGCCAGTAAAGAGGGCTGGGGGGAGGGGTTGGGTTGGTCAGGCAGCTGGCACGGAAAGCATGGGGGCAGGGAGGGTATATGGGGAGGGGGAGAAGGGGTCAGGATGGTGGGCTGGGGAGGGCTTGCGGGGGCTTGAAGAGGTGGCATGAAGATGGGGAGTTGGGGGGTGGGGTTTAGGAGGGCTGGAATGGGGGCAGGGAGCTTAGGGAGTCGGAATTGGGGCAATTCTTCAGCTTTTTAAACAAGAGGCATGGCAAAGAGTAAGTGCCATTCATATCCTGAAGTTTGAAACTTCTCAAGTGGGAAAAAGGGAGTGCATAGTGCCAAAATGTCCCTTCTGTAACTAGATAAAGCTGTGGAGGTGAAAAATCTAAAAATCAGTTGTATATTTCCTGAAAGCTAGTGTGGATGTTACTTAAGTGGAGTGACTGAACAGTGAGAGTGTTTGAGCATGTTAACCCTGTGCTTTCAAAGAACCTGGAAGATGTTTTCCCCAGAATCCTGTAACTCACAACAATTCATTACAAAACAAACAAGGAGTCTTGTGGTACTTAAAGACTAACAAATATATTGATTGCATGAGCTTTCATGGGAGAAAACCCCATTTCATCAGATGCTTTGAAGAACAATTCACAGAAATCTTAGAGATGTAACAGAGATATCAGATAAGTACTTGTTTTAAATATAGTAACAGCCAAAAGACTGGGAATCAAAGGAGCCATGAGATTATTCTCTTCACTATGCACCTTAGTCTGTCCATCAGAAGAAACCATAATGCATTAAAGGGATGTGGTATTTTGGTAGAGATTTTCTCCTAAGTTGAAATGTAGCCCCAAAATGATGGGGCAGGTAAAGATACAAGGGACTGAAAATAGGCTTTTCAGAAATACTGTAGCCTTATCTTAAAGCAGCTAGAAGCCCATTGTTTTGATTTCAGCTGTGTTTAGCATCCTTCTTGTAGCAGCATTTTCCTGAAAAGAGATGCCTGGAATCTTTTTTTGATTTTTAAAATTTCAATAGAATTTACCCCTCTGGGACCATCAAGACATCTTAAATGCTGCCAGTTTCCAAAGGGGTAGCCATGTTAGTCCATTCCAGGAAAACAAAACAAAACAAGGAGTCTCCCACGAAAGCTCATGCGAAAAATAAATCTTAGTCTTTAAGTACCACACGACTCCTTGTGTATCTTAAATGCTGTCAGTGATAATTAGCTGGCTTCCGTGTGAACTGTAACTCTGCATGTAGAACACAGGAGATGAGGGTATTAGGCAGAATTGTGACACCTAAGATCCGGATTGAATATAACTTTGGTCTTGGGTTCTTTGAAAGCCATGGATTAGTTTCTTTTGATTGTATAGCAATTTGGGTAAATTTTAAATAAATTGGGTGATTTTAGTAATAAAAAACTTTAAATAGTTTATATTAATTTTTCATTGGTCTAGATTTTTCAATAATTTTTGTTGCACGAGTTTGCACACAAATTTTATTCAGAAAAAGTTTTGCACATGGGTTGAAAATTTTGCACACAAGCCACCAAACCTTAGAGGGAACATTGATTGACGACTGCCTAGGAAGGAGTACTGTGGAAAGGGACCTAGGTGTCATAGTGAACCACAGGCTAAATGTGAGTCAACAGTGTAATGCTGTTGCAAAAAATGCAAACACCATTCTGGGACGTGTGGTACGGGAGTATTGTAAGAAAGACACGAGAAGTAATTCTTCCGCTCTACTCCACCCTGATTACATCTCAGCTGGAGTACTGTGTCCTGTTCTGGGTGCCTCATTTCAGAAAAGATGTGGACAAACTGGGGAAAATTCAGAGGAAAGCAACAAAAAATATTAAAGATTTAAACAACATGAACTATGAGGCGAGATTGAAAGTACTGGATTTGTTTGGTTCAGAAAAGGGGAGGCTGAGAGGGGACTTGATAATGGTTTTTGAGTACATAAAAGGTAGTTATCAGCAGAAGGGAGAAGTATTCTCCTTACCCTCTGAGGATAGGAGAAGCAGCAATGGGCTTAAATTGCTGCAAGGGCAGTTTAGGGTGGACAGGAGGAAAAACTTCCTAATTGTCAGGGTAGTTAAGCACTGTAATAAACTGCTTAGGGGTTTGTGGAGTGTCTACCACTGGAAATTTTTAAGGGCAGGTTAGACAAACACTTGTCAGGCATGGTCTAGACTCTAGAATGATAGTGTTTAGTCTTGCTGTAAGTGTAGGGGGCTGGAGTAGATGACCTCGTGAGGTCCTGTCATGTCCTACAATTCTGAGAGTTTATGATTTTCCAGAGCTGTGTAGTGAATGCGAGACACAGTTCAGGCTTTGTGTCTGTGTTACTTTTCTTTTAAGGAAAAACCTTCATCTTCCATGTTTTGGTCATCTAAGTACCTAGGGCTGCCCGTCTGCAGGGCCCCCACTCACCCCCCTGGGCACTGGGGGGGGGGGGATGGCCAGCCCAGGGGAGCGGCAGGCCCTTGCGCCGGCCATCACATGCCAGGGACTGGGAGAGCCAGACAACAATGGTGGAACAGGAGTGCAGGGTCTGATTTCTCAGCCGCCTTAAGCCAGTAGTTGTCAAACTCTTTTCCTTGGGACCTAGCTCTGGACCTCTCTGCCATGTGGCAACCCTCCACTGAAGAAAGTGGCCGCCTCCAGAAAACTGAACAGTAACCATGGCTGGGGGGGAGGCGGCAATCCCTCACGGCTTTCATCCTCTCTCTTGAGGCTTCTATTGCATCTCTGAAATCTACACATCTAATTTGAGATCACCTACATGGAACAAGTCTCTAAAACTGCATGTAGTACCCTGGAGTGTGTGTGCGGGAGCTCCTTGCAAATGGGGGGGGGGGGGGGGACTGGTCAGAGAAATGAGATGGAAGTGCTGAGACAGAGGAAGGACAAGAGAGCCAGTGCCAGGCTGGAAAGAAAAGTCCTGGAAAACCCTGTCTGCTGCTAAGCCTGTTCAAGTCCCTCCAGGTCCTGCTCGCTTCTCCACTGCCAAATCCCAGGAACTGAAGCAGCCCCTCTGGGTTCCACTTTCACCTCTGCCCTTCATCTGCTCCCTGAGTCTGCATGAGTTTTCATGAACACACAGTTGTCCCCAATACTGTGATTGAAGGGGTGCTAGCCCTCTTTGCTTGGTCTGGTGACCCCTGGCAGTGTGCATAAGGTAGCAACACAAAGGGGCTATCCACGCACCCCTTCAGATTAGGACCTTGTTATAACTTCTCTTCCAGCGGATCCATCTCTGAGTTGGATTTTATTCTGTTACTTAGGTTTTCTAATTGTAGAAAAAATACCATACTTTGTAACACAGGCGCCTACTAGAACAGTTTGCTTTTCTCTTCTTTTTTTAATTATCAGTCAAAAAAAAGTGACATTTTTATTAAAATCTACAAGTTATCGCTTTTGTTGCAAGCAAGGGAATTCTCAACCCACTGAAAAAAAAGAGACAAATCCTAATTTCAAAAATAACTGCAATCCCCATATCCCAGAAATGGTGGAATAAGGTTCTGTTCACAGTTCTTTTCTTTTCTTCACTGGGTCTATTGCTAAAAAAGACAAAGGTTGCTTGCCAGTGACCTCAGTCCTTTTCATAGGAATGAGAGAAGCCCAAAGAGATATTGACTCAGAGAGGAGGCATAGAGGTTGTTTGAACAACAATTAGCAGGTCATTGTTAATCCTAATGATTCATCTTTGTTGCAATGCTGATCTACTGCTTTAAGCAACTTTCACACCAAGGCACTTCTCTGGCCCCATAGTAGAGTGAACTGGGCTGCCACTTTTGGCCAGCTTGCCCAGTCTCTGGCATGGGGGGGGGGGACAGCGGTGTAGCCCCATGGGGACCCCAAAGTGTGGGGCCCTGGGCGGCTGCCCCTCTCACCCTACCCTAGGGATGGCCCTGTAAGTACCTTGAAATGCCTATTGCAGAGAGCGAGTGAGCGAGAGTTGGTGAGCTGAGATCATCAGCCTGACAGGGCAGAGAGAGAGAAGTACATTTGGTTTATTCCACAGCTGTTCAAAGTAAATCTAGGTCAAGACTTCAAAGAGTGACTTCAGACTTAGAATTCAAACACAAATTTGCTACCATCAGCTTGGGTTTGAGTAGAGATATGGGCTGGCTTTCTCATCACCTGTCTCACACTCACTATCTGTTGTTCCCTCAGTTTGAATCAATACAACTTGTTTGATTTACTGGAGTACTCTGACCTGATCCTGTGATTATACTTCACTGCATTTAGCCCTATGTTCAACACTGAATTTTTTTTTCCCATTTTCAAGCATCTAACAAAGTGGGATCTCCCCCATAAAAGCTCATGCAATAAATAAATCTGTTAGTCTTTAAAAGAGCCACAAGGCTCCTTGTTTGTTTTATCTAACAGGTAGTTTCCTTTAACATCATAGAATCCTAGGGTTGGAAGGGACCTCATAGGTCATCTAGTCCAACCCCCTGCCAGAGGCAGGACCACTCCCACTAAACCATCCCAGTCAGGGTTTTGTCCAGCCGGGCCTTAAACACCTCCAAAGATGGAGACTCCACCACCTTCCTAGGCAGCTCATTCCAATGCTTCACCACTCGCCTAGTAAAAAAAGTTTTTTCTAATACCCAGTCTCGACCTCCCTAACTGAAACTTGAGACCACTGCTCCTTGTTCTGTCCTCCGTTACCACTGAGAACAGTCGAGCTCTATCTTCCTTAGAGCATCCCTTCAAGTAGTTGAAGGTTGCTATCAAATCCCCCCTCAATCTTCTCTTCTGCAGACTAAATAAGCCTAATGCTTTCAGTCTTTCCTCATAGGGCTTGTGCTCCAGCCCTTGAATCATTTTGGTTGCCCTCCTCTGAACTCTCTCTAGCATGTCCCTGTCCTTTTTGTAGTGGGGAGCCCAAAACTGAACACAGTATTCTAGATGTGGCCTCACCAGTGCAGAATAGAGGGGAATGATCACATCCCTTGATCTGCTGGTAATACTTCTTTTGATGCAGCCCAGTATGCCATTGGCCTTTTTGGCAGCAAGAGCACACTGCTGACTCATATCTAGCTTCCCATCCACCATGACCCCCAGGTCCTTTTCTACACTGCTGCTACTTAACTGAATGTTTCCCAGCCTGTAGCAGTGCTTGGGGTTTTTCCGTCCCACGTGCAGGATTTTACACTTGTCCTGATTGAACTTCATAAGATTTTTATTGGCCCACTGTTCCAATTTATCTAGGTCTCCCTGAATCCTGTCCTTGCCCTCCAACGTGTCTACTGTTTCCCCCCAGCTTGGTGTCATCCGCGAACTTACTGAGAGTGCAGTCTATTCCATCATCCAGATCATTGATGAAAATGTGGAACAGAACTGGCCCCAGGACCGACCCCTGGGACACACCACTCGTGACTGGTTGCCAGCTAGATGTGGAACCATTGATTCCTACACTCTGAAACCGTTGATCTAGCCAGTTTTCTATCCACCTTATAGTCCACCTATCCAATCCATACTTCCTTAATTTGCTAATGAGAATGCTGTGGGAAACTGTATCAAAAGCCTTACTAAAATCAAGGTATATCACATCAACAGTTCTTCCTGCATCCAGAAAACCAGTCATCTGATCATAGAAGGAAATGAGATTGGTCAGACATGATTTACCCTTGGTAAATCCATGCTGACTGTTCCTGATCACTTTGTTTTCTTCTAAGTGTCTTAGGATGGATTCTTTAAGAATCTGCTCCATAATTTTGCCAGGGATTGAGGTGAGGCTGACTGGTCTGTAATTCCCCGGATCCTCCTTTTTCCCTTTCTTGAAAATAGGCACTACATTTGCTTTTTTCCAGTCCTCTGGCACCTCCCCTGTTCTCCATGAGTTTTGAAAGATAACGGCCAGCGGTGCTGCTATCTCATCGGCCAATTCCCTTAGCACCCTTGGATGCAGTTAGTCGGCACCATGGACTTGTGCACATCCAGCTTCTTTAAGCAGTCCCTAACCTGACCTTCCGTCACCAAGGGCCTCTCTTCTTCTCTCCAATCTGCCATACCCATGGTAGTGGGCTGGGAGCTGACCCTGCCTGTGAAAACTGAAGCAAAAAAAGCATTGAGCACTTCAGCTTTTTCTTCATCCTCTGTCACGAGGATGCCTGCCCCTTTCAGTAAGGGACCTACACCATCCCTGATCCTCTTCTTGGTATTAACATACTTGTAGAACCCCTTCTTGTTATCCTTTACATCCCTCTCTAGCCGCAACTCCATTTGTCCTTTGGCCTTTCTGATTTTATCCCTGCAGTCCCCAGCAATATCTTTATATGCCTCCTTAGTCATCTGACCAAGCTTCCACTTCCTGTAAGCTTCCTTTTGATGGTTAAGCTCAGAGCAGACTTCTCGGCTAAGCCATTCTGGCTGCCTCACATGTTTGTTCTTTCTCCTAATTGGAATGGCAACTTCCTGTGCCCTTAGCAGGGTTTCTTGAAAATATAACCAACTCTCTTGGACTCCTTTCCCCTTCAGATTAGCTTCCCAAGGGATCCTGCCCATCAGTTCCCTGAGGGACCCAAAATCTGCTCTTTTCAAGTCCAGGGTTTTCGTTTTGCTTCTTTCCTTTCTGCCTTTAATCAGCATCCTGAACTCAACCATGTCATGGTCACTACTGCCTAGTTTGCCATTTACCTCTACCTCCCTGATCAATTTTTCTCTGTTTGTGAGCAGCAGGTCAAGAGGTGCAAGGCCCCTAGTTGGTTCCTCCAGCATTTGTACTAGAAAGTTGTCCCCAACACACTCTAAAAACTTCCTGGATTGCCCATGCACTGCTGTATTGGCCTCCCAGCAGATGTCAGGGTAATTGAGGTCCCCCATCAGCACCAGGGCCTGTGATCTAGAAGCTTCCGCTAGTTGTCCATAGAACAC
Source organism: Podocnemis expansa (assembly GCA_007922195.1). Taxonomy (NCBI): domain Eukaryota; kingdom Metazoa; phylum Chordata; order Testudines; family Podocnemididae; genus Podocnemis; species Podocnemis expansa. Next base: position 1,964,382 of record ML681973.1, on the reverse strand, counting down.
CTCATCCACCTCCTGCTTCTGGTCTGGTGGTCTATAGCAGACACCCACCACAACATCCCCCTTGTTGCTTTCCCCTCTCAATGTAACCCACAGACTTTCTACTGGCACACTTCCACTTCCATAATGGAGCTCCGAGCAGTCATAGAGCTCTTCTACATATAACGCTACTCCTCCCCCTCTTCTTCCCTGCCTGTCTTTCCTGAACAGTTTATACCCATCCATGGCAGAGCTCCAGTCATGCAGACTATCCCACCACGTCTCCGTTATTCCTATGATATCATAGTTCCTTGTCTGTACTAGTACTTCCAATTCTTCCTGTTTATTTCCCAGGCTCCTCGCATTAGTGTATAGGCACCTAAGATACCTGGTCACTTGCCCTACTTTGTCAGTTTGGTTTTCAATTCTATTACAAATACCTCCTTGCATTTTTTTTTGGAGTCCTCCTCCCCCACTCTCCTCATGTGTTGGCGCTTCAGTGGAACATTTAAGATGATTATTTGATTGCGCCCCCCCATGTTCCAACTACCTTCTCTTTTATTGCTGGTGCTACAGTCCCAACACCCCCCAAGTTCCATCCCTTCCCCCAGATCTCCCACACTGCCACTTACCTGTGGGCTTTGGTCTCCTTCCCCCATTGAACCTAGTTTAAAGCCCTCCTCACTAGGTCAGCCAGTCTGTGCCCAAACACACTCTTCCCCTTCCTGGACAGGTGAAGGCCATCTCTGCCTATCAATCCTCTGTCCTGAAACAGGACTCCATGGTCAAGGAAGCCGAATCCCTCCTGACCACACCATCTTCGCAGCCAGGCATTCACCTCTAGGATGCGTCTGTCTCTCCTCAGGCCTCTAGCCATGACTGGAAGGATCAAGGAGAACACCACCTGTGCTCCAAACTCCTTCACCCTCACTCCCAGAGCCCTGCAGTCACCTTTGATCTGCTGAGGATCACCTCTCACAGTATCATTGGTACCCACATGGATAAGAAGCATGGGGTAGTAGTCTGAGGGGCGGATGATTTTTGACAGTCCCTCCATAACGTCTCTGATACGGGCACCTGGCAGGCAGCATACCTCCCTAGAGGCCTTGTCAGGGTGACAGATGGGTGCCTCCGTTCCTCTCAGGAGGGAGTCCCCAATCACCACAACCCTACGTTTCCTCTTAGGTGAGGTGGCTGTGATCTCCCCAGCCTCTGGGGTACATGGTCTCTCCTCTACCTCCTTCATCGTGTCCAGCACCGCATAACAGTTCCTCACCACAATGGATGGTGGGATGTGAGCAGGCGTGGAGCACTGTCTGCTGCCAGAGGTGACCAGCTGCCAGTGTCCTTCCTCTGCCATAGGCATCCCATCCGTCTCCACAGCTGTGGCAGTAGCCCTTGGCACCGGGATAGGGACCTCCTCCTTGCAGGTCTCATCGTGGACACTGTCAAGGAACTTTTCCAGGGCATGGATACCCCTGAGTCGTGACACCTTCTCCTGTAACTCTCCTACCTGCTTCTGGAGAGATGCCACCAAAAGGCACCTATCACATAGGCTCATTTCCCTAGCCTGATCATCAGTGGCAGGAAAATGAAGGCCACAGTCATTGCAAATCCACACCAGGATCTGGGTGGAGATATCCATCATCAGACACTCTGTCTGGCTACAAACAGTGGCAAAGGAAACAGAGCATCTATAGGAATACTGTAAAGAAGGAAATGTGTTTCCTGGGCAATGCTTATTGAGGACTCTGTTCTGGGAAAGGTTTTTAATTGTTTAACCAAACAATCCATATATTTCACATATTTTGCCCCCAATCCCCACTGTTGTCCAAAACATCTTCCTTTCCACCGTCTCTCATGCTGGTAGTTTCCTTTTATACAATACAATACACTGCTTTTCAGTGACTGTCTTCCAAAATCAACCCATACAATTAAAAGGGAACATCATAGAAAGGAATAAAATGATCTCTAGAGTATCTTAGTGACATGCTGGGGATTTCACGAGAGGCAGATTTGGCCCAATAAATTTGATCTGGGATTAAGTCAGGGAGAAATGGCACTAACAAATAAATTACTTGCCTAAAGATGTTTGTTACTTGGCATAAACACCATTTCTCTGGCTGTATGCTCTGCTGCAAAATCAATGAGTGCATCCCCGACCAAACTGTTAGTTAATTTTGAGATGGAGTCACATCTTTTCTGAAGGGGAATGATATCACAGGATTGGCTATGATAGCAGGGAATTGAACTTGCTGCCCCACCCTAGCTCCCTGAATTTTCTGTATCTTCCTTTCCTTGTTTCTTTGATTACTAAGGACGTGTGTGTGCAAACATCCTTGTGTCTCTTGCCTTTGCCCCAGGAGCAGCACAGAGGAGCTGCATCAGCACAGCATGAGGAGAAGATTGTCAGAGACCTCGTTTGGCCCGCTGATAAATAGCCTCTGATGAGCTGGGCCAGAGGCTGCAGTTCAGGGCTCTGAGAAGGTGAATTCACAGGTTGACCAGGTACTTGCATCGTGTGGGGTGGGCTTTGCTGCCTTGACTGCCTGGGCAAAGAGCCACCTGCCCAGTGAACTGCAGAAGGGTGGACAGGTGCCAGAACAAGGCTCCATACAGTCAATGGAGGGAATCTTGCAGTCAGAAGAGAAGGAGCTAGGAGATCCAGGCTGCTGCTTCTGCCCCATAACTCCTTTTTCTGCCTGACCTTGCTGTGGCTAGCTGCTGCGATGCGGTCTTGAATCTGATCTCATTTGCACCAGCTTAGTGCTGCTGGCATATGGAACAAGAGGGCTCCCATGAGCCCAGCCATTCTGGAGAGGGACCAATCTGGCTAGTACCTGTACTGGTGTGTCCCAAGCACATACAGTGCATGCCCCTGAGATCCTTAGAGCTACCTATTAACAAGTGTGTAATGTCACTGGGGTGTGCCCTGTCCTTGGACTGCCAACCTGGAGGGGAGCATGAAATCCAAGGAGCTGCCTGTGAAAGGCAAAACTAGCCAGGAAGGTAAATCATGACCCTGTGAGCTTGAGATCCCACCCATTAGTTGTCTGGAACTGCCAAGACTTTCCTGCTAGCCACTGGAGACAGGCTGAGACACTGGTTTCAGGGTCGTGCCCGTCTGCCTGACACGCAGAAGGTTGGGCAGGAATCTGCTTTGTCAGCTTAAGGATCCTAGGGGTTGTTGAGCTTCAGCTTTCTAGCCTGAAGTCACCAGGAGCCAGCTCAGATATCTCCATGCTTGAGTATGAGTATGTGTGGCTAGTCTAGATGCAGGAAACCAGGGCTGCAGTCCTGTGGCCTGTGATAAGCAACAGGTCAGGCTAGATGATCATACATGATACTAAAGGATCATCTCATGACGTGCTAAAATCTGGCAAAATCCCTTCAGATTCCACCAAGTGTTTAAAGGGAATCAGCATACAGGGACAGATCTCCAGCTTCTTTCATTAATACAGGACTCAGGTAAAACACATCCGGGTGGAATCTTTCCTTGGAAGTCAAGGCTGCAGAGAGGAATGAGTCTCTTCCATTCCTGCCATCTCAGAGAAACAGCTGCAGCCATGAGACTGGCTAAACCCATGGCATTGCTACTGTTAGGTACACAGGGCACAAGCTAGGGTCTTGAATGTGGCCAGAAGTGCCCTGAGTCATGCCGGGGAGCTGGGGCTGGCAGGGACATTTTAAATCTCTCACTCTGCTGCATTCCCAGGCACATGGCGTAGGGCACAGTAGGGTGGGAACTTAAAACAGCTGGGGCTCAGCATCTGGAGGCTCTCCTGCTCCACAGGAGGGGTGAGTGCTGTGCTGAGCAGGGTGGTTCTTGGGAGCTGAAAGCTGGGCACCAGCAGGGGGGAAGCATTTGAGGCTGTGGTGCTCAAGGGAACGGCACTCGGGGCCTGGGTGTGGGGAAGGAAAGGCACTCAGGGCCAGGGTGCACATGGGGTGAGGGAAGGTGCTCAGGGCAGGGAAAGAAAGGCACTTGGGGCTAGGACGCAGGCAGCAGAGGAAAGGCATGTGGGACCAGGGTGCACCGAGGGACAGGGGAAGAAGGAAAGGCACTTGGGACTGGGGTGTGCATGGCCATGGAGGGGTAGGAGAAAGTGTGAGCCACCATGGGGGGGGGGGGGAATGGGGCAGGGAAAGGTGTGCGCAGCTGGGAGGCGAGGGCCAGGGAAAGTGCACATGGCTGGGGGCAGCAGGGCAGGGAAGAGATCGGAGCCTGTGCCCTGAATCTCTTTTTGGATAGCAATGCCCCTAGGCAGAACAGAAAAACAGTGACTCAGGCCAGTTTTCCTTGACTCATGCAATCCAAGCCAGTGGCTGAGGCAAACCCAGTATTTCACTAGTAAATTAAGTACAGAATATTGTATCCTATAAAAATGGTTTCTGGGTTCAGCAAGCCCTATTGTGCTGCTAACTGACAACATAGTGCTTAGCAAATATTTATCATGTTAATAATAAACCTAGATGTGAAGCAACCACACACAGTAAGCTTCTGTCTTCCTTTTGAAATGCAGATAAGGAAACAAAGACCAACTTTTTGTCCCACATATTCTGGAGTAGCATGGTTTCATTAACTCTTCATAGGTATGCTTCAATATTCACATGAAGTAAAATTAATACCAATTTACTGAAACCCTTGTCTTAGTAGAGCCTATGGGAGGGCAGAGTGGGAAGAATGGGCAATAATTTGCTAAGCAAGTAGGGGCCTGTCCCTTCTAAATGGAAGGTCTTGGCTGGCCTGAGCTCTGGTTTCATTCCTGGCTTCGGTGTGTACCCAAGCCAATCAGGAAGGGAGCTATCCTCCTTCGTTAGGCCAACATTTCCCCCCAGTGTTTCCAATGCTTCTCAAAATAAATGTGTTGCGTGCAGTGGAGCGGTGTCTGCCTTGGTTCCAGTTTATTAGCGAGACAAGGTGGGTGAGGTATCATCTTTTATTGGACCACCATCTGTTGGTGAGAAAGATACATATTTGACCCACCCGATGGAGGCACAATCCTGCTTAAAGCATCCCACAAGGATCATGTGGAAAAGTCATGGGGCCTAGTTCTGAACTCTGAAGGCCTTGCTGACTTTCACAATCACTCTGGTGTAAGGAGGGCAGGTGCAGGCCCACAATGTCCCAAAGGATGATCATAGCCATTGATGTGATATACCTTGACTTTAGCAAAGCTTTTGATATGGTTTCCCACAGCGTTCTTGTTAGCAAGTTAAGGAAGTATGGTTTGGATGAATGAACCGTAAGGCGGACAGAAAGCTGGGTAGACCATTGGGCTCAGCGGGTAGGGATCAATGGCTCTGTGTCTACATGGCAATCAGTAACAAGCAGAGTGCCCCAGAGGTTGGTCCTGGAGCCAATTTTGTTCAACGTCTTCATTAATGATCTGAATGATGGGACAGGCTGCACGCTCAGTAAGTTTGTGGATGACCCAACTGGAGAAATAAAATGGTAGATACGCTGGAGGGTAGGGACAGGATTCAGGGAAACCTAGACAAATTGGAGCATTGGGCCAAATGAAATCTCATGAGGTTCAACAAGAACACGTACAAAATCCTGCATTTAGGATGGAAAAATCCCATGCACTGCTACAGACTGAGGACTGACCAGCTAAGTAGCAGTTCTGTAGAAAAGGACCTGGAGGTTATGGTGGACAGCAAACTGGATATGAGTCAACAGTGTACCCTTGTTGCCAAAAAGGCCAATGGCATATTGGGCTGCATCAGTAGGAATGTCACCACTAGATCAAGGGATGTGATTATTCATCTCTATTAGGCACTGGTGAGGCCACATCTGGAATATTGTGTCCAGTTTTGGGCTCCCCACTACAGAAAGGATGTGGACAAATTAGAAAAAGTCCATTGGAGGGCAACAAAAATGATCAGGGGGTTGGGGCACTTGACTTACAAGGAGGGACTGAAGGAACTAGGCTGATTTAGTCTGCAGAAGAGAAGACTGAGGGAGGATTTGATAGCAACCTTCAACTACTTGAAGAGATGCTCCAAAGAGGAGGGAGCCAGGCTGTTCTCAGTAGTACCAGAGAACAGAACAAGGAGCAGTGGTTTCAAGTTGCAGCTGGGGAGATCTAGGTTGCAAATTAGGAAAAACTTTCTCACTAGGAGAGTGGTGAAGCACTGGTATGTCTTGCCTAGGGAGGTGGTGGAATCTCCATCTTTGGAAACTTTTAAGGCCCAGAGGCCCAGTTAGACAAAACCTTGGCTGAGACGATTTAGTAGGAGTGGTCCTGCTTTTAGCAGGGGATTGGACTAGATGACCTTATGAGGTCCCTTCCAACCCTCATATTCTATGATTCCAAGGGGGTGGGGAATCCTTGAGTAATAGAGAGTCCAAAAGTATCAAAGAGAAGATAAGCAGAATTAGGGCAATATGGATGCTCCCTCTCTGAGATCTGATGACAAACAACGAATCTGGTAGCACTTTTAAAAACTAACAAATTTATTTATCACATGAGCTTTTATGAGAGAAAATCCCACTTCATCAGACACTTGAAGATTGTGAGTTCCCCATCTTCAAGCATTTTTTGTTTGTTTTGCTGAAGTAGTCTAACACAGCTACCCCTTTGGAACTTGAGATCTGATGGGCTTTGATGGGGAACTCCCATGCCCCACTGATTCATGCAGGCTCTTAGAGGACCTATCTCTAGATTTTTGCCACAGGCCTATGCAGTTGAGCCTAGGCAGACAGGTTTCCGGGAGCCATTGCCAGCTTTTGAAGCAGCACAGTGGGACACAAGCAAGATCATTGGCAGCAAGCTACAGTGGGGTGATGGGCAGTAGAGCTACACCAGCCCAGCTGGAGATTAGAGACACTTAAATAAAGGATGCACAGCGCCTCTGGGTGCCCACAAGCTTGCACTCATGCCATGGATGCTCCTCTGTCGGATGCAGAGAGGGGCTAAACCATGCCCCTCCACACCTACATTGGGGGGGTAGGAAAACTAGCAGTACTAACTGGAGCGCTGTGATTATGCTCAGCCCTTGCACGAGGATGGGACCATTGCCCACATCTGAGCAGGAAATTAAAGATCTGGGAGATGGTTTCCCTTTCATTCTTCAGCGCATTGATTATATGACCTGTCAAACAGGTTGTGGGGGGAAAAGGAGCAAGGAAATTAGGGAAGGAAATGCAAAAAAGAATTGCAATCTCCTTCCACCACAGCCTGGCAGCCTCCATCATCATCTGCCCATCAGACAGGCAACACAGTGCCCAGCACAGTGCTGTGACATTTCCCACATTTGGTCCTTTAACTCTCAACAAACCTGAGCTGGGCGGCATGTCAGGAAGTTTAGCCTCCCAGTTCCAGAGCAATGTGGAGTAATAAAGCAAGGCTTTGAGGTAAGGAATCTTTCCTCCGCAGTCCCTTGCATTGTATGTGTCAGATCAGAAGCAGCAGCATGAGGGTAAACAGCACAGGATGTAAATATCCCCTTTCAGGCTTCCTTTTACCATTGATAATGGGTTAGGTTTGAAACAGACAGGACAGACATTCCTATTCCCTGTGGACTGCAGGTGCTCGGATAGTATGGTGATGCAGGCATATAGGAACATAAACAAATAGTCCATGTTCAATCTCTGTGAAGGCAACACTCCCAGAAAAAGTCAATGGGTATGTCTACACTTACACTTTAAATTGAAATAATGATGATTTTTTCGATTTAAAGTAGTGCATGTCCACACTAGCTTTCCTTATTTTGAAATGAGGAGCTCCGTCATTTCAAAATAAGGAACGGTCATTTCGAAATAATAAAACCTCACTTTGTATTGAAATGATGGTTAAATCAAAATTATTATTTTGAAATGACACAGTGCAGCCGTGTAATTTTGATTTAACTGTTATTTCAATTTAACACTTTTTGCCGTTCTCCCTCCCATGGCATCCACCTCTTTCTAGGATTAATTCAAAGTAAATAAATGCATGGCTACACTGGCTTTCATTACTTCGAACTAAAAGAAGTCCTTAATTCGAATTAATGAAGGCATACTTTGAAGTTATAAACCCTCACTTAACTTTGAAGGGTTAATTCAAACTTATTAGTTCAAATTAACCCAGTGTAGCCATGTTAATTCAAACTAACCATTAATTCAAATTAATGCTTTTTGATCTCCTTCTTTCTAGGGTACCTTCCTCTTTCTATCTAGTGGGGGGAAGGGGATGGCCCTTCTTGGGGGCCATCTTGCCACACCTCCTATGGTGCCCCTCTCTTAATTCGAACTAGCAAGTCCTGTTCATGGCCATGCTAGTTCGATTTGGGTTTCTAGTGGGGACGTGTTAAATCGATTTAATGATCTTTATTTTGATTCAATTAGATCAATTTAAGTTAACTCAATTTAACAATCTAACTGTAGACATAGCCAATGGGACTTATGCTTTAGAAAGGCTATATAGATGAGGTCCTGGTCTTAGATACCCTACTGAAAATCCAAAATAGACGTCAGTGGAGTTGATCTGGTGTCATCCTGTGGTAATAGTCAAGTCTGGTGCTAGCTTTCTGTTTACATTAGAAATCATCCATAACTCATTCTTGTTATCGTCCCCATTTAGAGTGTACAGTCTAAAAAATTTAAAAAGTATCAAATATAAGATGCAAAGATGGAGATCTGTATCAGGATATAATATTTGCTTGTTACTGTTTTCAGTTATTCAGTTACTGTGGTTTCTTTAAAAAGTATTGATTTATGACCATTAACTTTCTTTTATCCACCACGGTCAATTCCTACTGTGTCCCCAACTGGCACTTAGCAAAATTTAGGATTAAAAATTTACTTTCCATTATCCTGCTATGAAATGCCACACAACTGTGATTTGAAATATTCTGTAATAAAGAATGTGCTATGAAATTTGTGAGTAATGTTAAAACTCAATCTTATTTATAATTAGGAAAAGATAGAAAATAATTGATCCATTTTGAAGTAGAACATAAAACATTGCCCATAAAGTTCAAAGATTAAGTGGCAAGTTGCCAGGAATGGTCTTAAAAATGAACTAAGTTTAAAACAATGTATGCTGAACTAATACAATTGAGCCTAAAATACAAAAAAGTCTGCAAATTATAAAAATGACTTGTAAGAACTCCAAGCCATCACAGCTGAATCAAGTCTTTCTGTCTGTCTGTCTATCTATCTATCTATTGGGATGTGTCTTATGTGACATCTTATTGCAAAAGTACTCTAATGTTACCAGTGCAATTAAATTCTTCAACACTCATCTGTTTTTTCTGGATGACAGTTAAAGTTCATTATTCTTTTTCTGTGTCAGCAGGTTGATCTGTGATCTTTGATTAGAGTGCAGATTCCACTGTACCTGGGCACTGCAATGAGGATCACAGGTGAGACGAGAGAGGATATTTGTCTTTTATAATTAATGTAAAGAAATCTTCATTGGGCCTGTTCCTCATTCACATGAAGACTAAACTTACTCAGCCAGAGTGGTGTAAAGGATCTACATGTAAATAAGTATGCAGCCTTGTTTCTAAAAACTTTCATATATCTCAGCCTACCGTACTTTTTCCAATGAAGTCCCTCTAGCCTGGGAAAGAGATGACTGTGCAGAGATTCCTGGTTCCGTTCACATACATACAAATAAGGCAGGAAAAGAACACTGTGCTCCACTGAATGTGCTTCTCAAACCAAAAGGCAATCAGATTTCTATTAACATCTATTCAATCGAACCTAGTCCCTCTCTGGGAGTTCAGGAGCCCCCCGGCTCTGAGAAGTCAAGAAGGACTTGGATTTACATGTCTTTTGAAATCATCTGGTTTGCCATAAAGCAGAGAACAACATGAATGATGCTTTCCAGTTATGTGGTGCCTTTCACCCAGGAACGGCAAAGCACCATAGACACATTCATTAATAGATCCAAAGACTTTCAAAGCCAGAAGAGAGATTCTGATCACCTAGATGGATCTTCTGCATAGCACAGACCAGAGAATCCACCCAGAACATTGGCCCAGCCCTGTAACTTGGGGCTGAATTCACTAAGACTCGCAAAAGTCCATGAGCTACATATTTTATTTACATGTAAGAATGGGGAAACTGATGCACAGGGAGGCTAAGTGGCTTGCCCAACATTGCACAGGGGACCAGTAGGAGACCCTGATTCCCAGTCTCATGCTGTGACCACCAGGTTTCCTGGCTATATGCATGCTCCAGTAAGCAAACCCACGGGAGCTATTGAGGGCCAAGCTCTGAAGAACCCTGAGCTCTAGAGAGGGGGGTTGTCTGCAGACATACAGAGAAGTCGCTGGAGCAGTCCACCCAACTTTATGCCCCTCCCACCCCTTCATCTCAAGGGAATGAGCAGGACGCCCCCTCAATCCCAGTATGGGATGGGGCACTATCTGCTCTTCTCCCGACACAGCCATCGGGACATTAGCTGTATTCTCCTGCCATCCACCTCCGCAGCTGGATGGAGACTGACTGATAAACACTTCCTGGCCAGCACTCCATGCTCTTGGGCCAGGGACATGGAGGACCGATGCAGCCAGAACAACAGGCAAAGGGTTGGCACCGATGCCCTTCTTAAAGCCAAGAGATGCTAATTACTAGGGCACCAGCTGAGGCCACATCAAAGGGCATCTGTGTTGGGCGAGGGCTCTGCCCCCATGGCTCTGATTGCAGGGTGGGCTCTCAGGCCTCTGAAGAAAGTGTTATGTGTTACTTCTTCAAAGGGCACAGGAGAATCCTGCCAGGAGCTCACTTCCTTCCCCTGAGCATAAGCCGTGTCCACTGGCAAATGGCAAGAAGGGAAATCCCCCCCCGCCCCATTGCAGCAGGGCAGTGTTGTGATTCAGCTCGATGCTGTTCTCTCCCTCCCATTGCAGGGATAATCCGGATAGCAGCCGTGCTGTTCTCGCTGGGTACAACGTGGTTCTTTGTGCGGACATATTTCAATGTGAACTGGAAGGCTGTCAGTCTGCGGAGCTGGACGGGTAAGGTGATTTAGCATCCTCTTGTCACCAGAAGGAGAGCAGGGGCCAGTGTGTAACATATCAGAGGCTTTTTGTTAGGCTAAACAGAGGACTCCTTGGATAAGCAATTTGTAGTGTCAATGATCCTTTCAGCTCTTGCGTCCCTGCCTCCTGCCTAGAAGAGGGTCTTTGGTCTGTCATCCCCTCCACAAAGTCCATTTCCTCCAGTCCCAGATCTCACATCCATTTCTTCAGGGGTCTGTGTGGACAGCGTGCTCTCCATTCTGCTCATCCATGTCCCCAGGGGAAGATGCAGCAGCACTAAAGAGCAGACTGGTTGTACCGTGTCCTGCAACTCTGCATAGATTCATGCCTACAACCAGAGACTGGGTCAGTGGCCAGGAACAGAGGATTGCCCACCCAGAAAAGTCTCAGAGCCTCAACTTGGGCTTCCGGGGCAAAAATAGCAGTGTAGGCTTTCTGGCTCACACCCATAGTTTGGCCCTGCACTCTGGCTGGGCAGCATGCTCTGCGTCCATGGCACCTGGTCCATTATGAGAGGCATCACGACAGAGTCCGTGACTAGTCTTCTGATTTCATTTCAACTGATGTAAACATTTCACTAAAGTGGTGGGTCCCAACAGCCTGCCCCCTTAATCCAGATCCAGGGCTTTGAACACTCTTGCCTTTTCATATCTCTCCTTGTGGTCAGGAAAAGTCAAAGACAAGCAGCTGGTTCCTATGTTTAATTCTGTTGTTTGTGTCTCTTCAGATTCCAGTGCCGATCTGCCCAGTAAGTATAACCCTGTCAGTTCCATTGGTATGATGCACTGAACTAGCAAGGCAAACTTCTGGGGATCCACTGTCAAGGCATGGAGTGAAATTCTGCCCCAGTGAAGGTTTCCTGGTGACTCCAGGGGGCTCAGCAGCACATCCTTGGTGCCTGAATTGTCACCAATATTCACCCAGAGGTCCCCATTCCGCCACCCAAGTGGCCCCTTCCTAGTTAAGGTCTCCCAATGACAACTGAAATCAAGGTTGAATGTCTTGCTGAAAGATTTGTTCTAGCTCAGCTGGAATGTCTGGACTTGAGGAGGTTACACTAGATGGCCATAATTGGCCCTTCTGAACTTAAAAACTGAGTGAGTTGGGGCTTTGGGGAATCCCAGCTGAAGGCTCTGTATGTTCGACATGGGGATATACCATCTTGCAGGCGCTGACTGTGGAGGGCCCCCTGCAGGCATAGATCTGTCCTTCCTTTCCAGAGATGGGTGCCAACTGTCTTCCCCCACCCTCACCAACTTCTGTCCTAGACCCTGCAGAAGAAACTCTATAGTGTTCCCTCTAATTGTTCATATGCTGTGTGAGCAAAAAATTTCTTTTGTGCAAATTTTCAGGACCAGTGTCCAATTTGTGCACAGTCCAGTGAGTATGGTCAAACTTGTGAGTGCAATGAAGCAAGTGTGCATAATGCAAATAATATCTAAGTTTTGTTTTGATATGGTGATGTAACTGATTTTATAAATTACAAAACCCGACTTGAAACATGTGACCTGAAAACGCCTTCTTAAAGTAGTATAAAAATATTAGCACTGTTGAATTTTTTTGTGCGCACTTCATTTTGTTGCGTGCGTGGGTTTCACAACCTGTGTGCGTGCACACACATACACAGCTTAGAGGGAACATAGAGTCTGGGCACTCAGACACTGGCTGGGCATGTGAGGGAAAGTAAACGGCGCTCAGCTTTCTGAGCACTGCAGCCATGCGATGGGGGAGCTGCCAAAAGGCTGGCAGCCCTAAGCTTTCAGAGTGCATAGGCCAATGCCTCTACTAAATTTCAGATAAGGGGGGATCTTAGGGGATCCACAGGGCTGGGGAAGCAAATTCCACCCTCAACGGCTATGTTTACTCTTCATTCCCTTCAGAGACCCAACTGTCACAAACCAAGTGTAACAATAAAAGAAGTTGTCCTGAAAACTCTTTCACATTTAAAGTCTTCAGTGGAGCAGCCAATGTTGTTGGGCCTTCTATGTGCTTTGAAAATACAATGTAAGTACTGATGTAGCACACAGAAAGGGCATATTACACTGAAGGTGAAAGGGACTCTCTGGGGAGAGGACTTGAGGGATGGGCTGAGCAGTCTTGGAGGAACAGCCAGCCCTGGGGAGAAGGATTCAGTTGACTTTTGTAATGCTGTTAATTTCTTTGTTTGATAAAACCAGACTCAGTAAAGGGCCAAACATGGAGCCCACTTTAGTATCTGGGCTGTGCTTGAGAACAAACCAGGAAAAGCAACTGCTTACCGATCCGGATATGATAAAATAGCTTGGCAACAATGGTAATGGTCATAGGTCACAGATGGTCAATGGTGCTGGAAATCCTTTGAAAGTAGGTCTCCCTACTGCTGTATTCAAGAATAGTGTAGCTGGCCTGAAATGAACCCTGCCTGCAGACACTCTTTTAGAACAGCCGTGTTCTGCTCCCTCGTTGGCCATTGCCACACTGATGGTGGTGGCACCTAAAATGCAGGATCGATTGTGTGAGTTTGACTGACTGTCAGTAAAGATGTGGTCAGTCAAACCAGGAAGTAGTTGGAGGTTGATCGATTAAGACCACCTGGCAAGTAGCATAGCACTGACTCGACAGGAGGGCATTTCCAATTGACTCAGCGCAGTGGGGATGCTGCTGTAAGTAGACATTAGAAAGTTGAAGGGAGATACACAAGTTACTGTATGTAGCTTCGACTTACCACTTTATTTTCCGGGCTTTATTTTCCAGTATCATGAGTGTCGTGAAAAATAACATTGGCCGAGGGTTAAACATCGCACTACTTAATGGTGAGTTCTCCGTGTGGGAATTGTTCCGTTTTGTATACAGTGTGCCTGATCCTGCATGGCTGTTTCCATGCATGTGGGCAAAGGCTCAGCTCCACAACCCATCTGCTTTTGTGGGAAGGAAACAATGCAATCAGTGGGACAAGTAATGATCCCTGTAGCTACAGTTGTATAGCTAGTTACCTATTTCGTTATCAGTCCACTGGTCCTTATCTATTAATTAATTTATGCTTGCCCAGTACAGACAGGGTCAGATTCCCAGCTAGCTGAGATCAGCGGGGCACTGACCTCAGGGTTTGCCCCATTCCTGCTGGCGAAAAACGTATTGATTCCTGGAGTAAACCTCCCTGGTCATTTAGCTTTTTTTCTTGTCTCCCTGTTAGTCCCACCACCACCCGCTGAGTTTCCCAGAGAGGGCAAACCCACTGGCCCCTTGCCGAATTGGCCCAGGCCACTGGAACACAGAACAACACTGCTGGGTGGAGCCAATTCCCTTAGCCTGCCAGCTCCAGCAAGAAACGTTGGCAAGGAGAAAGTGGCTGAACAGCTGGGAGGCTCCCAGCTCAGAATTTAGATGATCCTGTGCCACAAAATGCCCAATGCCTTAACTAGGTCACCTGCCCCCTGGGGGGAGGATAGCAGGAAAGAAAGCAGAGCCTGGCGAGTTCACGAAAGGCAGTCAGGTATCAGTAGGTTTGTCCTGAGCAGCAGCAAGTGTGCACCGAGACAGTGACCTGAGGGTTGACAAGGTACTGCTTACAGCCATACAGCAATGGGGAAAATAGCTCTCAGAGCCCCCAGGGAGAAAGAAGAGCATCCCTCTCTGTACAGCACACAGCAGCCAGGCTCCACAGAAGGCAGCGTTTTCCCATCCCAGACAAAATCACAAGGCAATGAGAAGAAAAAAAGGGTTTGCTAAAGGATTTCTAGGCAGACTGCCAGGTAGCAGCAAGCAGCCCACAGCTGCCCGCTTGTTTGTTCTGTGGTCTCATTTGGGAGTTTAGTGGGGACAGGGTGGCCCATGGCAGGCAGGGTAAGGTGCAGAGGCTAGCAGGAGATGATGACGTGGGAAGAGCTGTGAGAAGAGCTCCCACAGTGCAGGTCTGGCTAGTCAAGTCCCAGCATAGCTAAGTAGGATGGATTGCATTACCCTGGGAGGTTTGGTGTCCTGAGTCACTTTCTGCTGTCATGGAATTTGATTCGCTCTCTCCCCAGCCTATATGTGAGGGAGCAGAAGTGCTGACTTGCCCTGGGACCCCACAAAGAAGCCTGGCTAACACACCCTACTGGCTAGCATGCAGAGCCAGGTTAAGACATGCTGAGACCCTAAGCTATGGCAAGATTCAGAGGCCCCATACCATAAAAAAGAAAGAGAAAAAACAAGAGTCTGTGGCACCTTAAAAACTAAAAGATTTCTTCAGGCATAAACTTCTGTGAGCTCCAACCCACTTCACAAAATGCATGAAGTGGAAACTATAGCTGAGAGGTATATATACACATGCCAGGATGGAGGAAAGCAAGTGTTAGCAAAGTTATCCATAAACCAGTAGGAGAGTATTTCAATCTCCCTGGATCCTCAGTATCAGACTTGAAAGTTGCCATACTTCAACAAAGAAACTTCAAAAAGAGACTTCAGCATGCAACTGCAGAGATGGAGCAGATTTGCATACTGGACACCATAAGACAGGGACTGAACAGGGACTTGGAATGGTTAGCACATGACAAAAAGTGATTGTCCCTGTTCATTTCAGCTTCTATTCAACTGGTGTGAATGGGCCTCATCCACTCTAACTGAATTGACTTTGTTAGCATTGCCCTCCTCCATCCTGGCATGTGTATATGTATCTCTCAAATGTAGTTTCCACAAGGTGGGTTGGAGCCCATGAAAGCCTATGCCTGAAGAAATTTGTTAGTCTGTAAGGTGCCACAGGACATTGTTTTTACTGTACACAAATTAACACGGCTCCCCCTCTGGAAAAAGAAAAAAGTGATTACATTAGAACAGAAAGGGTCATTGAAAAATAAATTATAAACCATTATATTTGCATATCTACATAGAAAAAGACAACAAAAACAATTAAAACATACATCTTGCAAGAAGCCTTATTTGCATCATCAATGTCAATGACAAACTTTCTTTGTTATCTCTAACATATTTAGAATCCCCTTATAATGTGAGGCCTTAAGCCATGGCTTACTTGGCTTGTGCCTAAATCCAGCACTGCTAGTGTGGATGCCAGGGGAGATAAGTAGAGTGAGAGCTGCCCCGCGCTGTGAAACCACACAGCCTTCTTTCCTTCCCCTGTGCCTCCTCCTCGAGTCGTATGGCTGGTGATGTGAGCGTTTGGCCCTACCTCTCCCATCCCCAAAGAGACTGTGTCCAGCCCCTGCAGAATTAGAAATGCTGCAATGGAGAGCCCAGTGCTCTTTCTGTGTGCCTCACAGACCCTACAGAGACATCTGTATGAGCCTGGGCTAGCAGCAGATAGGGTGGCCAGATAGCAAGTGTGAAAAATGAGGACAAGGGTTGGCAAATAAAGGGTGCCTATATAAGAAAAGGGCCTAAATATCAGGACTGTCCCTACAAAATTGGGACATCTGGTCACCCTAGCATGGCTGCATCACCGCAACATGTAAGGGGTTTTATTGCCTGTACAACCTGCCGCCTGCCTGCCAGGTCTTGGCACCAACTGCTGCAGCTCTGCAATGCACTGAGCTGATTAGAGGACATACTCCAAGGTGCATGGCATTAGAGCAGTCCCAAGGGAGTTCCTGGCTCAGAGAATTCAGTTCTCCCCTTTGCTTGTTTGTTCCGGCTTGACTGAGAGCCGGTGGCAGGGTGGTAGAGATGGGTTTGGTGCTGGGACGACTGCTCCTGCACCCAGCTGCAGACATCACGGATGGTCGAAATCTGCCTTCACCTCCATGCAGCCCCACAGGTGTCAAAGGGTCACCTGGCATTAGAGCAGACTGTCTCCCCTGCGGACATTAGGGCTTTGTTTTAGAGAAATCCGCATTCTTCCCACACCCAGGCTCTTTTGAGAACGAGAACCTTCACTATACTTTATTGGTAGCCTCTCTGGAGCTGGTCGTATTCTGGGACCTGAATTTTGCCTTTATAATTCCCTGGAATCACTCCATAGGCCTGAGACAATTTGGAGTTGGCTTTTAGTAAAGGAGTCCTCCACTTTACTTCTGTGTTTGGCAGCCGGGGTCCCTCTGCCTCAGATCAGGGGTATGCCTAACAATGCTGCCACCCTCTGATTTCATGTTGTCTGTCATTCAACACCATTGCCGCAATCCTGCATTTGGATCCGCTAGCTCAGGCCACTGAGGAAGCCCACTGTGCCTCCTCCGATGGCAGCAAAAGGGTCTGTGCTAGTGGAGCCCCTTTGCTGGCCATTGGCCCATCAGCCTGGGGCAAGTTATTTTAGCAGTTCCACTCACTCATCAGTGGTAGATCCTTTCCCACCTTCTAGCCTTTTGTGCTAGTCCAGCTGTGGGCAGAGCACAGGATCCTTCATGACAGATTTTGAAATAGAAAGTAAAGTTTTACCACAAGGAGCAATTTTGCACATATTCCATGAGATACGCAAGCTGAAACAGAAGGACCAGATAATTAACGCATTTCTGTCTAAAAGTTTCTGTTGTAGAAAGTAATTGCTCTGTTTCATTTCACACCTTTAGGAACAAATGGCCAGCTCCTGAAAACAGCCTCCTTCGACATGTATTCTGGAGGTAGGGCTTTGCCGTCCCTAAAAACTTAGCATCTAAGAGTGTTTTATATTTATAGTGCAATCCGCAGCACTGCAAACAGTGTTGATTATCATCTCTTTCTACTTTCTCTTCTAGTAAAATAGAGTGGACTAAGCTAGTGGTTGGCAAACTTAGGGTTGGGACCCAGTACGGGGTCACAGACCCTCAAGCACTGGGTCGCAGCACCCCTTGCTGCCACTGTCAAAACACTGGAGTGCATTGCTCAAAGATGTAATTGCTGGGTCACGGGAATAAATGATTTTTTTCAACAGGGTGCTGAGGAAAAATTCTGAAAACCACTGGATTAAGCAGTGTTGCCAAATCTTGTGATCTACAACTGATGTTTTTCTTAAAGTCCCAGCTCCTGGAGTCATGTTATTCAGTGAGTCTCTCAGGTTTCCTCTTTTTTTAAAGGAATTTTCTGGCCTTCGTGGCTGTGGAGAGATGCTTGAAAAAGTACCCCCTACTGTCTCAATAAACAAGCCACATCAAAAGATCCAAAAGTGTCATTTTAAAATCTTGCGACTATTAAAGCCGACTCGTGGTTTCCACACACTGGGTTTGGCAGTTCTGTAGCCTGTTTCTTTCCCTCCTATCACACAGTAAATTACAGATTCAGTGCTCAGGTGCTAGAAAGCTTTATGCGTTCATTTTGTCCATCTGAAAGCATCTATTTAAAAACCAGACTGCCTTCCTGTAGGGTTAAAAATCTCTCTGGTGCTGTTCACCTGAATTACTCTGCTGATTTTAATGGGATGACTCCCGTGAGTCTGCTTGAAAGCACTGGGCCCATTTTTTATATCACTTAGACCCTACAGTGCTCAGAGGCCAGCCCTTCAGAAGGATGTATCCAGGAGCTGGCCGATCACACATGCGTGTGGTATGTGTTGTAGGCCACTCACCCAGGAGTCGTATGGGAACTTCCAAAGGATTTCAGTGGATCCATTATCTAGTAGGAAATTGCTTAGCTGCCACTGTCCTCTCTGCTTCCCACCATGGTGATTCCACTTGCCAGGACCTGCCGGGCCAAGTTCTACAACCTACCACAGCCAACAGAGAGCAAGATGGTGCACGAGGAGCCCAAGCACTCAGTGGGTCTCAGTCAGCACGAGACACACTAGGTTACCCCAGCTGTTGAGCAACAGACGGTTCAATCACTGACACTCTTGGCATGCAAGTGACAACACTATCATAGACATCATTCGAGCCCCAAGCACTGTTTAACTGGTTTCTGGGGCTTCTTTCTGACTCTGCACAGGAGGACTATCACTCTCAGCTCAGCACATCCTAGGAGCTAGAAAGCACCCTTAGCAATCCTGGATGTCTGGGTCCTCAGCAATGTATAGGATTAGGCCTATTCTGCTCAGTATCTCTTTGTGCCCTCACATGCCTGCTGTGACCGTCCAAAGGATGTGTTAGAAAAGGCTCCCCAAACATTTCCGGTACAGGAGTTCATGGGCATTGACAGTAAAGAATCAACATTTCCATTGCTCCCACACAAGTCCTACCACTCTCATGGAACCTCACAACGCCTGAGAAAACATTAAGAATAACCACTGCTTCCACCTGTTTTGCTGGCAAGAGCAACTTTTCATATTTTGGTGGTAGGAGAATGTAGTAAAAAAACAACAAGCAGTTGTGTGGCTTGTTGTTTTTTTACTGGACTAGACTAACACAGCTATCCCTTTGGAAACTGAGGAGAATGTAGCCCTTCCACATGGCACAAAGGCCCCAAGCCAGCAAAGTGCACAGGGCCTTCTACAAATTGCTGAGTGTCTTCAAATACACTGAAGATAAAAGCTGCTGAGGAGTTGCTCACCACTTGGTATGATCCAACCCCAAAACGTGGACAAATGAGTGCAAGCAAGCCATGTTTTTCCTTCCACAAATACAACAGAAAATGAATTTTCACTTGGTTTTCCCCAAAGAAGAACATTCTTTGCACATCTGTTGTGCACTTTAGACCCTGTCATTAATCCACACCTTTGACTAGCTTGGCGGGCTTGTGGGGGCAGTTGCTTTTTGGTCCTAATGAGTTTGGCCTAATTGCTTTATCTGATGAATCAGCAAGGAGGTGTTTTAGTAAATAGCCTAAATGGTGCTGCATGACAAACTTTGTTTTAAAGGATACCAATAGGAAAACAAACAATATGTTACTGAATTGGGCTAATTTGGCTCTCCACGGAAAACCAAAAAGAATAATAGAAAAGTAAATAGTTACTGGAACACAGATATCATCTTTCAAAACCCATAGCCTTTCCATGAGGTCGGGACCTCAATAGCCAACTAGCTAGTCAAATTAAAGGTCTCTGCTCACATCAGAGCTCTGAGCAATTTTTGCTCTAACATGAGGCATGATCGAATGAAACCAGTGTTCATGTCCTGCTGGACAGATGGGACTCTATAAAGTTACATTGCTCTGTTGTCTAAATTAGGTCTATTATCCTAACCTCAGTGTGACGTGGATGCAGTTTGACTTGAAAAATGATGATGTACTTTCTGGGTGAAATTCTCATCCTCCACAATTCATCCTGAGAGCTATCTAGGCTGGACCTCTGCCCAGGGGTGAATTGCATCCTTTCTGTACATCTGTTGGGAAACTAGTTATTGTGGGAAACCATGTCTTTTAGCAGAATATCTCTGTTGATTTTTTTTCTTCTCTTTACTAGATATCAAAGAGTTAGTGGCCTTCCTGAAAGAAATCAGAGAGGGCATGATAGTGATGGTTGCCTCCTACGATGACCCAGCAACAAAGTGAGTACAGTCTGAAAAGATGATGTTTGAGTTCTAAGGCCCACTCCTCCCACAATGTCAATGGTAAATCTCGCAGTGAGGTCTAGGGCAGCAGGAGCAGGCAGTCCTTACGTTACAATAGGAATTGGATGGAGCTTCCCCTTCGGGCTATTCAGAAACATCAGACAGTGAGAATGCAGCTGTCGGTTTGGCAGGCACTGTGCTTCAGGCAGAGAGCCCAACGCCAGAACTCAGGAAGCCACACAATCTCTGACCTACTGAACCCTAAATGGTCTGGAAGCTGCTGCCTTAGCTTGTCCTCCTCCTATCATGAATGACAGTGTGACAAGCAAGCCCAGCAAGGGGACTTAAAACACCCTTTCTGTTTTAAAAGGGATTGAGGATGGTATCAGCACACCATAGAGCTAGCTACTATGGGGCACGTCTTAGGGCTGGTCCTAGACTATGGAATGAAGCTTTGGACCATCACAAATCTCTCTGCCTTCTGCTCCTATGTCAAGGTCCATTTCTTTGACCCGCCTTCTCTAACGGCCATGTAACAACACGGGGACTATCAAAGTTTTACAATGTCATCCTTGCTAAAAATTACAGTGACGTTGCTTTGAAAAATGCAAACGGGACACTCCCTGCACACCTTTCTCTTCCCGAGAGGAAGAGGAGAGGACAAATGGGGGACAAAGGTCAGTCGTGTAGCATAATGCATGGCTAGAAAGCTGAGCTGATGTGGCAGAGTGTGCCTGGTACCCATGTAGAACCCGAGTACAACAGCCCTGTTACTTTCTCTGGAGCAGCTGAGGGCGTACTTTTCCCTTTCTCTTTTAGGCTGAACGAGGAAGCACGGACATTATTTACCAACCTGGGAAGCAGCTATGCGAGCAAGCTGGCGTTCCGAGACAACTGGATTTTCATAGGTGCAAAAGGGCTCAAGGATAAAAGCCCCTATGAACAGGTATCTTCCCCTCTCCCTAAGAGAAAGCCTGGGGCCTTCGTTAGTGTTAAGACAGCTCTTGCCTGAGCTTGTCCGATTCAGGCTGTCCTATCTCCTAGATGTATTGGCTTGACTCTGCCAAGTTCTCTTTTTAAAGAAAAGCCTGGCTCTGGCTGCAATTCGGCGAGAACAAGTAACACATACAGGGAATTCCCAAAGCTTGCCCTCTGTCCCAGCATCTCACGCTGCTGGACAACAGCACGGTTCCTGCTTGCAGACAGACAACTCCAACATCCCACTGATTGAGAAGCTACCGCACAGGCTTTCCAATGACTGGACCTGTGCAGTGGCAGAGACTTTGGGGTCCCCGTGTCCTGTATGCCCCAGGACATGACTGTATTCACCCCTCCCTGCAGCTTTCTCCTGTTTCCACATATGCAACCGCCAGAGGCAGGTGTGTGCTTTGAATGATTGGCTGCCTCCCTTACAGCACACATTGATGCTGCTTTTGCAAGTAGTGGACAAATATGGAGAAAGTGACAACCTGGTCAACAATTCCGTAATGTCTAATCTTTATGCCCCAAATGGTAAATGTACAGCACCTCAGCTTTCTCTATTAGAGGCCTTTCTCTGCACTGTCTGCTGAAGACGTACCCTTCATCTTGCATGCACAGTTCACTAACCCAATGGCAGGTCAACTAAAGGCCAGCCTGCTACGGTTACCAGCTAACGGAGCATCTCCTTCAGCTCAAGTGGCAAAGCGCTGTACTGCAGTGCAACATCCATGTGCCAAGCCTTCTGGACAGTGCATGCATTAATGAACCATCCTGCTGTCAGTCTGACATTCCTGCCTCTCTGTGTCATTGTTCAGCCATTGCCAAACTCTCTCCTTTCTTTCTTTTTTCCCTCCTAAGCACTTAAAGAATGATGCAGCCCAAAACAAATATGATGGCTGGCCTGAAGTTTTGGAGATGGAGGGCTGCATACCAAAGAAGATGGACTAGCAGCATGCTAAAGCCAGAGCAGTGACCACATCAAGCCTTTCTGAACAACACCTTTCTGCTTGGCTGGAGGAAGGCATTTCTGACACTATGAACTGATCCCAGCTCCATGATAGCACAAGCCAACTGGCTATTTCAAATAATCAGCCCACTGTTAATGGTGTCCAAATGCTGCTTTCAAAGCACGTAGGCTACATATACTAGTTGGGCTATGAAGTCCTCACACAGGTCTAATCAGATTTCAGCACTCTGGTCACATGTATGAATAAGGCCCATGTCGAGATGAAGGCAGAAACATCACTATTGGACATTTAATTTTTCTATCTATCTTAAAATATTACTGATTAAGTGCGCAATGCCCCTTGGGAAGAAACTTCTTGAGCTTCTGCTTCTTGAGTTGTTAAATGTGATGTTGAGAGTACAGCCTGTCATGTTGTTTCTTGGAAAAGGTGAGCACAGGGAGCATTTCAGTGTTGCTGACAAAGGCAAAACAAAATCCCATGGCTGGAAGTCAAAGTTAAATAACTTCAACCTTGAAATGAGATGTGGTTTCCTAGCATGGAGGGTGATTAAATATTGGAACAGCTTACTGGAGAGGTGGTGCACTCACTGTGACATGGAATCTTTAAGACAAGTTTTGATATCTTTTATCTTCCAGGAGAAATTCTAAAGCCTTTGGGAAGGGGATCTGGATGGTCATAGTGGCCCTGAAATGTGGAAGTCTCTGACTCCCCCTATTCATTCCCTTCCTCCATAGATCCTGGTGAGACCAGGAAGCTCTGCACTGCCCTAAACGTGCTTGCAACACTTACAGATCTGCCTTATGAGAATGACTATAACCAAATCTCATTCTTCAGGGTACAGCCAGTCACCTGCAGAGGCCAGGAAGGGCAATGAATTGTTGGACAGATGTGCTCTGAGATTTCTTTCTCACCTTCTTTCGCTGCATCAGGGACTGACCGTAGCCAGACTGGCTGCACCAGTGCACTGGTGTGGTCCAGAAAAGCCTCTTTATTGGCTGCCTGGCTGATGAGTCTGGCTCATGTACAAGGTCAGGTTGACCACTAGACCTGTGGTCAGGAAGGAATTTTCCTCCAGCTCAGTTTGCCAGGGACTGTGGGAGGGTTGTTTCACTTTCCTCTGCAGCATGGTACTGGATCCCCTCCTGGGCTCCTCTGGGCATGCCTCACCTAATCAATTCCCTGCCAGTGCAGTGCATTGCTGGTGCAACTGCCATCCCCCAGATCTGCCTGTGGCACCCAAGAGTTTAGTCTCATGGGGAATGAATGCCTATAACCAAACTAACATCCCTGGGCTCAACCCAGGGGTAAGTGAGGGAAAGTCTCTAGCCTGTGATACGCAGGAGGTCAAACTAGATGGCTCACTGTTTCCTTTCAAGCCTTAAACACTATGAAACTAGAGAGTGCTAATACTCTATGTTCAGATCATTTTCTCAGCCATGACAATGCCTTCCAATAAATGGTGCATGGGCCTGTCACTCAGCTCCCAGTCTGCACCCATGTTTGCAGGCCAGTGGCAGGGCTGCCCTTAGTGGGGGGGCAGCCGGGGCGGGGGCCCCAGGCCTCGTGCTTTGGTGGACCCTGCGGGGCCAACTGGCGTGTGGTGCAGTTTCCCGTGCGGCTCTACAGGTCCACACCGGAGGCCGTATGGCATGCCCCATGACCCCAGCCCTCCCTGCTGCCCCTGGGTTAGACCAGCCAGCCAGGGATGGGAGGAACACAGAGCCTGGCCTCTGAGCCAGCCCACCCTGTTCCCCACCCCCACAGGCCAAAGGGCCCTGGGCTCTGTCTTTCCTCCTCCCAGGGATGGCCCTTGCCAGTGGTTGTTTCTCCAAGACACCTGCACAGTGGCATTATAGAGTCAGCATTTTAGGTCAGTAGCATCCGAAGGAGCCACCCTCCAGACAGCAGAAGCCCCAGGGAAGTCACTCGACCAGTGATGAAGCCAGTGGACCACTGACATCACTGGGATGATTTGCACAACATGCGGAGTTACCTTCACGTGCATGTCTTCACAAGACTTGGGGCCTCGGATTGAAAGGTCTTTGCAGCAGGGATCATCTTACACTCTGTGGACAGCACCCAGGCCCCAGTCCTGGTTGTCTCACACAGACCTCAGCCTTGAAATAAATTACTGGCCGCTTCTGGGACCCCAGTGTTCAACGGGTTCACTGGTGCTCCTTCCCCACTTAGCCCACGCACCCCCAATGGGAAGGCTAGGTAAGTCACTGCACATGACATTTTTTATGCTGGTGTTCTCTGGTGCTGATCTCTGATGCCAGAGAGACTATACTGCATGTTGCTGGAGTCGAATCTGCTCAGGTGTCCCATCCTGCAGGACTAGAGTGGGGGGTTGGCCCACATACAATTTCTTCTGTGTACTGCACACAGGGACACAACTTTCTTGCTTCCAGTTGTTTCTCACAAATTAATTGTCTAGTTTATACTGGGTCTCCCAGGTCCAGGAATAACAAAGATGTGAATGATGGAGAGGTTTTGTGAGCCTCTAATAAAATGGCTATCCAGTGATATTAACTAACTCATTTTTGAGAGGCACTTTGGGAAGCTGATGGGGCTGATCAGGCGGTGCTGGGGTAGCTGAATTGTAAGTGGGATGCAAGGAAAATAAAACTAACTTCGTCTTCTTATTTCAAATGATGCATTTGAACATGCAGAGTCTCCTGGGGAAAAAGCCTAGTGAACAGGCCAGTGGACTGCCTGGCTGGGTCCTAGAAGAAATGGAGATGTGTAGGCAGATTATTAATGTGCAGAAAATATTATAATGATGATAGATTGCATGTTGATGCCACATCCCCTCACCTGAAGGGGCCCTGGTCAGTGTGAGATTGCTTCCTCCCATGAGTGCATGATGAGTGCTGTGTGGTGACCCTTCCTCATGTGCAATGAGAGCTGAAGAGTGAGGGAGGCAGAGTGGTCCGGTGGTTAGAGCTGCACTCTGTTCCTGGCTCTTCAGCTAACTGGCTGTGGAAGGTGAGCACTAAGAGTGGAAAAGGTGCAGTTACAGACTACTTTTTCCCTTCTCACTTGCTCACCGAACTAAGGGCACTGCTGGGAATGACAGACCTCAGCAGTTAAAACCTTTCTTTACACAGCACAAAGCGAACCTTTGGAACTCACTGCCACAGGAGCTCACGGAGGTAAACAGGGCTGGAAGGAGGAGAAGGGAGCCATTTCTATGGCTATCCTTAGCCTTTGAGTGCCAGACCACCAGGATGAGAGCACCACTCCCTTGGGGAGAGAAAAAGTAGGGTTGCCTTATGGAAACTGGAAACCCCAACAGCCCTAGGGTGGGTGCTGCTGCTGTGGAGCGTTGTGCTGCATAGCATGCCTTGGCAAGCCATGCAGAGAGGGCGATTTCTGTGTGCTGGTCTTCCTGTGTCTGCATGAAATGGGGGTCAGCACTGTGCCTCAGAGACAGGTTACAGCGCCAGGTGACCCACAGGACTGGCCTTGTATTGAAGCTCCCGTGAGTGGAGGACTGTACCCAAATGAGGAGACGTGCCCCCACTCGCCATGCTCAAGGGTGATAAATTGGGACTGGATCTTTCTAAGAGATGTGCTCACCCAGCAGCTTGATGCCCAAATTCCTGGGTCACACCAGCTGATCATATGATCCCTCTGACTGTTACAAACCTATGAACCTTCAGATACATGTTTGTGTATGGCTGGAGCCAGACCCCCGTAAAGAGTAGGGGGGCAGCACAGCAGCAGTTTTCTTCCCAGCTGCATGTTCCTGTGTCTTCTCACATGGGCAAGCAAGTGCCAGCATCTGCCCCATGATGGGATAACTTATAAATGACAGTCTGGACCCCATGGGTTTGACTCTCCTCTCACAACAGTGGAAGTCACATCAACTCCAGGGGCAAGACAGGGAAGCGCCATTGCTAAACTAAGAGAATCAGGCACTGTTACCCTTCATTTATAGACACATTGTGGCCATTTAGAAATGAAAGCTCGGGCTGAGAAAAGTATTTAACAAGCTTGTAATTTTATATTCTAACCAGTAGGTGGAAACCTTTCTTCAGAAGAGCTGGGACCAGAGACACTTTCTGATCTCTACTAGATAAAGCAAAACCTGCTGTCCAAAAACAATAGTAATTCAACTTGTGCTTTAGCATCTCATAAGATATCTGCCTTGAACTAAACTTCACTGCGGTCCTGGCTAAGAGATATTTCATGTAGATCCATGAATTCCTGTGTTTACTGTGGATCTTATTCATGGCCGAGTTGCACAGTATTTGGAAACACATCTGGGGTCACCCAGAATGCAAGCAGGTGGGGCAGCCTTCTTCAGCACCACCGCAAGAGCATGGAATTGTCTGTGCAATATGTTCAAACCAGACAAGAGCTCCAAATCCCTATTTCAGAAACACATACAGCAAAACAGGACAGCACAAACTCTGCTCTGTACAAATGGTACGTGACATGAACCCCCAGTGTGAATCCAGGGTCTAAGGCTGGGATGATGACCATCTGAACCCATTAGCCTGCATCCTGGGCACAGTGAAAATTGAATGGCATGTGAACACAGTTGTCAGCGATCAGGTGAGCAGCTGGAGGAAAATGAGGTTTGCCTGTAATTATAGACCAGGCATGGCCAACCTGTGGCTCTCGAATGAAAACATGTGGCTCGTGAAAGAACGTCAGCAAATCAATTTAGTAGGTAAAAGTATATGGCTATATGCCTCAGTGCGGCTCTTGAAGGTTTAATAATCAACTTGTGTGGTTCTTGAGTTCCAAAAGTTTGGCCACCCCTGTTACAGACCATGACAAGCATGCTCATGATGATAGAGTCTTTAATTTCATGACCACATATAATTTTTTTCACAGGTCCCTGCCTCGTTCAGTGCAAAGCACGGACAATGTGCAGGAAAGGAAATAAAGTTGTGTAGTTAAAGAGGATGCTGTCTGTCTGACCCTACCTCATTGTGTAGTAAACAAGGCAAAGGGACAACACAAAAATGAGGAAGCTAATTAAAGAACAATTAAAAGGAACAGTCAAAAGAGTGAAATGCCTGTTAGCTGGCTAACAACTATTTTAAAACATCATAATAGAAGCAAAAATTAAATGTGTGCCCCAAATTAAAAAAAAAAAAAAAAAAACACTAGGGCTAAACAACAGTGTAAAAGAGGTACTTAGAGGCAAAAAGGCATTCTTGAAAAACTGGAAGTTAAATCCTGCTGAGAAAAATAGAAAAGGGCATAAATTCTGGCAAATCAACTGTACAAGTGTGATTAGGCAGGCCAAAAAAGAATTTGAAGACACAAAAGTAACAGCAAATTTTTTAAAGCATTTCAAAAGCTAGAGGGCTGTGAAACAGTCAGGGGAGCCACAAGGTGATCGCAGCACTACAGGAGCATTCAAAGAAGGCAAAGGCTACACAGGGAAGCTAAATGAACTCTTTGCATCAGGCGTAACTCAGCAGGTGTGAGGGAGAGTCCCACACCTGAGCCATTCTTTTTAGGTGACAAACCTGGAGAACTGTCACAGATTGAAGTGTCCGTAGAGGAAATATTGAAACAAGTCGATAAACTAAGCAGTAAAAAGCCACCAGGACCAGATAGGATTCACCTAAGAGCTCTGAAGGTACTCAAACATGAAACTGCAGAACTACTAACTAAGAGCTGCAATCAACAGACTGAATCAGTCTCTGTACCAGATGGCTGGTGGACAGCTAACAAAACACCATTTTTTTAAAAAGGCTCCAGAGGTGATCCATCAATTACAGACTAGTATGCCTAACTTCAGTACCAGGGAAGTAGGCTGAAACTAGTAAAAACCAGAATTATCAGACACATCAATGAACACAGAACATTGGGAAGAGTCAACATGGCTTTTATAAAGGGAAATCACGCCCCACCAAGCTATTAGAATTTTTTTAGGGTACCAACAAGCTTGTGGACCAAGGTGATCCAGTGGATTTAGTGTATATGGACTTTCAGAAAGCCTTTGACAAGGTCCTACCCAAAAAGCTCTTAAGCAAAGTAGACAATGATGGAATAAGAGGAAGGATCCTCTCATGGACGTTAAAAGATAGGAAATTAAAGGTAGGAATAAATGGTCAGTTTTTCAGAATGGAGAGAATTAAATAAGTGGTGTCACCCATGGATCTCTCCTAGGACCAGGGCTTTTCAACATACTCATAAGTGATCTGGAAAAAGGGGCTGAACAGCACGGTGACAAAAAATTTGCAGATGATACAAAATTACTCAAGATGGGTAAATTCAAGACTGAGTGCAAAATGTTACAAATAGGTCTCACCAAACCAGGTGACCAGGCAACAAAATGACAAATGAAATTCAGGGCTGGCAAGTGCAAAGTAAAGCACATTGGAAAACGTAAGTCCATCTCTACATACAAAATGATGGGATCTAAATTAGCTGCTACCACTTCAGAAAGAGCTCTTGGAGTCACTGTGGAGAGTTCTTTGAAAACGCCCATTCAGGGTGCAGCAGCAGGAAAAAAGCTCCCAGGATGGAAGGAACCAAGAGGAAAGGGATAGATCATAAGACAAAGTATCATATGCATGCATAGGATGGCCACAGTTTAAATGCTGTGTGCACTTCTCAGAAAGGATATATTAGAACTGGAGGAAGTTCAAAGAGGAGGAACAAAACTCATGAGGGTACAGAACAGCTTCCATTAAAAAGACTGGGACTGTTCATCTAAGAAAAGAGATGACTAAGGAGGACTGGTTCTAGCAGTTTGCATCTGACCTTGGCTCTGACCTCCAGCTTTGACGGCTGGTTCTGACTCAGACTTGATCCCTAGAACCCAGCAGTTGACTCTGGTGCTGACCCTTGGTGTCATTCCCCAAGCTGTAGGCCTTCTCTGTCCACTAACGAGACGGTGCACCTCCTGGTCCATAACACAGGTTTAAAACAGCACAGTGAAGAGTTTCTACACACAATACCCAGGCAGCCCTTGGAACCCATTGCCATGGGATGCTGTGAGGGCCAAAAGTATAACTGGGTTCCAAGAAGAATTACATACATACATGGAAGGTGCGTCCATCAAGATGGGGTCAGGGAGGCAACTCCATGCTCTAGGTGTCTCTAAACCTCTGATGTCGAGAAACCAGAACTGAACGGCAAGGATTAGTCATTCGGTACCTGCCCCTCTGAAGCACCTGGCACTGGCCACTATCAGAAGACAGGATGCTGGGCTAGACAGTCCCTTGCTCTACCCCAGCATGGCTGTACGTGTGGCCTTCTGACTGCAGAGTGTAACGGGGTCTCCAGGTCTGCTCCCGCTCTCCTGTGCACTTCAGCGGGAGGAGACCCAATAACTGGGAGTGAAGAAAGCCAGAAAGAGTCACCTCGACTGTGGGTCATTCAGGGGCGACTGTGCCCCCTGCTCTTGGAATACAGGAGCCTGTTTCCTGGCTGGTTATTAGGTGGGGTCAGTATTAGCAGCCGGTGTTATTTTTATGTGTTCAAAAGGACCCTGCACTCTTCACAAACCAGGAAGAAAAGGAGGATCGCTGCTCCCAGTCGGAACCATGGCTCTGAGCACGGAGCTGTGAGCCAGGCGAGGGGCCCTGGCTGGATCAGGACCAGCTGCAGACATGGTGTTAGGAGGGTACCAGAGCTGCATGGAGGGGTGGAGGGAAGGACAGGGTGACATCACAAGCTAAGCTCAGGGCACAACATGTCAAAGTGCAGAAGCTTTGTGGGGAGTGTTGGAGTACCCAACATTCCCCCGCCACCCACAAATACCTAGCTACCCACTTAAGTCACCTGAGAGGCTGGTGCACAGCGCAACCTTCCCAGGATGAGAATCAGACACACACACACACACACACACATACACACACACCTGTGACAGGCCCTTGGTTTGCACTGCCTAGCACATGGGACCTGATGAGACAGGTCGAACCACCAAATGCTTGCCTTTAACCACTGCACCACATGGTCAGTGGCGGTGCCCTCCTGGAGCAACTGGCAAGATCCTGCCTGCCAAGGCGGAGGGTGACTTGACTGCAGCCACACAGTCACTGCACAGTACTGCAGATGCAATTGTGCTTGGCTCTGTACCTGGTGTTGCCCGCATCGCCCCATCTCACAGGCCGCAGTGCAGCTCTGCCAGGCTTAGCACAACAGGAGGCGCGCACTCAGCCCACAGTAAGTCAATTTGTTACGTCACAGAGAAGCTGCGTCTGGTGGCTGGGGAAGAGGTCTAGGGGTCTAGGCTAAACTACAATGCCAGGATCCACAGATCAGCGAAAAGTACCCACCCCACTCCTTAATAACTCCCAGCAGGGGCTGCAAGCTGGACCTCGGCCCTCAGACATGGAACAGCAGATTTCCTAGCCCTAAAAACAATGAGGGAAAGTAAACAGCAGCTTCTTTTCCCAAATATCCCTTAAAACCGTAATTCCCCTTCAGCACTTGCAAAGCTCACTGCAGAAAGCAAAGCAGCTCATCAGAACAGATAAGCTTATAGAAGAGTCGGCGTTTACCCTCATACCAACATCCTTACATGCTTTCACAATCAGTTTAGTTAACAACAAAACCATGATTTGTCACAAATAGATCTTCAGTTGTGCTACAACAACACAGCAGTTAGAAACCCAAGCGCTTAAGCATACACTCCATACCAGTGCTGCAAAACCATGTCCACATAACAAATACAAACAAGTAGTCCTGTAGAACTTTTAAAGACTAACAAATTTATGTGTTACCTGACCTTTCATGGGAGAAAATCCCACTTTGTGAGATGCTTGAAGATGGGGAACTTACAGAATCAGAAGAAAATAAATGTAGGGGAGTGTCGGTAATAAGATCAGGTCAGACTATTACAGCAAATCAAAACAGTTGTTTAGATTCAAACAGAGGGGAACAGCAATTAGTGGGTGGAGGGAGCAAAATTACCTGTTATATCGGGGAAAAAACCCCACACTCTCCATTCAGCCCTAAGTTGACGGTGTTAAATTTGCATATGAATTCCAATTCTGCAGTTTCTCTTTGAAATCATCACTGGAGTGAGCAGGGAAATTGAAGTGTTCCCCTGTTGGTTTTTGAATGTCGTGATTTCTAAGGTCGGATTTATTTTCATTTTTCCTTTTGCTCAGAAACTCCTATTTGTTCACTATATAAGGTAGGGGGGCAGCTGGTTTCATGCCCATCAAAAAGCAAACTGTCAACACTACCTTAAAGCTGCAAATCTGTCCCACAAGTCCACCACGGTGCTCATAAAAATTCTGTTCAACCGTGCCAGTAAGATGGGACTTGTTTTAGTTGGATCAGAAGGATTTCTAAAGGAAACTCATCTTCCAGGGCCCTGCACAGAGTTAAACCTCTACTTCTGAGTCCATAATTGAGCAATTAGCAATGGAGATCAAGCCTGTCAGAACAATGAGGATTTAAAGTCAGGCTCCTGGATCCATATTTAGGCACCTTGGTGAGCAGCCAGATTTTCAGCCGAGCTGTGCCCAGAACAGCTCCCACAGGAATCACTTCAAGGTACGGAGCACCCGGCACTTTGGCAGATCTATCCCTTTCTTCAGGTGCTTAAGTGTGCCCCTGAACCTGACTTGAAGTGCTTTTAAAAAACGTGGCTGTGCTAGCTCCCAAAGGGATTTTGGATGCAGGTGCTAGGGGTGCTGCAAGGAGCGAGGTGGGGTGGGTTGACGTGGTTTCCATTGTATACAGCAGTGGTTCCCAGCTTTTTCAAGCATGAGGACCCCTTGTAATCTCAAAAAATTTTGTGGACCCCAAAATGGTAATAGTTGTTATCAGGGACTGACTGCAGGGAGTGGTGCTGCAGAAGGGCAGTGGAGGACCTGGCCTGTGCCTGCTCCCCAGTGGTGGGGACATATCCAGGGTGAGGCTCCTCACAGCAGGCAAATACAATTCATCTAGAATTGTAACTCCCTCTCCAACATGAATCACTGGCCAGCAGCAGCTGGGGCTAGATGTATTCCCAGACCCCTTGAAATAACTCCATAGACCCCCACTTGTCCCTGGACCATAGATTGGGAACCACTGGTATACAGGATTTACAGTTTGTTTCAATGGCACCCAGCACTCCCACTACACAAACGCCTCCTACACCATGGTTTTGGGTGGGATTTTCAGTTTTAAAGGACTCTATTACTGCGATATTGCCTGTGAGGTTATTAAAGCTCATTAATGATTACCGTGGGAAAAACTGAGGCTCCTCATCTCACACTTACTTCAACAAAACTAGTGGGTGCGCAGCAGCCCACTGGCTTGGCCCTGGGTACTGCCTGAGCCAAGCAGAACCCCACTTCAGCCTAACAGCGCAGGACACGCCTGTCCAGGGCCCATTCAGCTGTGGGTCTCCAGCAGGGCTAATCTGCTCCACTACAGCCACACAGAGAGCTCACATTATGTAACATCTTTGTTTAAGAGGCTTGTGTGTGAGCAACAGCAAGAATTTGCAAAAGTTCACGTGCTGCCTGATTGGGCTCTCAGACACTGAGTGCAGAAGCTGCAGCCTGGAAGTGAAATAATAATGCCACATTGCTTCTCTGCGACATCAGGATATGTGCTTCTTTTCCAGGGAGCTCCTGCAAAGCCATCATGAAGTGCAAGACAAATGGCTAGCAAGGGTGGCACAAACCCACTAGCAAATAAGGACCTCCTAGTCCTGGGGCTGCACCAAGTGCAGCAGGTTGAATTCTTGCTCTGATCAGCTCCACATTCTGTGACATCTTGGGCTGTCAAGTGCAATTACTCTAAGCTTGCACAGCCTTTCAGAATAAGGCACCCAGCTTAGAAGCCAGGCATCTACAGTATGAAAGCTGCTTTTGTGCCGGGACAGAGCCTGTGTACAGGCTGGGCATTAGGTGCACAAAAGTGAGTTCTTTATGTGGCGGGACAAGAAGTTAAAGGAAAATTTCCATGTTCACCTCCTGTAAGACCCTGCTGACTTTCACCTGCTTTGCTGTGTGGAATAAACAGGAGCTGTCAGGGTGCCAGGAGCTGTGTGTTTCAATATTCCCTAGTGTGCCTCTCCACAGACTGCGTGGACAACACCCCGGAACAATACAGAGCTTGCAACTCCAGGAAAACAGAGTGAAAAGTTCAAAAGGACTGTGGTGATCTGGTGAAGGCTTCCAGGACACTGCACTTGGACTATGGGAGCAGCTCACGGCAAAAAGGTAACGGTATGCTTTCATTCTTTGAGACTCGAGCATGAGTGGATTTGAAGAGATGACACTTGTATCTGTTGCTTTTATTAACCCCGTTGTGTATTGCCTGATGGTTTTGGTCGTTCAGTGATGGATTATAGACCAGGAGCTGCCGGTGTGGACCCAGGTGTCAGCTGGATTGAGTCATTCCAGTTGATCCAATTGATAAACTAGCCATCCTTTACCGAACCTGCTAGAGCCAATGAGGAGAAAGGGGTGGGGCTGCCCAGTGAGATACTGGGGAGCAGGCAGGCTGCACACACACCTGCAGCAAGACAGAGAACAGACTTAGTTTTTGCAACCTTTGCCACTGAAAACGTTCACTCGAGTAGCTGACATTTTGAATGTTATCAGGCAGGGCTTGTGGCAGGTGGGAGAGCTGTGCTAAAAGGATGGCTGCTGTTTATTCTCTGGTGCACTGAGGCAAAGAGTCATGCTAAAAAGCGACTGTGTGTGCAGGTCTGTCAATTGCACTTGCTGCATATAAGCTGCATCCTGATTTCAGGGGGCTGTGAGCAAACCAGTGCCAGAAGTGAAGGAAACGTCCTGGGATTGTTCTACTGGTTACACTCTGTATTCTGGCTTCTTAACATGCTAGTGCCTACTTATTGCATTCTTTTTTCAGTTTAGTAATGTAAACCAAATGAAAACTCGTTCCCCTGCAGCCAACAGCACTCCTTCCAGACCTCTCTGGAATGTCTGCCCTCACATATTTCTTGTTAAAGTGACCAGTCCACCTTGACAAAACATGTTAGAGGCTACAGCTGAGGAAATATTCATGGCAAATCATTTCTTTAATTAACTTGTTGATCAGAAACTCACCTGCAAGCAGCTCAGAATTTCCTTTGATCTATTCATCAAGCAAAAGCATGCACTGGCAAATTCCCAGAATAACTCTTGGCCTGTAAATTGTTCACAACTCACTCTCCACCAGGTACACAAGGCTGGATTGCGCTGACTGTCAAACCCTCCTCTCATCCCATCATGTACGAGGTGTACGCTTTAGTTGCCCTTCTCCCGTTAACTCCTTCTCCCATTTCGCATCAAATGCCACTGGCAGAGAATAGAGGCAGCAGCAAATAATAGATTCATGTCTACCAAGACCATAAGGGATTCTGGTGATCACCTAACCTGACATCCTACAGAACACAGGCCATAGAACAGCCCCCAGAACGACCCTTAGAGCAGAACTTTTAGAAAAACATCCAGTCTTGATTTCCAAACTGTCAGAGGTGGACGCTCCATAACAATGCTCAATAAACTATTCCAGTGGTTAATTACTCACTATCAAAAATTCTGCCTTATTTCCAGCCTGAATTTGTCTAGCTTCAACTCCCCCACCAATTGGATCCTGTTTGGCTGAGTACCACTGAAAATTTCTTCCCCATACAGGCACTTATAGATTGTGACCAAATCACACCTTAACTCTCTCTTTGGGAAGTTAAATAGATGAAGACCTTGAGTCTTTCACTCTCAGACATCTTTTCTAACCCTTTAATCATTCTCGTGGCTCTTCTCTGACCCCTCTCCAGTTTGTCAACATCTTTCTCGAATTGTGGGTATCGGGGCAGGGCATAGGATTCCAGCTACACCAGTGCAAAACACAGGGATAAAATGACCTATCTACACCTGCTCAAGAGTCCCCTGTTACATGTTTAAGGATTGTGTTAGCCCTTTTGGCCATGGCTCAAACCAGGGGCTCATTTTCAGCTGACTAGCCCCCTGGCCTTCAAATCTTTTCCAGAGTCCCTAATTCCCAAAGTAGAGTCCCTAGCCTGTATGTCTGGCTGACAATCTTTGTTCCTAGAGCTATATGTTTATATTTAGCTGTATTAAAACACATATGATTTGCCTGCACTCTGTTTATCAAGTGATCTAGATCTCTCAGTATCAGTGACCTGTCCTCCTCCCTATTTAGTCACTCCCAATTTTTGTGTCACCTGCAAACATACATGAATTAACCCTTTCCTAACCTAGCATATACACAACATAGTTACGACAGAAAATACATCAATATTTGAACTGCCCAGTGTAAATTCCCACGTGAGGAGACATACCTGTGCTGGTGCTGGTTGACCTAGCGTACTAAAAATAGTGTAGCCACAGCACCAGGAGTGCTGGAAGGGGCTAGCCACCCAACTGCATTACTGTTGGAGAACTTAGGGCAGTGGTTTTCAGCCAGTGTGCTGTGGCAAGCTGGTATGCCATGAGAACTGTCCATGTGTGCCATGAAAGGTAATTAAAATCAATGTAAAACAAACATTGTTTCATCTTAAATATTCTAGCCAATCAAAATTACAGCTCAGAAAACTGGTGAAAATTAATCATCAAATTAAAAGCAAGGCATCGGTCTGTCTATTCTAAAATGTGAACATTCTAAATGCATGTAACCAAAGGGCAAAATTGAAGTGATGTGTAATTTTTTCCAGTGGATTTGAAACATTAATGCATTTGATCCTTTTTTAACTCTCTAGTAAGACCATAGCCATAGTATATGTAAGTGTGACATTTATGAACGATCACTTCAGCTGAAGAAAGTGGGTGTGCCATGGAATTGTTTGTCTCACTGAAGTGTGCCGTGTTACTGAAAAGACTGGGAACCACTGCCTTAGGTACATACTGGCAATGGCCAGTGCCTCCTGCTGCTCACACCACCACTGATATTCTTCTAGTTTCAGTGGGCCTGCTCAGTCAGGTGTGTCTCCTTATGCTGAAATTTGCACCTTGCTTGACTGTCGATGCACCTTAAGTCTGAGGGATGGAAGGTTAAATTTGCACCAAAGCAGCCCTGAGACACGTTTCAACGCCTGCTAAGCTATAACAAGCTGGGTGCTAGGAACTGAGGTGGAACAAGGTAATAAATGCTATTTTTTAATTTAAATATATAAATCCCCCCACAAATCCTGCCTTGGTGGCCAGTCCCACCCAATCACTTGATCTCTCCAAAACCCCTGCACTGTAGCTAGTGAATGGCAGCTTCTACTGCTGCCCACACACTTAAAAATGGAAGCATTTCCAGTTTGGCTTTGAAACGCCTGTGAAAGGTACAGCTGAAATTTCCTCTTCGGGCCAGTTCACCCCCTGCCTGTGGGGAGCCTTCACAGAGGTTTTGAGATGATTTGACTTCAGTGGGCGCAGAAAGAGTCCCAGATGTCACATGCATATGAACAGCCAGAACATTGCCCGGTTATACAGAACATGAGCCTGAATAGCTGCCATTAGGCAGGAAAGGTCATTGAAGGCCAATGGCTTGAGGGTTCATTTTTTATTTTTTTAGAATGAACCTTGTCACAGTGGGAGTAAAAGTCCCTATTTTTCCTGTTTCCAAGATGTGTCTAGATGGTGCATAAGCTGTGCAATCCTTCCTTTTCTCCATCACCGGACCAAGTTAAAGTCTATGTCACCGACCAGGTGCTAGCTTGGCTGGTGAGCTGTAATGGAGAGTTGCCTAACGCTGATCACCTTTCTCTGGTGTCCTTTACAGACTTTCTCTGAAACATGTACAGCCCCCATCCGTGTTTAAAATAAAGCTTCAACTGATACATAAAAGATAAGGCAAGATCCTGATTTAACACTACTGCCAGAATGTCTAGTGAGAAGCTTGGCCCCAGGAACAAAGAGGAAGAAAGGACAAGGGAGACGCCTAGGTTCTACCCATGATGCTCTAAACTTGGTGTAACCATCCATAGGAGGACTGGCCCAGGACAGGAATACGAGCCATTGCATTGCCTGCTTCTGTACAGACAGTCTGAGGGCCGTGGGCAGGACACGCTACGCCCATGGACAGTCCCTTGTGAGCACTGCTGGCTAGTACCAGCTGTTTGTGCTGTGAAAGAGTTGGCCCTCCCTGTTGATGTATGGCTTTCCTTCATCACAGCAGTGACTGAGTCCCTCACCTGCCTTGCTGGATTCACCCTCCCAGCTGTCCCAGGAAACAGGGCCTTCCACATTTCTGTTTTATACCTGGGGAAACAGACAGAGAGGAGACATGACTTGCTCAGGGACACACCAGGAGTCTGTGGCAGAGATAGAAATTAGGATTCTGTCTTGAGCCCCAGCCTGGACTCTTAATCACATCACCATCCTCTCCTGTTTTCAGGCTGCTCTGAAAACACCCCTGAGTACCCTCATGTACAAGGTCCTGGTACACAGAACTGCGTATTCCTCTGCTGCACCTACGGATTTAGCCACGGACTGTGCTCCAAAGAACCAGGAGATCTATGACACCGACACGCAGCACACTCAGGCTTGGGATCTTCAGCAGAGGTGACCTCTCATTGAGATCCGCACCAGGAGGTCAGCAGCATTTGCAGATCTGGGATTTACCTAAGGAAAGACACACAACAGGCCCAGCGGGGACTAGGGCCTGCCCGGGCAGAAGTGAGTTGATCACCTGTGAGGGTCAGGGAGTGCTGATGTCCAGTACAGCTGGTTAGCGCTGTGTGAGGACCAACTGTCCTGTCTGAACCAGCTGGGTCTGCTCTGTCCTTGTACGACAACCCCTGCGGGAGCATGCTCTCCCCACCGTACCTGCCAGGCCTGGGCAGGCTGTTCCAACTAGAACTGTGTCCCAAGCCATCGCCGGCACTGGGGGGAGATGCACTAGATGTGCTGCCCCTCAGGGCGCTGGGTTCCAAGGAAAGCACCATTGTGCATGGCAGAATCCACACAGCAAGAGGGCTGAGCTCAGGGGTGCTACAAGCACATCCCACCCAAACGAATGCCAGAGATGTGAGCTGCCCAGGTTTGTACCTTCCAGATTTAGAACAGAAGAGAAGCACCGAGGGATTAATATAAATGGATTGTGATGTACAGGACTGTCCTCATGAGAACAATGGGGCTTAGCAAAGAGGGCCCCCGTGTCAGCGAGGCGAGGGCAGGAATTTAACAACAAGCCCTTTGGAGATGACACAACTCCACCTTCCAAGGCTGTGGCTTTTTCTGGAAAATCCCCAATCCAGTTTCCCTAGCACTGCCTCACTTGCAGATGGCACAGATGCAGCCATCTACATCCGAACTATCAATTACAAGATCAGAGCTTAAGTAGGAAAAAGATGAAACAGGAGACGTATTACGCAATGGAGGGCAGGAAGGGGTGATCAGGGGATGCTGCCTCAGAGCCAGGCACACTGCCCGGGGCTTTGCACAGCACAGGTGCTGCAGTTAGCAGTAAGATAGAGGGGAACAAAGGTTAATGGGGAGGGAGGGTATTTGCTTTACAGCAGATCACCCTAAGCTAATCTAGCTCAAGAGCCCTGGCTGGAAGTGACTCCAAGAGACCCCTCTTGGAAGAGACGTCAGGAAGCCAAGTGGACAGAAGTGGAGTTGCTCTTTCATATCTTTGCTGTGGTTTCCAGGGTTTTCTTGCACCTGTTGCTCACCAACACATGTAAGGAATTAGCAATGGTTGTGACCCCAAGCTGTGTTTGGTAGACAAACCATTGATCAATGACCATGACAGTTCTGTCCACCCAAATTCTCAGGCATGTCAGGCTACCACACCCCTGCAAAGAGATGGCCTTCCCATCAGATAATCTTCAATTATCCTGCCCTTGCCACGGGAGCATGACTCTGCTTGTGGTTACAAAATATTACAGGCAGCAAATCCAACCAGTTAGGAAGAAACCTTCAAACAACAACTGGGGAGCTGCTTAGGCAAAGAAAGCATCCTGCACTAGTCTGATAGTCAGTTGTTTGCTTCTTTTCAATTCCCTTTGCAGAGGGTTAGTTACAGTCGAGGGGAAGAGACTGGCTTCTCTGGGAACCATTGCTGGAAGAAACACCGTAGGTCAAGAAACATCAGCTGGAAATGAAAACTCTATTAAAGCTGTGAAGCCAGACAGAATCAGCTCAGTTCTTCACAAGCTGTCGTGGTGCTCTCTACACTGCTTCAGGTGACAGTCTGTCAGTATTTCCATTTTGTCATCGGACAGTCCAGCCTGCAGCACCCTTCAGTGGCAGAACAGGTGTGCTGGCCTCAGTTCACCTCCTCCAGTGTCCCCATTAACTTCCACAAAGTTTCTTGCCTCAATAATTGCCTCCCTGGGGACAGTTTATTATCAAAACCTAGTACAAATCCTCCATAACAGAAGTCCTGTCCATAATCCTCCTCTCCATGGTCCTTAGTGTATAGTCCTTAAAACCCCCATTGTCTGGCCCATTGACTTAGTACATAACGTGCTCCTGTGTCATCCATTGCACCAAGATTCTTCTTTTAGACTTTCCTGTCCTCTTAGCAAGACAGCCACCCTGACCTGGACAGCTAGGGTGTGACATCAGTCATCCTAGCGGGACACTGCACATCTCTCTGGGGGGTCTTTCTGTCCAGGGGTGCAGCCATGATGCCCCCTTATTTTCCTCTAACCTCTCCCTATTCGCCAGCACCAAGCCATCAGTGGGTAAGCCCCTTCACTGCTCACATATTCCCAGAACACTAGACATTCCTGCGCTGCTCAGCATGACCTCACATGAATTGCATGTGCAACATCACGCTGCACAGGGGCTGCCATTTGCTAGAGCCTTCTGGCCTCAGCAGCCTGACCTGTGCGCTGCATGCAAGGTTAGGCCAGACGAGTGGAGATGCACCCTCTTCAGAACACTGTCTCCCATCCACTGCTGAACAAAACCACCAAGTACTGGACAGGGAACAAATCAGCCAAAAAGAGGCCAGACTGGAATAAAACCAGACAAGTGGCCCCCTATCCATTGCCCCTTGCCTTCAGCGCTCTCTGGCCCTGTGCTTTAGCTCTCCAGCCTGGAGAAGCAGCCCCCTCCCCCCCATTTCTCTCCTCACCCCCATTCAGCCCTCTCCCCAGTCCTGGCTTGCCAGGGCCAGTAACTCCACCAGCAAACACTTCCTTCTGGGACTGCAGCTCTCATTGCCCTTCCTGACCAGCTCTTCCCTTTATGGCCCAGGTGCCCTCTTTTAAGCCCAAATGTGGCCTGCTGACCCGTCACAAGTGCATTGGCCTCTTCCCTCTCAAAGGCCAGTGTCATCGTGTGACATATTCCAATGCCATTACAGATGCTATATGAAAATAAAATGTACCACGCAAATGTTTCCCAGATCCTTCTATCTGATCTGTATGTGAGTCTTTCTGCCAGTTTTCTCTGTCACCGCGCTCCTGCTTCTCTGGATGACTTTGCTGACCCTCAGAATATTTATCACACCTGGGAGTGCTCCTCGCTTGTAATTAACACACTCCATCAGCACCCTTCATCCACAAACGATGGCACCATCCAGTGCTTGTGACACCAGACACTGGGATGGGAACTGGGTTGTCACCAGGCATCAAGTCCAAAGAAAGGGAAAGCAAAGTGTCATCTGACCTTTGTGTGCTGAGCGATAGACTGTCTGGAGAGATGTGCTAATGTAGCTTCGAATAACCAGTGTTACAGCAGTAAAAGTATAGCCGTAGCAGAACTGCACCCTGACGTTCCAGCCATTTCAGCTGACGTTAGCTAACAGGCGATTGTGAGGGGCGCACTGCGGCAGTAAAAATTAAAGAAAGGTCTGTAACTGCGGACTCTGTATTTCAGCTCTTCTTACTTATGTCTTCAGATTTTTATCTACCTTCTCTTCCCAAGTATAATGGAGGCTTCTTGGGAAACAAAACTGTGCCTTCCTCTTCAAAGATGTGTACTCCCTGCAGCTCCCATCATCAGGAACACAGGACAGTTCAAAATAGAAATGCTGTTCCAAAATGATCCTGCTTCCTGCAATTCCAAGCTAATATGTTTAGTCAAACATTCATTGCAAGTAAAATAATTTCATCCAATGAGATTAATCATGCTGCACAGGTTATGTGTGCTCTAAAAGTTGATATTTCACTTCTAAAATACAAGCCAAGTACTGGAATAAAATGCCTAGAAAGAAATGAGGCAGGGTCTCTTATGGTGGACCTCATCGCTAATAGGGGGGAAACGTGCATAGACAAAGAACAGGTGGCTTTAGTGCAGCTAATAAAGTGAAGCCATGTGACCAGACAGTCATCAGAAGGGTCTCTTTTAAAGCTAGTCATTCTCTCCATCGCCAGGATGTCCCAGATTTTAAGGGTTTATCTGGCAGTGCTGCCCCTGTTACAGTAGGGAAGCAAGTAAAAGTTACTCCACCAGCTCTCAGTATGGCAAGCAGCAGCAATGTCAGTCTTATGGGTCGCACCATAGTACTGAACACATGATTCTCTTCCCTGCCTCATGCATGGATCAACATCTGAACGCAACCACAACTGCAAGCATTCCAGCCCAACCATCCTAAAATACAGGCTTTATTTTCTGAAAGGCATGTTGCCCATCAAAGGGTTAATGAGTACCTGCTGGCCACAGATTGGACATTGGTCAGGGGAATGCCTGCTATAACTCCCTGTATTCCCCTGGAATTTACACCAGGGAAGAGGATGACCCTTTCTCTTGAGTGGTGCCTGCTGGGAAAAGGCAAGGAGCTGGCAGAGAGCAAAGCTCTTAAATTCTAAGCAGAGGTTCAAAGGGAAAATCTATGTTACTAAGTGGAAAATTCAAAATGACCAAGAGGCACTTCTCTCACTTGGCACTTTTGGAAACTCTTGTCCTGACTATTAGAATGCCAGGCCCTTATTTTGGAAAGTGAAGAGCAGAATAAGGAAAACAAGAGCCACAGTGTTTGTGGCTGGCAAGACAGAGAAGAGCTTTATCGTAAGAGCCAGAAAAGGGCGAGTTCATTGACTGCAAGGCAAAGCACAAGGAAGAAAGAACTGAGATGGTTTCTGGGGGATTAACATGTAACAAGAGCCACACAGAGCACTTGATCATGATTCTACCAGAGTTATAGGTCCTGGAATATTAATTTAAAGGGAAAAGAGGGAAACAGATCCTAGATGTGATTACTTAAAGATTGATCTGTTCATTCTAACTTGATTCGCATTTCCTTCCTTCTCATGCTCATTAGCCTCCTCCGCTATCAGCTGGAAAGCAAAAACTGGCAACAAAAGCAGCTTCAGGAACCAAACAGAAAAATGAAATGTAATGGGCCAGATTCTGAGCTGGTAAAAATCAGCATGGCTCCATTTAAGTGAATGGAGCTTATGCAGACTTATGGCAGCTCACGATATGATCCAAAATGTATAGCTGTGTACATTCAATTAACTCCAAGTTTGTTTATAATCCTACTTCAAGTGGAACTGTCAATTATGAAAGGCAGAGCAAAACTCAGTGGCTGGAAGCTGATGCCTTTGCGTTCCAAGGAAAGAGATGTTAGCAAAGGCAGGCCCATCAGAGTGGGAGGAGTATGGGGGGGGAGAGCGTTTCCTTAGATTTACAGATTCTAAGGCCTGAGGAGACAGCTGTGATCATCTAGTCTGACCTCCTGTGTAACGCAGACCTGAAACCTCTCCCATACCAATTCCTAGAGCAGCAGTGTTAGAAAAACAGAGAGTCTTCATTTCAAAACTGTCTGTGGTGAAAAATACATCAAAAATCTTGGTAAATGGTTCCAGTGGTTAATTAACTTCCCTGAGAAACATGAATGCCTCATTTCCCATCTGACCTTGTCTAGCCTGCCACTTCCAGCCACTAGATTGTGTTAGACCTTTCTCTGCCAGATTGAAGAGCCCATTATCAAATATTTGTTTCCCATGTAGCTCCTTATAGACAGGATCAAGTCACCCCACTGAGCTCCTTGAGTTTTTCACTATCAGGCAAGTTTTCTAATCATTTTCATTACTCTTCACTGAACCCCCTCCAATTTATCAGCATCCATCTTGAATTGCAAACACCAGCACTGGACATAATATTCCAGCAGCTGTCACATCAGTGCTAGATACAGGTGAAATAACATCGCTACTCCTGCTTGAGATTCCCCACTTTATTCATCCAAGGATCACATT
Source organism: Podocnemis expansa (assembly GCA_007922195.1). Taxonomy (NCBI): domain Eukaryota; kingdom Metazoa; phylum Chordata; order Testudines; family Podocnemididae; genus Podocnemis; species Podocnemis expansa. The sequence continues at coordinate 1,921,141 of ML681973.1, read as the reverse complement.
AGCCTTTTTGCCACAGTGTGAGCCCATGGTCAGCTGACTGACTCCAAAATGTTTTTCAGAGCTGCTGCTCCCCCACCTGTAAGTAGGACTGACATACTCTGTGCCTAGATGTATACATGTACACTTAGCCACATCAAAAAGCATAGTATTTGCTTGGCCACAGTTTACCAAGTAATACAGCTCATCCTGTATCAGTGACCTCCCCCTTTCATTATTTCCACTCCCTCAATTTGTGTGTCATCTGCAGAGATCATCAGTGATAATTTTATGTTTTCTTTCAGTTCACTGACAAAAATGTCAATAGGGTAGGAGTGAGAACTGATTCCCTATGACAGTAGCTCTCAACCTTTCCTAACTACAGGCCCCCTTTCAGGAGTTTGATTCATCTTGTGTACCCCACATTTCACCTCTTTTGAAACCACTGGCTTAGAAAATCAGACATAGATATACAAAAGTGTCACAGCACACTTACTGAAAAATTGGTGACTTTCTCCTTTTTATTATAAAAATAAAAAATAAATTGATTTGACCATAAATAGCATTTTTACATTCCAGTGTGTACAGCAGAATAAACAAGCCATTGGCTGTACAAATTTTTACTTTCTCCTGATTTTGCCAGTGTTTTTTATGTAGCCTCTTGTAAAATTTGGTAAACCTCTAGATGAGTTGATGTTCCTCCTGGAAAACCTCTGTGCACCCTGAGAGCACACGTCCCCCTGACTAAGAAGCACCGCCCTATGAAATCCCACTGAAACACAGCCACTCAATGATGGCTGGCCGTTTTAACAGTGATGGTGGCACAGAATGCTGGGTGGGCTGGGAGAGACACTGAGGCGATGAAGCAATTGCCTTAAGTGTGCTTTTCAAAGAGTACGCAGGAAGGGATGGCTACAGGCTATACTGCCCTTAACGAATTCTACTTTTATGTCGAGAAAAGCATGCAGGTGTGGGATGCTGTATGATTTTATTGGTATGGCATGGCATGGCATGGCACCTAGGTGCCCCCAAGCATTCCAAGGGACATTTGTACCTGAGCCTGGCATGGTGTGACGTGGCCTTTCATGGTGTGAAGGCTGGGTGCCTGACCATTGCAGGGGGCATTTACACCTGAGCCGGTCTGGAAAATATGGGACATTGCTGACCTCTTCCAGTTTATCTCAGCTTCGTGTGGGCAGCCTCTCCACTCCTGCACCACGTAGGAGAACTCCATCCTGCAGTTCTGCTGCGAGAAAAGCTGCTGCTCACATGTCAGCATCCAGCTCTGGACAATGCACTAATCAGTCGGTGCAAAGCAGACAGGGCTGGTGCTCACTGGACAGTACCACTTCCATGGCATGGGAGTGGTGAGAGAGGATCCCAAAATCAGCTGTAGATCTGGAAGCAGGCTGTCATGCTGCGATGGTCTGGAAAGACAGGCTAAAGCAACTGGGGGGGGGGGTTCAGTGGCAGGTTTCTGGTATTGCCCATAACAAATATATTTGTTCAGGCAACAGAAGAGTTGGGCTAAAATGACTTGCCTGGCTGGTGCTGAAGAGGTCTCTTTGTGTCCTTTAGCACTGGAGAGACTGGGGAGGAACAGTTTGTTCCTACAGAAAGATTCACACACCCACTTTCTCTCTGACTGCTGGACAATTCCTCCGTTACTGTATGCAAAGGTCAGCACGTCCACCCTGGCATGTGGCACTCCTGGAGCGAGCTGGGATGACTCCAGCATGAACATCTTCTGGAATCCCCACAGTGTGCTTCCAGCATGGTACCACATCTCTGCTGTCCCCTCTTCCTCCTGTGCCCTTTTTCTGACCCACACCCTCTCCCAGCTGCCACGCAGCAAAAGGTCTCTTGGGAGGAGAGGAGACACTTTCTTACATCACTAGAGCAAGGCAGGGGCACAGTTTCATTCCCAAATTCTTTCCTATCACATTTTATCTGAAACCTGCTGAGCTAATTTCACTCGCAGCAAGGAGCCACACTGGTGCCTTTGCTCAGCGTAATCAAACACGAGGCAAGTACCCTGGCCTCACAGATCTCACAGGTCAGTAACTGTTGCCTAATTAATAGCTCTGAGTTGACTGTTTTTTGCTTTCCTTGGTGGAAAAGTGTCCCTCCTGCCGTCCTTCCCTGCAGGCCATCACCTGCAGCTTCCCCCCACCTTTGGGCCCCATCAGCATTGCTCCTGCAGTACCTCAGCCAGAAGGATCAAGGCAGAGGGACACAACGTCTCCCTGCCCAAGGGTCAAGTCTTTATGGCACTTCAGCTCTGATAAGCAGCAAAGGGTGCAACTCGGGAGCCGTATTGCTAAGCCCAGAGCAACACATGCTGGGTTTCTTGTGCCCTCCATGGTGTGGACTGCGCCTGCCCTCCTAATGGGTGCAGAAGGGAGGCATTTATATTACTACACGCTGAACCCTTACCCCTTTTGTAATTAGAGATGTGCCCAAGCCAAACCCCAGAGCCACAGCCTGGCAAACTGCACACTTCGAACCCAGAACAAAGAAATTTCTGGATGATCCAGGTCAGCTAAATCCTACACTCTTTTCTGAACCACTTTGGGGGTGGAGGGGAGAGGCAGGATTTTGAAATCTGTTGACCATTAATTCTTGGGCCTCTCTCTGTTTTCAAGAGTTCTTGTGGGAACCAAGATCTCTGAGCTTTGTAACGAAAAGAAATAAAAGCAGCCCAGTGGTTGGTAAAGCAAAGAAAGCCCCAAGGTAATTAAAGAGCCCCAGGCTCTTTGTAGCTTGCTGACAGACCTCAGACTCTGGGTTTTGGCTGTAGTCTCCAGTCAAGGAAGGAGAACAAGCTCACGTCATTCCTGCATGCCCACAGAAAATGTCCTGCCATTCTGAGATACAAGCTGAATGAACTAGGCAGGAAGCAAAAGAGTGCTGCTGTCTTCTAGTGCTAAGAGACCAGTTGAGTAAAACTAAAGGAACTGAATTCTCTTGATGCTTTGGCCAAATGCCACTTGCAGTGTTTGGCAGACTGCCCAAAACATTTCTAGACAGATCACTAACCCACAGAACTTGGTTTTCTTTGCACTACGATCAGCATGGATGGACACACGCACACAGTTATTGTAACCCATGGAGTTGTTTCAAGCAGACATCCCAAATGTATCGTTGCTGAATAAAATTCACCCAGAAGGTTAAGACACCCAGAAGAGAGCCTGAAATGCAAACAGTGCTGCAGTGGGACGCTGATTTCCTTTGCCAGGGTGCTCCAGTAAGTGATTGTGTTTGCCCAGGGTAGCTTTTGTCCTCGGTTTTATAGAACTGCCCCTTTTTCATTCCCAGGCCAGTGATGATGTGTCCAAGTTGAACAGTGCTGGAACCATGGCAACTCAGACTGGCTTTTTTCTGCTCTGGCCCATCTCCCGTCGGCCTGAGGCAGTGTGGGCACCATGTCACAGCAGGGCATTGGTACTACTGGTCTTTGTTAAGTGCCTGTGGAATGAGAACCTGTTGTCGCGAAGTCCAGCTCTGTTTGGCTCCATAGCGTCCCTTACTCTGCAGGATGACAGCCATCCAGTCTCGAATCTGCCTGTGCCCCTCTGGCATCTGTCATCAAGATAAATGCTCCACATTTACCAGAATATCATTCACATCCTTCACCCTGGTACAATGCACAGAGTAGGCTGACTCGTGTGGAGCAGGGTGCCTTGAACGAGCCGGAGTCTCCCAGGGAAGTAGGAAGAGCTTAGGGCTGCCCACAAGGTTCTGCTGAATGGAGTGAACGTAGGCAGAGGGCAGAGCAAGGATTTGGCTGTGTACACATGTGCCAGCACGTGGCACACACGCATCACAGAACATGACCCACTGCTGGTGAGGATTTGGCCGAGGCCTAGAGACAATAGGAGATCCTTGGGCATGTCTGAAGTAACGTCTCGCTTTGTTTTGCATAAGGTGGCAACCAGCCAAGGCCTTCTTTGTGTTTTTTCTGCTGTAGGGTCAGTTCCCAAATTGTCCTTGCATGTTGATTGGCTAGGCTGTGGCTAGTGTCTTACACTGTGTCCGGCTATTAATTGCTGTAGCTAATTTGGTGGACTGCTGCTGAGACGTGTATAAAAGAGGTCCCTTATGCCTGACCTCACTTGTCTCCATAGTGGGTTTGTAGACACAATAAGCAGGAATGAGATGACATTTGCAGGGCCCACTCTAATTTCTGCTGAATTCTCCGGTGGCTTGAGCCCTTCAGCTGTTCTGGAGAGCCAGGAATTTACATCTTCCCTTCTTTATCTTTGCCATGATACTTTTCCAGGGAAGTTGGTAAAGTCGGCTTGATTTGTCAGTGTTTTAAAACTCATGGCCCTCCTCACTGGCTCCATTGTTATTTCCATAGGGCTGTACTTACACCCTGCTACGCAGAGAGTAAAATCCAAATAAACCAGAACAGGGGTCCCTACCAGGAAAAGATCGCTGCCTAGAGGCACATGTGGGTACAAGGCTGCAAAGAATGCACACAATGGGCATGGTCTTGTCAACTGGACTGGAGCTAAACTAAATTAAATCCACCCCAGCTGTCCACCACCCCACAGCACTGTCCTCTGACAGCAAACAGCTCCATCCAACCACTCACCTTTTGCATAGTGCAAAGACACATGGAGCCACAGGGTGGAAAGGACAGCTGATGGACAGATGGGCACAATAGTGCAGTGCAGGCAGCATGCAGTGAGGACCTTTGCCAAGTGATCTGCACGCTGTACTCATATGATTAGGGAGGAGCATGTCTCAGCCCAGACCTCTGATGACCAGGAATTAATAGGGTGGATTGCTGTTGCAATGGCCGTGCCTGGCTTCCAGGCAATGAGTGTGACCACTTGGTATTTCAGGTCACTGTGGGCATTTGCAGTAAAGGCCACAAGGCAAAAAACCAAAGGTCAGTCAGTGTGTCATTACTCTATGTCATACTGTGCTTGATGTAGGACTAAAATAATACAAAGCACTATTTTGGAAAGACAAGGTTCTGCTTGAGTAGCTAGTAAAGTGGCTACCTGGCTGATGGTCTCTAAAAGCTGCCTGTGAGTAGCATAATGTGAATATTCCAGTATAGTGTATTACACGCTATATATATAGTAGACATCATAGTGATGAGATCTCATGACCGCCGTGGGTATGTGACCTTCCTATTTTTTGCTACTGTTGTAAAGTCATCAGGGTCGCTGTTCATTTTCCTAAGATCATTCAGCAATTAAATTTCGCAAAAGTATTATACCCCTAAGCCTGGCTTTAGCCCCAGTGGAACCGGACAGATTTATAAAGGTCAGAATAGGAAGGAAATGTTACACCAATAATTTGATATACTGCAAAGTACTTTGCAATATGATAGTGAAATCTACTATGTTAGGGTCAGCGAACAGAGGTAATATTATCTTTGTGCTTTGCTTAAAAAACTAATCAGATGCTGGAAATACTCAGCTATGCATCTGAGTGCCAAACAATGGGAGCTGGCATAAAACAGCAGTGCTTATGGCATGCTGAAACCAGGTGAGATCAGGTATAAAAATCAAACAATCAGGCTCTGTGCTCACAGGACAGTATGAGTGTCTCCCATAAACTGTTCCCTAGCTACATGAGAGGATTCCCATTACCACAGAAATAAAATATTCTGTCTTCCTTGGGGTAGTGCTCCTCTCTGATATTAAAGATGAGACACTAACAGAGATAGAGGTGTTAGACAAAGAGGTGAAGTGGCAAACTGATCATGGAAAAAACATGCCACTAACCCTCCATGCACCTTCTAAGGGTTCTGAAGGAATAACGTGCTGACAAAGACACACAATTTCCCATTAAAAACAGCTCCTGCTTCTGGGGCCTGGATGGTGGCAAATGTTGAACCAATATTTCAAAAAGGCTCTTGGGTAGTCTGGGAAATTGCATATCAGTAAACCAGACAGCTGTACCTGGCAAACTGGATGAGACAAGGGCTAAAACAGAATTCTGAAATACTTCTTGAATCTTATGATCTGATAGGGACTAACCAGCCTGGTTTTTGTGAAGGAAAATCAGGTATTTCAAATACAAGGAAGGGAGTGTGGGGTTGAGACTGCCAGAGGCAGGATCCCTGGCAGTAAACTAGAGAAGAGACTGCGCGGACCCTGGAACTGATAAAAGATTGTGTGTTTGCTTTGGGACTATTCCAAGTTCTGTTTTAGACAAATTCTGTTGCCAGGTTGACAAGAAGTGAATTAAAGGATTTGGGGCTGAGAAGGCTACTGGGACCGTTATGAGTTCTTAAAATGGCTTTTCTGAAGGAGAAGAGGAAATAGATGATGGTCATGGCACTACAGAGACAAGGAACAAAGACTGGGAGTCAATGGTAGCACAGTCTTCAGGTGATACAAAGACATTTAGGCCAGTCGGAACCACAAGGGCTGTCACTAACTTCAGAGAGACCTCAACAAGCCAGAAAAATGGGCAACATGAGGAAGTTCTGGGTCAACACATGCAAAGTGATGTACACTGGAAGGAAAATTTTAATGTCCTTGTCCACCCCACAGGTTTCTAAATTAATTGTATCAGCCCCAAAAAGAGACCTGGTGATCACGTGGATTTGTGGGCCTCTGCTATGTGTGCTGCGATGGTCAGAGAAGCTAACACAATCATATACTACATAAGGAATGAACTGGAGACTAATACAGAAAATATTTAACACCCTTGCATGTGTCAGTGGGCAGCCTGACCAGGACTCTGTGTGCAGGTGGGTCAGCCCATTGACACAGGACATTGCAGAGCTGGTTGAGGGTCAGAGAAAGGGGATAAGAAAGAGCAAAGAGTTGGGAAAACTCTCCTCTGAAGAAAGAGTGAAAAAACTGGGATAAATAATAGTAATTAGACAGCTCTATAAACTACTGACTGAATGCAGAATGTAAAACTACTGAGAACATAGTTCAGCAGTTTCTTTTCTTCTTGTCTCATAATATAAAAACTTAGAGGCATTTAACTGAATTAAAAGGAGGCAAATTCAAAAATTATAAAAGGAAAGACTTTTTCATGTAATGCACAAGTAAACTGTGGAACTCACTACCACAGGAATTCATGAAAGCCAAGAACATAGTAAAATTCCTAAAGAAGCTGGATATTTATGTGGATATAAAGAATATCCAGAGTTCTCATTAATGACAAGGCTGACACCCCTCAATGCTCCCCTCTAAGTCACAGTCACCCTGGCACCATACTGATGCATTCAGGGTTTGGTGTACTGAGCACCCACAAGACTTACTTCATTAATCATCAAGGCCTGATCCAATGGCTGATTTCAGTTGGCTTTGGACCAAGCCCCAGTTGCTGAGAGGGAGCAAAGCAAACTATTCTGAAATAAGATCTGAGGACAGGGCAGAAGCTTCAGATAACAGCCTAATATCTGAGAGCACCCAAACAACATGTTCTGTCTAAAGCAACAGGAGCCAGGAAGGAGAGGGCATCTCCAGTTCAACTTGGATTTGGTTGATGTGCTTCTAAATCTCATGGTATATGGTTTCCCCAGATGGAACTGTCCTGTCTCTTGGATCTTAATGTGTCATTTCAGTGCAAGAGTTATAAACGAATCATAGACTCTAAGGTCAGAAGGGGCCATCTTGATCATCCACTCTGATCTCTTGCACAAGGCAGGCCACAGAACCACATCCACCCACTCCTGGAGGAGACCCCTCCAGCTGAGTTGCTGACATCCCCAAATCACAATTTAAAAACTTCAAGTTACAGAGAATCCACCATTTACACTAGCTGAAGCCTGAAAGTGACCCATGCTCCATGCTGCAGAGGAAGGTAAAAAAACCTAGGGTCTCTGCCAATCTGGCCTGGGGAAATTCCTTCCTGAGCCCAAGTACAGCTATCAGTGAGACCCTGAACCTGTGGGCAAGGCCCACAAGGCAGACACCTGAAAGAATTCATGGTAGTAACTCAGAGCTTTCCTCATTTTAAGCACTAACATTGTTTTAATTAATCAATGTGTTCATTTACTGACCATCAGTGTAAATAGTCTACATGGCCCCATCAGCTAATGGGAATTAATTACCTTTTTCTGATCTCACTTACATTAGAATATCTTGGGTAAACTCTAGTCAAGTTAACAGGGTTATAAACCTGGTGTGTGAGAGTTCAGAAGCAGGCTGTAAATATTTTTTCCATGGTGGTATTTTGTACACCTTAATATTTCTTGGTTAGCATGATCTGGTTGCAGCAATATCTTTCCTAGCTCATTAGATCCGACTTTGACGGGCAACATAATACTTACTATAATGTTATAAGATAAAGGCTTTCATATGGATCTAAATCCACCTGGCTCCATACTTATCAAAGAGCAATTAAAACTGCATTATTGCTTCTTGGATTGTGCCCATGTTGACAGCTGGTTTATCTATCAACATTAATCAAAACACAAACAGAAGTAGAGATTCCGGAAAAGATTACCTTTGCTGAAAGCTAATGCTGTGCTAGCCAAGCTAGGACAAGTTTCCCTTGTTTGTGTAGGAGGGCTGTTTGTGTAGAAGCTTTGCCAAAGCTGGGGTGAGTCTCTGGAGTGGACTCTCACATATTGGGCTAAGGATGGAAATTAACGAGTAGGATGAAGGGGAGAAGGAAAACTGGGAGATGCTTTCTCTTACCAGTCAGTTAATGGTGGTCCCATCCTTGACTTCAGTGGGACACTTGCCTAATTTACAGTGAAGTTCCACATTCACACTCGTTCAGAGCAAGTCACTCAGGAAAATACAGTGGTTTCCAGGTTGAGAAGGTGGGAAATCCTTGGGCTCAGCCCCTTGTGAGACCAAGGGTTGTACCGCCAGATAGGAGCACAGCTGGTGTGGTAATGCTGAGTGGCAAACAAAATATAAATAAAGGAGCAAATTCCTGATAGATTGATCTACCAGTTCTTTGCATTACAAGTCATTTTATACTTTTTGTCTGTGATAAGAAATGCTGCAGCAAAGCAGACAGACGTGTGCACTGACAGAAACAGAGCTAGCCCAGGGCTATGTTATGGTGGAGCAACAACTCTGGAAGTAACACACACAAATAAGTGTCCTAGGAGAGGGAATTGGCATTTCCATAAATATACTTTATCATCTTTTGATTTGTAAACAATTCTAGGACATCAGTTAGGCAGGTGAATTTAAAAGTATGGCCAGGGCCCACCACACATAAATGGAGTTATAGAATCATAGAAACTGGAAGGGACCATGAGAGATCATGGACTCCAGTGCCCTGCACTCATGGCAGGACCTAGTACCTCTTAAACCATCCCTGATAGGCGCTTGTCTAACCTATTCTTAAACACTTTCAATGATGGAGATTCCACAACCATGCCAATCCATGCCGGCTGAGGACCTCATGTGTGCATTGTAAGAGTGTGCTGTGAGCACCCTTCTACAGCTGTTGTTTTCAAGAAGCTCTTCCCAATGATAGGGAAATTTCCCGGCTGGAGTCACTCCTGTGGCATTTTCTCCTGCGGAGGTAGCAAGAATTCAGCATCCTTGGAGCAGCACCTTAGAATTGACAAGGAAGGCTAGCGACACCTGCTTTATGACTCGAAGTTGTTTGAGGTTTACTGGTTCAATAATGCACCTGAAGGAACATGTGACTTCTCTGACATGACTTTGATGATGCTGCAAGTGAAACCTATGAAATGACGAGAATATAGGGCTCTGAAGCTGCTTAGAGCCCTTAGATCCCATTTACTTCAATCAGGATTAAGAGCTCTCAACTCTGCAGGAGTGCTCCCCGCCAAAAGGATGCGCCCATAGTCCCATGCCTTCCTGCCTCTGGATTACCTATTTCTCAACTAGACAAAGAAAACTCTCCCAATGGGGTTTTTGATTTGGCTCCTTTTTCTTTCTCTTTGTGTTCTCCCCGTCATGTTGCTGCTTGCTTCCGACTTCATAACACATCATCTTCCTGTAGGAAAGCAGTCACACTAAGGTTAACTCGGCAACCTTGAGTATTATGGGGTGGGGCCACATTCCCCTGACTAAACAGGAAGCAAGGGTGGAGTTTGTCCCCCCCAGTTGTGATGTGGTGAAATAAAGCAGCAATTCCTAGCCTGCAGTGCTGCGAGCAGCATAGGTACCACTTTTTTGAGTGCTGAGGCACCCACAGAAAAGAAAAGAGTGGGTTCTCAGTACCCACCAAGTGCCCGTCTGCCTGAGTCGGGACAGGCAGCTGACAGATCTTTCATGCAGACAATTGCAGATGCTGTTTGGCCCTCCTTGCCTGCCCATCAGCTGTTAATTGGTATAATGTACGTTATGGGCACCTCCCTGCTTTGACAGCCAGCCCAAGCTGCTGCTCACCGGGGGGATATACTGAGACACCCCACAGCTTTCTCAAACCGCTTCCCCGTACAACTGTATGAATCGTGGGAAGGCGGCGTGTGTGGCTGCAGCCTACATCTCCCCTCGCGGCTCCCTCCCAGTCTCCCAGCTCAGACTCCAGGTGCAGATAAGTCCCAGCAGATGGAATCTGACTACTAGGCTAGGGCTAGGAGGGGGAGGCTGCAGTGGTGGCCAGTGTGGGGCCCCTGGGTACCAGCTGGCACCCCCAGCAGGAAACTTCTGGGGATAGAACTGAGCCCCAACTCTTGGAACCCCCAGCAGAAGCTGGGAGGGAAAGATCTGTGGGAAAGCCATGCAGGGAGGAGCTGGACCCAACCACTAGACCCAGCAGAAGCCAGGCAGAGAGAACTAAGTCCTAGCACCTAGCAGACACCAAGGTGCGGAAGCAAAAGTCCCATGGGCAGAGAGCCGGACCAGACCATAAGTCCCATTAGAAGCTGGGCACGGGCGGGCACCCGCTGGCAAAACTAGGAGTCAGAAGCTATGAGCAGGTTTGGTTTTGTTGCACTGAGAGTGTCTCTTGCAAAATTTCCAGGACTTACCTGCCTAATTCTGAGGGGAACTTCACACATTCCCAGCAGCAGCATCCTCCTGGGGTAGGACAAGGCCAAGTGCAGACTTACTGCCCCCCACACTGACTTATATCCCTACTCTGGTGCATACCCCAGAGATAGCCCCCAATTGCTATCTCTAAACTGCTCTGTTGTGAGTCTCACAATACATGTGGCTTCTGTGTAAAGCCCAACTTCTGCAGCCCAGCAACTGCACATGAGATGCCAGCTTTTCTCTGAATTAGCAGAAAATTTCTAGCTCCTCAGTTGTAGAGAAAAGATTAGAAATGTGACCCAAGTGTAAGTGAAAGGCTCAAAAACTAGAAAGAAAATAAAAAGAATCCATTTTTTTAAATAAAATGTCTAATGATTTTTAAGCCAATCTTAAGATTTTTTGGAGCCTGAGTCCTGGTTTTTGACCTTTTGAGGTAAGCAGTACTGTAAATCTGAGCAGAAGTGACCCATTATTAGGTAGGAAATCCTCTTCTACTCTCCCTTAATTTGCACAGCAGTCTTTGTTATTTCATTCTGGCATCTTTGTTGACATTTGGCATGTGTCTCTGCATTTTTTCCCGTTGGGGGTCTGTCTGACACTGTCTTTCTGCTTAGCGCTAATCAGAAAAGCACTCCCCAAGTCCACAGTTACAAGGGCTCGGCACAGAATGTGTCTTTTTGCTGATCAGTTCAGCTAAGCATATTTACCAGTTTGACACTGTAACAAAGCACTTCTTTGTCTAGAGACCAACCTTCACGTCAGTTCTGACCTGTCACCATTTGACTTTTAGAGGTCATTCCAGAGCATTTTTGTTCTTCCACGTCTGGGCCTTCATGCATACACAGGGAGGACTGCAGACCCTAAATGACTGTGCCAGTGGTGAAATTCACCATTCTCCAGAGGCCAGTCACCCCAACCTCCCATTTTCAGCCCTGTCCGCAAAGCAGTGCATTTCACCTAGAAGGTGAGGCCCTCCAGGAAAGAGTCTTTGTTCTTTTTCCTGACTTGTCTCCTTTAATGTGATAAGAAAACAGACCTGATTCCATAAATGCCAAAAGAGCCAGTGGGAAAGAGAGTTCTTTAAGCACTAGAATCACAGTTACTGATCATGTTGAGCATGTGTATCTAATAACTTTTATTCTGGGGGAAACAGATTAATGTAGCAGATTTGTTCCTTCAAAACAGAAAAAGCAGATTTCCAGGGAACTGCTGCCCAGGGCTACAGTCTGCAGCAAGCTTACATTTGCCTGCATAAGGGCTTATCTAACCTACAGAGTCCTGACCAGAACAGCAGCCAGCAGACCCCTGACTGCAGATGCAGCAAAAGCCGTACCACTGCCCAGAACAACATTAGCCATGCAGAAACGAGCACTCATCTCTTGACACAGCTGCTTCCAGACTGCAGTTTTTGCTGGCATTATGTCCACAAAGGGGTCTGATTTTTTCACGCCCCTACCCAAGACACACCAAAGTGAGTCTGAGTTCTGCCAGGAGGCTTGCAGTGAATGACCTGCCATGTAGGCCGTGTAACCCCACCACAGCAGTTCTGAAATTCCCCATCAGAATATGGGCTGTGGAAAGTGCACAGCTGTCTGGCCAGGAGGCACCACCAAATGGTAAGGCAGGAGGACTCTGCTCCTCTTGTGTGCTGGGATGAGATGAGGCCAAGCCAAAGACCCAACGTCTATGCTTTTAACATCCTACTGTATTATCATTCCGGCTGTACCCCAGCCCTGTACCCCACCCTCAGGATTGGGATGAATGCCATACCCCCAATCCATGTGGCTACACAGGTCAAACAGAAAGGGAACATGTACCCCTAGTGTAAATCTATTAAAGCCAATGGACCCTGTCTTCCAATCTCCACCTTTTTATGCCAGTGGAATTCCCTTCAATATCAGGACTCCTGATAAAGGAGAGGATAATCAGTCCAAACTGATTTACACCTAGGATGCAGTGACCTCAAGATTCATATTAACCAAGATGCTCCTACTCCAGCTCTCTGGAGGACTGTAAACCCTGTAGCAGGACATGGTTTCCAAACAGGGTAATGTTCAGGGTTTTTTGCTCCGAACAACCTGCTCAGAAATCAGTTGGTTCAAACTGGGATGTGAGTCCCCAGCCACTTACAACATCAGCCATCACCCCCTGCTATTCATCAGCAAAGTGCTTGTGCTCACTCATCTCACACAAGGCTGGTCAAAGTAAAGCTTAACGAAGCTATGTATCTTGTTACTGGGACTCTACGGCCAACTCTGTTGCCCAAGCTCCCAATACTTAACAACATAGCATGGCCCCACATTCCCGTATGAAGGTCTCTGTCATACTACTGGCCAAAATCCATGAGATTAATGACCTGCCATTGTACATGGACTTCTTCAAGCCCTCCACTCTCACCCCCCTCCAGCTCACCTATCTTCTAGAGCAGTGGTTTTCAAACTCAGGGTCAGGACCCAGTACTGGGTCATGGCACCCCCCTGCTGCCACTGCCCAAAGACTGGAATGCATTGCTCAACCATGTAACTGCTAGGTCATGGGCATAAATGATTTTTTTTCGAGTGGGTCCTGAGGAAAAAAGTTTGAAAACCACTGTTCTAGATGCCCTTTATGGTCATTTATGCCACCACAGGACATGACAGTAGAATCTGTTTTGCGCAATGCGTGGTCAGTGGTAACAGTCATTAATCATGCACTCATCACTGACCCAACCATCTGTCCACCAAATTTCATCCTGAGAGTTAGAAAGAAGCTGCTGAGAAGAGTTGTAATGATTCGAGTGGAAGTTAGAAATATGGTTTATAATCTTCTTTTCTTTCTTTGGGGTCTCAGCCAAGGGGTACACAGATGTCTTCCAGTGGGTAGGTCAGCTCTTGATATACCCTCGGCGTCTTGACATACCCCCCACCCCCACCAAGAAGCGCATCAGATGTTTGCCCAGTTTTACCACAGGCTACATACAAAACACTAATGAATTCAGTACACTACAATTTTATGCAGATCATGGCTTGTTTATACTGCTCTATATACCATACACTGAACTGCACATGCAATATATTCCAACTGATTCATTTATTTTACAATTCTAAGGTAAAAATGAGAAAGCTGGTAGTTATTCAGTAATAACAGGTCATGACACATTTGTATTTTTATGTCATTTTGAAAGCAGGTAGTTTTTAAGTGACGTGAAACCTGTGGGTTCATAGAATCATAGGGCTGGAAGGGACCTCCTGAGGTCATCTAGTCCAACCCCTGCTAAAAGCAGGACCACTCCCACTAAATCATCCCAGCCAGAGTTTTATCTACCAGGCCTTAAATGTTTCCAAAGATTGCCATTCCACCACCTCCCTAGGTAGCCGCTTCCAAGGTCTCAAGACAAATCACACTGTCAAAAGGCAGGGCCGTACTAGGGCAAGACAAGCCCCCTCACTGTATTGAGCAGCTCTGTTTCACTGTTCGATTGAGGGCACATCCCATGCTGGTTACTCAAAATACCAAACTACCTAGTTTCAGCAAAATACCGAGTTCCCAAATACCTAGTTCCGGCACTGTTGAAAGGGATACAGTAGACTGGAAAGGTTGAGAGCCACTGGTCTAAAGGAGATACAGGCCCCCGTTCTGAGTGAATATCTTCACTAAGGCCTTGATTTTGATGCTGGGGACCCAAAGCCAAATCCTCAGCTGGTGAAAATCAGTGTACATTCATCCTCTTGCAATGCATTTTGGGGACGGATACTTTTCTGCCATACAGAGCTTTGAAAAAACTGAGGCTCTGGCCTTGCTGATGACATTCTTATCTTTGTGCAGTTTATTTACTTTGACAGTTTGAAAAAAGAGGGAAAACTGCCATACAAAAAGCTCTAGGTGCCCTAGTAATTAATTAGACAAATGACAACCACCTCACAGCAAAAAATAATCCAATAATGAGTTAACTCAGTCAGCCAATAAATCAATGCAGCAAATAGCCTCTTTAATATCCACACCTAGGAACAGCCCCTAAACCTTCCCCCCAGCCCTATCCAATTAATGGCTTTTGAGGGTTAATGCTAATTATTTATTTTATAACCCTTCCTTATGCACTTCATGGGTACTGTATATAATACATTGACCGAGCCAGACTGTACCTAAAACATAAGGCCAGATCCTCTGGAGGAGAAAGTCCATTTGGTTCCACAGATGTCAACTCACGGGAAGGAAGACTGGTCTGGGCAAGAGATCTGCATCAATCAGTCAAAACAACTAAAGTCCTGTGGCACCTTAAAGACTAACAAATTTCTTGGGGCATAAGCTTTCATGGGCTGCAACCCACTTCATCAGGAGGGTGGTAGCCCACAAATGCTTACAATTATGCTTACCCTTCCCTTTACTCCCCCTCAGGTTGTCTTGTTTGTAAGCTCTCCAGGAGAAGAATTGTTTGTACAGCACTGAACGCAGTGGGCCCCAATCTACTGGGGATGTCTAAGCTCAGCCATAGTCCAAATTCAAAGTCATCATTCCCATTTTGAGATGCTTGTCTTTATTTTCCCAAACTCCTCATGAGTCACTACTAGATTAAGGGCCTGAACAGCTCAGGGTCACGACATCAATCTACAGAATCGCTACAGTAAGAAAAACAACATAAGGAACATGCCGTCCTAAGTGACTGCTCAGGACTGTGGATAGAAGAAGAAAGAAAATAGCCAGTTGGCTGATAACAAACTGGTGTGAGTTGTCATCATATTGCCTTGTCTCAGGGTATCAAGTACAGGAATTTCAGCCTCGCTGGTAATATTGGGCAAATTTGCAAACCATGAAATGCATTGTCTGAAGGAGCCACTCCAGATACTATCACCTAGCAACCGGCTGCACTGGCACAGTAACCTTCAGGGAGCCGTGGAGAAACACAAAGGCTTTTTGTTATTCCCGAAAACAGGTTGAAATTGTTTCCTAATTTAGATGCCAAAATGAATCTTACCTTAAGTAACTCTAAGAAAAGCAGGTCTGATTTGAAACTCATGGCTGCCCTGTGGCGTCGTTAAACTTCTTTGCTCTCAGAACGTATCATCCATCCCAGTACAGAGCCAGCTCACCCCTCCACATCTATGAGAAGAACCCCATGAGAACAGAGCAGAGATGCTGCACCGCAGAGGCAGAGTGGAGTCTGAGAGTGGCAGCCTGATGAACATGCATTGGAGGCTGTGCCCACATATCTGAATGTAACAGATTGAGCTCGACCCTCCACGTCGGCCTCCACACCACTTCACTACACAACCCCCCAGAGGTCTACACACCTGAGCCCCCAGTGGAGTAGGGCAGTAAACTCCTAGGGCAGTTCCTGGAGGAGTCCATGAGCCCAGGCCCTCAGGTAGGGCAGGGCAGGGCAGGAAATAGTCTAGACTAGCCCCAGTGCTCAGGCAGGCGGGGTGAGCAAGTAGTCTAAGAGCCCAATGAGGCTTCAGAGGCCAAATGCGGCTGTCACCCCAGGGTAGGTGGCAAGGTGGGAAGCAGACATGAGCTCTACCATCCACCTCCTGACTCCAGCATCCCAGCTCAGGGCCCTAGCAGCGGTGGAGCATCCTGCCATGGGTCAGCAGGACTCCAGCTGAACCCAATAAGAAGCTCTGGGGTTTGAGCCAAGCCAGTCTGAGGTTAGCGACCACTAGTCTACTGCCATGCCCGTGAACCTGCAAACCACAAGGGGCAGCCCCAGCAGCCCCTTAGCGGCTATGGCATCAGGCAGCTCCTCCAGGCCACTCTTCTAGGCTCCAGTCAGTGGGCAGCTCCTCTGCAGTGCAGGGCAGGCCCTTGTCCCAGCCTTGGGGATTGAGCCATCCTTCTCCTCCACCTGCCTCTCCTCTGACTAAGCTGCAAGGCCTGGCTTTTAATACTTCCCCTTCCTACCCTGTCCCTGTCCTTCTGGCAGGTTGGTGACACCCTACCCAACCTGCCCACCAAGTGGCTGGGTTGGCCCATCAACACTGACCTCGAGGCCACCCCACTTCACTACACAGCACAGCAACATCGTAAAGAATTCTTAGCATTTAATTTCTTCTCTTTTTACCCGGTATCTAATATGATTTGACACTAGGCTGCTGCAGGCATCTTCTTGATCCCTGAGCTGCTCTAGCAACAAGTCCCTTAGGATCTGACAGCAAGTGTAATTCCTGCTCTGCTCCCCAGGGAACTTGCTGAGCCAGACCTGAGCACAACCCACTGGCTAGTCTAAGGTCAACACACAGAGAGCCACAGCCATCCCCTCTTGGAGAGAACTCTAGTCGCATGAGTTAGGAGCTTGAGAAAGGCCAGGGTAATGAGAGAACTGGGAGAATCCAAGAGCAGCTTGAAGGCCCATTCTGAGGGAGAAGAATTACATTTGCATTGTCCCTCTGTACAGCTAAAACAGAATGCCTGAGATTACTGCAAATAAAAGTGAGCAAACTGCGGTTGTAGAATAGACGTGACTAACTTGAGGACAGTGAGCCCACATTCAGAATGTGATACTTGATGTTAGCTCTATGTACTGCAGGTATTAAAATAAGAAGGGAGTGTGGCTGAGGTTAGTGGGGGCCAGGAACTGACTGGTTGTGGAACTTTGCAGCAACACAGAAAATTAAATATTTCCTTTTATTTGCTCCGCTTCCCAGCAAATGAAAAACTGGAGATTATAAATGTCAAAGGCATTAGAACAGACCAGCAGTGCTAACATGCTAATACCTAGAGGGACAGACTGATGTATTGATATTGGAATATGAATCCATAGTAGGTCTGTGACACCTGACTCTTAGCTTTAACAGAACTTCAAGTTTGCCTGGATCTGACCCTTTTGAGCTTTCACAGATTTGCTGAGGTTTTTCTGGAACTGTCCTTTTGAACATTTCCTTGCGACTCTCTGTGCAACAATTGCTGGGGGTGTGAAGGTCTGCTGAAGTGCCAGCAGCCCTAGAACCAGAGAGAGGTTTGTGTAACTGTGCTATTTAAATGAAGGACCCTCATTTTTCTGATGCGACTTTTGAGAGAAACAGAGACAGAGCCCTTCAATATCTATCAGAAATCCTCTTTACAGACTTCGCCCTATTTTTGCATGAGTGTTCAGGATTTTGTGTGCGTGTATGGATACATGTGCAAATAGGTACCATGTGTAGATACTGAAATACATACCTTGCAGCCGTTCAGTATCTGATTTCAAGATCCTTTGTCACAATGAAACAATGTCAGTCAGTTAACAAAATGAAAACTCTAATTTCTCCAGTATACCCAGTAATATTGAAAACTATGATTTCCCCCAAGTCCTTAGCTGTCTGTTTAGATCCTGCTTTAGCATTCATGGCTGAGCAATGAGTAGCTTAGAAGGAAACTCATGTCCCTGCTGTCCTGGTGCCCTACTCTCTTCAAAGTCCATTGACAAGTCCAGGGGAAGATGCTTTCCGCTGATGATGATGGTAAAGCTAAGAGTTGATGAATTGGACTCTGGGTCTAAAGAAGACAATAGGTCCCTGCTACATTAGTCATCCTCTTTTCTTATCCATGGTCCCTGATGGGGTTGGTAAAGAAAGATGTGAAATCTATCGCTGTCTCTCCTGGAAAGAGCTAGCCATGATTACAGCGACCAGTGATTAGCAAGTGCAAGATGCAATAGGCAAGTATGAGGTCTGGGTCTCTTGAGGTATGTCTACACTGGAGGCTTTGTTAAGTCAACTTAACAAGGTCAACTTAAAGTCGACTTTCTTACATTGACTTTGAAAGTCCACAATCCAAACTCCTGTAGACTGCCCACATTCACACTGGCAGCTGCTAGGTTCACTTAACAGTTAAGCTGACCTTATGAAGTTGACTTAAGCCAGTGTAGACAAGGCATAGCCCTTAAATTGACCTTATTAAGTCAGCTTAAGGGCTATGCCCATCTACACTGTCTTAAGTCGACTTAATAAGGTTGACTTGACTGTTAAGTCGACCTTAAAAGGCGGTGTTACTAAGTCAACTTAATGAAGAGCTTAAGTCGACTTAATAAATTCCCAATGTGGACACAGCTTTCCTTAGGTTGACTTAAGGAAGCTTAGGTCAACCTAAGACTCCAGTGTAAATATACCCTTTGGGTGCATGAGCTGGGTCTGATTGAGAAGGGCAAACTCCCCTCACACACACAGAAAAGTCACCTCTTGCATTTCCCACTCTTCTCTTTCACAGAAAGAATACTCTCTTCAGTCCAAGTTGCACAATAGAAATGGGAAGCAAGTTGTCAACGGCTCAGGTAAGTGTCCTGAGTGAGCCAAGCTGGGGTGGAAATGGCGCATTCTGCTCCACCAAACAATGGGATGAGTTAAAAGGCAAACTGGAAAAGTCCATTTTTCTGTACAATCAGCATTTCTGAGGCTGCTCTGCCTTGGTATGAAACACTGCCAGGATGGGGAGGGATGGCAGAATGAGGCTTCCAGCCAGCCAGTCCTGGCTCATCTCTCAGAGATGAGTGTTATCGAAATGCAGGATTTACTATAGGGGCCTTGGAGGCCAGACTGACTAGTTCTGTGAAGTGTCTGCAGCAGACAACACTCACACCTGACAAGAGACCAGCCACAACCTCTGCAGGGAGCCCATGACATGCAAGTCTCATGCCATTGGTGGACTAGTAGCCAGGGACCAGGGACTTGCTCCCCATCTCACAAGTGCAGTTGAGTGAGACAAGACATACACACGACTCCCTGTACAAGGGTGCAGAGCAGCCCCAGAGCCCTTGGAGGAATTCGGCTGGCACCAGCCAGAGCAGTTAGGAGATCTCCCGTGATAGCACAGACCAAGCTCTGGAGAGGCGGCTGCATAGTGGTAGTAGCCCTTCAGCCCTGTGGTTATTGAACCATTATTATAGCAGGCTGGAATCCAGGTTCCCACACTGCCAGCAGAACCCATGAGAGCGGTGGCACTTGGGGTGCAGCCGACTCGCCCACAGACATGCAGGGGAGGGGTGAGGCTTTGTGGAGGGGCAGGGGCAAAGCCCCCTAGAGGCCAGCAGCACCACTGGCAGTTCCTTGCTGATAAGCAGTTTATCCGAATGTCATTCTTCCCCTGTCCCACTCACGGCAGCCTAAACCTAACTGCTCATCCTGAAACTTCCCCTTCCTAGGATCCTGTTCCCTTCCTTCCTCCTCCCCATATTTCCATTACCTCACCCCACCCCGCCCTTCTCACGCCTCGGGTCTTGGTCTCGTTTACACACTGCCTGTCTGCTGTGAGCTGAACCTATTGTCTGTGTAATATGCTGAGGTGGGGCTTGTGATGTGAATATAAGCAGACAGCCACGTGGCCTCCTCTTTCCTCCCAGGTTTTATTGACTGCAGTGTGCAGGGCCTGCAGGTACCCTGACTTGGCACCATGGTGTCTGTCTCTGTGCTGCCGCGTGTATCTTTTTTGTCTTGTGTTGTAGACTGGAAGTTTGCGGGGTTGGGATGCTACCAGGCAATTAGTAATGCTCTGCTCGCATAACACTGCTGCCCTGAATTAATGCTGATGTGGATTGCTCAGTGCAGCGAGCAATGTGGGTCCATCCCGGGACAATCCAGTTGTCACTGCATGTATGTGTAATGCAGCTTTCAGGGAAAAATCCTGGACTGAACCTGGAAGGTGATTCTGACACCTCTGTGGGCTTCTGTCCAACGGCTAGGGCTCACTGGAAAACATTCTCGCACATGAAGCTGTTTTTCCTCAGATGGAAAAAATCTGGAGCACTGGGCTAGCCGCTTGCTTTAGAAAACATGTCCCCACGCCAAGCAATTAGCAGCAAAGGAGCGATTACTGAGTGGGGCTGACAAACCAGTGCAAAGGCGTTCCTTTGGCTCCCCTCAGGTGTGGGCTGCTTCCTTCACACAATAGGCATGTCATATTACAGGATCCCAGGGGAATGGTTTTGTTAGTGCAGAATGTGCTTGTCAGCAGGGGAGGGCAAAAGCTATGCAGCACCTCGGATCACGTGACTATTTATTCTCACTCCCTCTGAAAAGATCTTAGCAGTGCACGGCCAAAAAGTCATGCACACTTAGCCTTGCACAGCACTGAGAGAGGAAGCCAACTCAGTCTGCACAATCCTGAGACGCTCAGAGACCTGGAGCTCATGTCTCAGAGAGTGGAGGAGCAGGTGAGAGTACCACCTGGAGCTACTGGACTGTACAGAGCAATGCTGGTCAAATCAGGTAAGCCCAGGTGTGTCTGGCGAGTTTCCCTGTTGACCTCTAATAGCAGCACCAGAAATCTGATCAACTTGAAATCTCCATTCGACCTTTTGTGTGCTCTTCCCCGGCATCAGCTCTGACAGTAGCAAGGGTGAAGTATTTTATGAACCTTCCTGGCCCTGTGCTGTCTCTGAGTTTCCCTAATAAGAACTTGCTGCACAACATATGTGTTTATTTTAGAGCTAGCTTTTGGTCATGTAACTCTTTTGAGATTGCTGTTTCCTTTAAATCTTCCACAGCTCATGGGTTTTTTCTGCCTCTCAAAGCAGACCCATCTGTAAGCGATGCCATTCACGTGTTCTGTTTGGAAGGAATTATGCTGGTAGGAGATACTTTATAATGAAAACCCAGCTGGTTAACTTTGGAGCTTTTTCTCTATGCTCTTTGAAATATCCTGGGCTACCTAACAACATTTGCTGGTGAGTGGGACAATGGGATCGAATTATCATGGCTAAGGCAAAAGCAGAGAGCAAATATACGAGGCTATGTAAGTGGTGAATTTGTAATGAGTCACAAAATGTTGGATTCTTCAGCATCCATCAGCTCACAATAATAACAACTAAGTTACTCCATTGGTAGTAGTTAGCAATGCATGCTTTACAGACAAAATTCTTTTATGCCCCTTAAAAATTCCACAGGAATGCCCCCTAACCCTGCAGTCTGTGTCATTTTGACCACTCCCACAGAGTATCATGGCATGTTTTTATACTTGTAGTGTGCTTGGCATTCCTGAAAGGTTTTTCACTGAGACAGCATGTTAATTGTTAATCAAGGCAGGGATCCAAGGACTGTCATGTTGATTTAATTGTCACAATCTGAGAAATTTTAAACTAAATCCTTAACTAATTTACCAGATTTCATTTGCTTCCACTATAAAAGGGGTTTGGCTGTAGAGATAACTTTTGAAGTAGTTTCAAGCTTAGCCGAAACAGTCAAATCTGTGTCAGTTATAAACATCTCATCCTTTGGTTTGCTAAAAACTCTGCCAGGGCAGCCAGAGAACACAATTGGAGTAGTCGTAAGTGTCATGTCCAACACTTTTTGAAGGTATCCATATTAGCAGCTTCCAGTCTCAGTAGACACTGGACCACCCTAAATTCTGCTGGCATAAACATGCAGGGACTCAGTTATGTGCATTTCTCTGAACTTATTTACAACACTAGAGATGACAGTAGAGGCTGTGCCTGTATTTTCAAGAATGGCAGTAAGAGTTGTGAGAGTGTGCAGGTACGTGGCAATATTAGTGAGTACCAGAACCATGAATGACTAATTCCTTGCACAGTTGATTTTGGACATAGTAGAGTGAGTCTCTTTCCCAGTAAATTGGTAACGTGCTCTGGAGCCCGTAGGTCTTACAGCAGGTTACTGGACTGATGGTAACCCAGAAGTTTCGACCTGGGAGCTGGCAACCTACATGGAAATAAGCAGTATGGTCTCCTCCCAGCAAATGGCCACTCATATTCCCAGACCTGACACTGTCAGGGACCCCCAGGGAAGTTCATGCTGCTGCTGGCTGTGTGGCACTTGTTCTGCGGGTGAACAGGGATTTCCATTTCCCCAGACTGTGAGCCTTGCACTTTTCACCAGCATGAAATTCCTGTAACAGTATATCAGGTTGCAGAGAGTAGACAGAAGGTGGTAGAAAAATCTGTTGTAGGGAACAGGGCTGCACTGGCACTGAACAATCCATGGGACTTTTCCATTTCTAGGAGACTAGAACCATAAGTTATTTATAGTGGTTTGTCTATTAGTTCCCACACTTAGACCATCCCCTTGTTACTCCTGTGAGTTAATCTACTCATAAAAGTTAGTCCAAGTAAAGCTGCAGTTATGTTTGTGTGTGTTTGGAAAAGACTAAGTTGTGCTGGGATCTTTCACATGGCATCTCTGTGGGGCCCCATTTCAAAATGAGTAAGTCAGACAGGGAAGCCATCCACTTTATGCTGAGCACTGTAAGCCGGGCTCTCTGGCCATCCTTTGTGTGTCTGCTGTATAAAAATGTGAGCTGATGGTGGTATCAAGAATTTTTTTGCTTTCCCCAAGCAACTGTTTGTAGCACAAAAGGCCATTCCCTTTCACCATTGTTCAAGGTGAGAACCCTGTGAGCCATCCTGATTATCCTAGAGAGATTACCTTTGCTGTGAGGTGAGCTTAATAAATTAGTGGAGAACGGTTTCTTTCCACACCCAGAGTAACACAGAGATGCACACAGAGCACACGGCACCTGGTCTGAAGTCACATGGATCTTAATTTAAGTATTGGAGAAAACCCAACTGGCATTATATAAAATGTTTTTATATTTAAGAACTGAAGAAGCTGCCACCTATGCAACCCCGCTGAAGTCATTATCATGTGGGGTTCACATCCAGGCGCCTACTCAACGTGAGGAAGGGCCCAAAATGATCTGCAGTGCTTTCCATCCCATAAAAAACTACCTCTTGCAGAAGGCAACTTGAATTTGTAAGGCCATGAATGTTTTCTTCCTCTTCCTGACATTGTGCCATTTGGTCTTTGTTTTGACCCTGATTTTAGTCTTGATCAAAGCTTAGAGAACCAGCAACGTGTGCATTCGCTGCTCATTCAGAGCGCTAGGAACCATTTTCCCAGGGTGATCACATCAGGTTACATTTGCCCAGTCATTGCATTATTATTACTAGAATTCAGCTTGGTTAATTATTTAAAACTAGAGATGAAAAGCACACAAAGGATTTTGTCTGGCTTTGGAGCCTGCCCTGTCATTCTTCAGGACTGTAACTGCCCCACACAAGGGTGAGTGATGAGGTGGGGAATATCTGCCAGTTATTGATGGCATGCAGACAAAGCACAGCAAACGCCAGGCACAGCAAATTCCGAAAGCTGCCTGCCCCACAGAAATGAAGAACCCACACCACTAAAGAAAAAGAATGATGGTTCCAGCACGGATAAACAGCACCTGCCATTTGTAGGGATTTCTGTGATGTTCACTGTAATGTCTATCACAACTGCCCACACCAAGCTCGTGTAGGGAATCGGGGTGTCGTTTTGTCCCAGAGATGACCTCGTTTAACAATGACACTCGGAATGGTTATTGCTCTGAATTGCACACTGTAGATTTTGACCCCTTAACATCTGTCTAAACTGAGATTTCTAAACATCACTGAATCTCCAGGAAATTCTAGGCTGCATTCACTTTCTATCATATAAACAAGACAGTCTAGCATCTGGCTGTTTTCCTGATCTACTGGCAACTAAATATGTAACACAAACCTTTCCAAAACAGTTAGTTTTGGGGGCAGCATGGGGTTGGAAGATTCAAAAGGATCAGGCCACCTCAGTGTTGAAAATGCTTCTGATTTAGAAGCCATGATTTGTTAATTTCATGCAAAACACTTATTCCCAGTGACTAATGAATACTAGCTGTGCTGCCGATAACTGCGACAAAATGGGGGCAAGCATGTGGCTGTTTTATTGGGCTGGGTCTTCAGAGTAACGTCCAGAAGGAACTGTGGCTGTGGCTAGCAGCTGGTGTCTCTTTGGTTAGGATTCTTTTGCAAATCTAACTCTGCATCTCTGATCTGTAAGCATGTCAGGGCAGATCCTGGCATAGCATCCTTGACTTCATAGGACACTCATATAACAGTGACTTTACTGTGGGAATTATAAAACAAGAAAAACCCTACCCAACAGACACTCATGACAGATTGACAGTCCCTTTGTCTTTGGCAGAACAAATATCCCACAGCATGAGATTGTACCAAAGTCATTGTGCATTTCAGCAGTCTTGGGAAGCAAACAGATCTTTTGATCGCCTTGATATGGTTGAAAATGCTACCTAAGTCTTATCCAGAGACTAAGACATGTTAAAGTTCCTTGGGTAGCATGTCTAAAGAGACATGTAGAATGATTCAAACATTGCATGATTTCTCCAGCATAACCTCAGGTTAAAAGCATAACAAAGAGCCTCCTGTTAATTTGTTACTGTATCTTTCAGGCCTTTGTAGGACACTGGGATACAAAACAACTTATAACTAAATATTTCTAGTGTTATCTCTGTCTAGTACTATACCCAAAAATTCATCTTAAATAACTGCTGGGTTATGAGGTAAACTGGCAGAAATTCTACCTGAAGAATAATCACTAGACCTTAACTCATTCTTGAGGATATGCAAATGGCACATTCTCAACACTGGCTCTGGCACTGCCTGTAGGGCCAGGTTCAAGATCTGCAGACGCACTGGAAATGCTCTCATTGATTGCAATAGTCTGTGGATCTGACCCATAGTTTGCCTTTGCGTACTGATCCAGGATCCCTTATAGATCGCATCCACGGGCTTGTATCAGCTACCGAATTAAGGGCCCTCAGGTAGCCAGGCGCTAGAGTTTTCTGGATTTCACTGCTTGCAATGCACACATTAAAACTTCTGGGAAATATCACTTTTATTAAAAACTGGGCAGGGTTATTAGAGTACATAATTCATCACAAAAGCTCCCTTAGAGAAGTGATATTATCCTTTGTCCTGGGAAGCTAAATTTGGGAATCCTCATCTTATATGGTGACAAAGACGACCTTCTACTATTTAGTGTATGGATTTTGGGACATCAGATAGCCCCTTTGCTAGTCAGGGACTCTTTCAGCAAGGATATAGGGATTTTTAACATGTGAGTGCTAAAATGCTGCCCTGTCACTGGTCCCTTGTGTCCCATGGTATTGTCAGTACAGACATGAGACTGAAGGCATTCTAGGTTCATGCACAAAACAGCCTTGTGGAATCAGGATGGTCCAGCTACGAGGGAGCATTTGCAGTCATTGCTCTGCTGAACAACTCCAAGCGGTGGCTGCATTTTGCATGTGCCACCGCAGGTGCACAAAACCCTTGGGGCATCACGCATCAGAGTAGTGCTGGTGCCCGTAGACGTGTACACGCAGTCCAGCCTGTCTGTAGCATAGGCAGGTTTGCTTGCCAAAGCCATGGTCATGGACATAGGCCACTGTTCAGGTAAGCACTTCAGCAACTGCTTAATTTTAAGCATGGGCTTAACAGCCATTTGTTTCACTAGCAATGAGTGATAGGGCAGGCAGAGCTGCAGGAAAGAGATCTTTATTTATTCAACATGCCCAGAAGCCACTTTTATTTTCTGAGAGGTCTGTGTGTCTGGTAGCAGCCTTGCCCACTTTGCCCTCCTGAGCCCCTGGTGACATCACACCGTGTCCTTCCTGAAATCTGACCCTCTTTTTCCCATTTCCACACCATGCAGTCCATCCCCTTTTGATATCAGTTTAACCAAAGGTGACTTTTGGTGGCCTGGTAATAAACTCAGGGCATGCTGCTAATATACCTGACCTAACTACAGCAATGAAAGGATGGCATCATTTGTTGCATCTCACTCAGTGGCCCAATGTCATTTCTGCAATACAGATGTCTGCTGGTAGGGCACTGTCATAGTTGTGGTACGCTGCATTGCAAACTGTAGTGCCAGCTTGAAAGAAAGGGCTTCATGTGAGTAGCTCACGAGTGTGGCCAATGTCAGCCCTCTCATGGATGAATACAGACTTAGCTGAGATTTCTCAAGTTCATTCCACCCTTTTGACCTTCTTAGAGCCAGATCTCCACTGGCAAGGGAACCTGACTTGTAGCTGCTTGGCTAAGTGTCACTTCAGACATCTTTGCAAGTAGGATGCATTCAGAATGCTGCAGAATTTTCCAGTTACCCAGTGAGTTTTAAATGGCCTTTGCCAGATCCTTTTTGCCTTTGTGCAACAAAGGAGACCAAGCTGGTAAATGAATTAGCAAGTGCAATGGTGTCACAGCGTCAACCCTTCACAGTGAGAAAAGGCCAAGTCGGGCATTCCTAATTGCAACAGAGTTGGATTTTTTAAAGCTAACATCAAGATCTTTGTGTCTTCGAACATGGCCTTAAATATCTGCCTGTTATTTAGTTTCCTCTCAGCCTTGACCTATCTGTTATTCAAAAGATATTAAAGCTCTTGCTCTTGTTTTAAACATCTCTCCCAAAGCCCGACACAAATTGCTTCATGCAGGTGGTTTCTCAATATAATTTCTGCAGAATGCAGCATTCTGGAGAGGGTTGTTTTTGAAGTTTAGCTGATACGGAGTTTTAAAAGGAACTGGCTTGGGCAAGAGAACCTTGGTGAAAGTTTGAGTTGCTATGGAGACCTGTTGTGTTTAATATTTGTGCTTTGGCAGCCAAAACGCGGCTTGAATTTAGAACCCCACAGTAACGTCAAATTCTTGGACATGACTACAAAATTCATCTGCATGGCTGCTGAGCTTGTTGAGTGCATAATGTCTTATTTCACAGTGTCAGGGTAACAGCAGAACCATTCCAACTAGCTCCAATGCACTGCACTGAGATGTACCACATTGTGTTGTGGCTTTTAGATTACTTATGCAATGCAGAGTCTCCCATTACACCATGAAAGTGTTGGTACTAGACCAACCCATTGTAGTAGCCACCATCACTAATCCTCTGGTTTGCCATTACTGTGCTGACATTTGTTCTTTTTTGTTACAATTATATCCTGCCAGGATATGCAAAAGAATAAAGCTCTAGAAATAACCCATTGTTAATCAATTGCCATTTGGGAGAGGTGGATTGTTAGAACACTCCAGCCAACCAGCAGTTTCATGCTCTGACCAGGCATGTTTCTACCTGAGGACCTGGACTCTTGGCCAAGTTTAGACTTTCTGGCTAGTCTTTGGCAGCATTTGATAAAATTATGAACATTAATATTTCCTCCACGTGTGCCCTTGATCCATTCCTAGAATCATGCTTTGGGTCTCTAGTTTTACAAGGGTTCCCCACGTACCAATCACATACCGTGAGGAAAAGGAGGAGTTTGAGCATCTTACTGAGCTCATTTGGCCTGACGCAATCGCATAACATCAAGAAGTGCAAAACAATGAAATGCAATGCACAGTCTGTCATCCCTGGAAATCCAGTAATGGTATTTAAGAACTTGGAAGTGGAGTTTGTTTGTGTCTCCTGTATATTTCCTGTAAACAGTATGCACACATACTGCAGTAGCCAGGGAAGTTGAGCTAGCTCTGATGTACCAACAGATAGCATCTGCTACAGTTACCTTCTGACTTCCATGTAATCACCCTTTCATTTGTTCCTAGCTTATTTTAAAAACTCCCTTTGGAGCTGAAATTTTCCATGATTGATCCCTGTCCACAGGTGAACTTTTGTGGAAAGTTTGAGTCAAATCATTCTGGCAATTTTTTAGTAATTCAGTCCTGAACAAAAATATCTTTGCCAGATGTTTTAGCCAGAAAATTAGTATCCAGCTAACAACTTTCAGAAACAAGGCACAGCAAACTTGGCTTGTTTTGTAGATCTCACTGAAACTTAAAAAATCAAGCTGCTCTGAAGAAAAAAATCTCAATAGTTTCAAAGGCATATATTTTGAAAGTCAGCACTTCTTGCATGTCAGCATTAGAATTTTTCTACATCTTTTTATGAAAATATAGAGCTAATTTACTTTTGTCTGTTTCTAGGTTAAGGGGCCATTTGTTAAGGTCATCCCAGTTAAGGCTGTATTCATCAAAGATGCTCCAGTTGACAATATCAAAGATTAATCATTTAAATATCTGTGAAATTCTTTTGTTCAAATAGGGATCGATTTTAAGTGTCAATGAGATCTACCAAACCAGCTAACTTTGAAATTTCTGACTGCAGCCTTTTATAAATTTCTAAGTTGGAGTAAAACAGCAGACATGCTTCCAGTGTTCCCAACAGACTGAAGCCAGGTTATCAGGGATGCCAGCAGCCCCTAAGTCACCCTGTGAGGAGCAGACAGGGACAGAACTTGTGGAAGTGCAGTGAATTGCACCTGAGCTAGCAGTTGGAAGTACTTGCTGAAAACAGGCACTAGGAAAGGCATGTATTTTTCATGACCAGGATGTTGCTTCTTATCTCGGGCAAAGTAAGATCACTGTTTACTTTGATTTCATTGCAGGCACACAAACCTGTCCCCAGAACTGAGAGGGGCCCAAGGGCCAGAAACAATTTATCCACTGAAGCTGTAACCTCCGTCAAAGACAGCAGCTTCCAGTAAAAAAAAAAAAAAACAAGGAGTCGTGTGGCACTTTAAGACTAACAGATTTATTTTTCACATGGCAGCTTCCAGTGCCACCAGGGTGAAAAACCTCCATTGGTGGTGGGTTCAGGGATATTAGGACAGTATAGATTACAGAACTGACATTTTAGCTATATCTTGCTTAGTGCGTCTCAGAAGCAACATCTGTAAAACTAAGAAGTATGCATTCAAGTCTAGGGAGCTACAATTTTCCTGAAATGACAGCATAACAGAGGATGAGTTTGCACTTATGTAACACTAAAGAGGCCATGCTTTTAGAACACCAGCTCTCTTTTCCAAAGCATGCTACCCAACCCTGCCTTTAGGGGCAGCAATCAGTATTCCACAGCGGGTGGGAAAGACAGATCATTGTCCCTCTCCTACACAATGCAGAAAGGAGACCGGGTTC
The DNA here is from genome assembly GCA_007922195.1 of Podocnemis expansa. Taxonomy (NCBI): domain Eukaryota; kingdom Metazoa; phylum Chordata; order Testudines; family Podocnemididae; genus Podocnemis; species Podocnemis expansa. The sequence goes on along the minus strand of ML681973.1, from coordinate 1,891,585 downwards.
AGGTTCTCCAGTATGACAATGATTTTAGCTCTGGAGCCCATTATAACATCTAATATTTGGGGCACCATTTGGCTCAGATAAAAGATTCTGGTTTGGCCCCATCTCAAATGAAATGCGTAAAATGCTGTAGTGACGAAATCATAAATATGCCAAAACCACTAAAATAGCCCATCAAAAATAAAATCTCTGCAAGCATTCAAAGAGGAGGAGGAAAAAGAAACGTCACCTAAGCTCCATCCCTATGGGAGGCCTGCTGTGTAGGAGAAGAGTCTGTGTCCTGTAATGTTTGGCCAGGCTAGCTACTCAGTATCATAAACCATGGTGCATATCTTGGAGAAGTCAGAGTATTGCTCTTTAAACAGAACATCACCCTGCCTTTGAAACAGGTGACACGATAAAGGCCCACTGCACTTCTCTTGAACAAGGCATCCTGCATACTACACACAGCACAAGACTTAAGTGAAGCAAGAAGTTGCTATGGAAACTTTCTTTATATTGATACCAGAGTAAATATTTGCTTAAAACTTACCTAACTTGTTGACATACATTTTTCAAGTACTGCAGATCTGCAGCAACTTGGACAGTGGGCTGAATGCAAAATTTAGGGCAAGATTCTCTGCTCACATCTGCTCAGCAATGAGACCTGCCTAGGTAAGGCTGCCAAATGTGCATTGTCTCTCTGAGAGGAGAATGTCTCCTTTTCTCTGTGGGCTTAGGCATTGCCTTGGTAAACATTAAAATAAGGGGAGTCCCAGCAGGAGGAAAGTACATGAACGTCTGGTGCAGGGAAAGCTGATCTAACCATTCCCTGCCCTCGAGAGCATTAGAAATCTCACGTATTTATTAAAACAAATTGGTTTGATCTCATGAGGTAGGTCCCTTCCAACCCTATGATTCTATTCTATTTATATAACTGGAAACATGCAGGGCCCAATCCCCCAGTGGTGTAAGTCAGCAGTGCACTGTGGCAGATGGGGCTATGCTGATGAAGCCAGCCGATGAGCTGGGCCTTAAGCAGCTGTGGTTTCCCTTTTGCAAAACCCAAGCCAGTGGTGGTTTGGATCCTGGTCCTCTTCCATGCAAAGCCTCACCACATCCAGTCAGGTATGAATGGAAGGGACCCAGGTTTGGCTTTAAAACTCTCTGGAAATCCTGAACATATCTATTATGGGCCCAGGCTGGTACCACTGAGGCCTGAAATGTTGCATGAGGCATCTCAGACTGACAGCAAAGGCTGTTCCCTTCTCCTAAGAGTCACACAAACATCATATGCCTCTGAGCTTCCAGTTTTCCATCCGCATACCAACAGGAACTGCTGTTAGGGCAGAAAGGAAGAAAATGAGGTTGTCAGGATTATCCTTTTGGTCCCAAGCCGCTGACCTTGTTCTCCTCTGGCATGTGCTTTCCAAGTGAGAAAGCAGGGCCATTTTCTATTTTGGTCTTCCAACACTGGCTTTAAATCAAATGATTCTGAGACAGGTTGCATGAAAAACTTCAGTTGTTTGCTCATCTGGCTCAGAAATAGGTTGCTTTAGTCTGCGATATGGATAACGCTGCCAGAAGCTTCGTTGTGCTGCTCCAGCAGTCTGATTTGTGGGCTCACCTGAGCACAGCCATTTAGGCTCTGTGGCTGGCCAGTCTTTCAACTCACTCCTAATGCTGCTGGCAAGGGTGCCAAGTGGTCCAGGCTCCTCTTGCCTGCTAACAAATGGCCTGAGGCCATCCTCTCATTCCAAAGCTCTGCACTGGGAAGAGGAAACTGCCTCAGGGAAAACCCAAACCCAAGGCCCTCCAATGTTTATGGCTGTGACATGGGAATTCATTCCACACATGCTGGCCCTTTTCTCACAGAAGAATCACACAGAAGGGAAAAGATTTTAACAGGATGCAAATAGTGTTATATGTTGAACTCAGACAGATACTCCTTTCATGTAACAGCTCCACAATCATACTTCTTAGAAGCCTGGACAATCTTTGTCATGGCTGCAGATAGATAGTGCTTTTCAAATACTCTTACAATTCTTGTTGGTATATTGCCAAAAGCAATAGCAAAACATATAACAGCTATCAATGACCTCTAATAGCAGCCAGCTCAGACTCTTACTCCCTGACTTATAGTTGAACCTGGCAAAAATGGGCCTGGTGCTGCAGAGCCATGGCCTGATTTACACTAAAAAAATACTCCAACTGACCTAAGCCATATAATAATGCTATGGTTTTTCTTTTTTCAAATTGATATTAGTTACATCCAGGCCTGAAAACTTTGGATCTGCTCCTCTAGAGCTATTTCAAGTCATCTGGACATAAGATGCCCAGCTGGTGGAGCACAGTAGGTGTACCCATGTCCTCAATCCACTTACACTCTACCCATTTCCAGAGGGGTAGCCATGTTAGTCTGTAGTACAGTAATAACAATGAGAGTCCCATGGCTCCCTATAGACTAACAGATTTCTTTGGGCATAAGCCTTCATGGGCTCTAACCCGCTTCGTCAGATGCAAGACTGACAAATGCAAGATAAACAGATGCATCTGATGAAGCAGGTTAGAGCCCATGAAAGCTTATGCCTGAAGAAATTTGTTAGTCTATAAGGTGTCACAGAACTCTCATTGTTTTTAACTCTACCCATGGCAAAATTATCCACTGAACTTTGTCAGGGAAAGATCCTGTGACAGTTTAAAGCGCTCTGTTATTAGCCAGGCAGCTGAAGATGGCTTGAAACTCATATTTGGCTTTCTCAAAGGATAGTGTGGGACCTACTGTGCTTCACAGCTGAAGCCAGGGTTCTCACGGTGCAACTTCATCTTTCCCTTGTTGGCACCTGTGGATACCAAGGTAAGTCTGACCCAGTGGATCATGTTAATTGTCACCTGCCCCACTGCTCCATCCTGAGGATGACCAGTAAAATCTCAGTCCTCATGAGAGTTTCTGCATGTCAGTCACTCTGTTAGGTAGCTGGCTGGCCAAATACACCACAACTTATTTTACTCCGTCCACACCTACTCTCTCACCAAACCCCATCTGCATTCACACTGGTTTCAGAGAAAAGTTCATTGCCTACCTTGAGTAAACACACTGCTAAACCCTGTGGCCTCCAATGAATCCTAACAAATCTCTTTGTCAAGCTCAGGTCATCCACGGTGAAATTGCAACACCCTGGAATGGTTCACTGCAGTCTGCACAGTGCCTTATTCTTCTCTTCTCCCATCTCAGATATACCTAGAGCACAGATGCCTCCAGAGTGGCTGTACTGATAGACCAAACCTGCATCTGCCTCCCCCCATCCCTTTTTAAAGCAGTGCAGGAGCCAAATTAGAGCTCAACATGAGCAGAAAGAACCACAGTTGTGTGAATTCATTGTTTCATTCCCTAGAGAGCCCTCTATTCATGGGTAAGGAGTGTAACGAGGGCCATGTTTAGTATTTATATATTGGGAGAGAGATGTATTAGTCTCACAACAAAATGACTAGGCCACTATTATTATTTTACCAATTACTACTGGTTCATAACACAGTAAAAGCACCTGACTGGTTGGTCACATAGATCGGTTAATAATTAAATCACACAGTGTATTTGAATACATCATGCTGCAAGAGCTGCTAGGGAGCCATTAAAGAGCCTCCTGTGGCTCACAAGCCTCAGTCTGAGTGTCAAACTGTTTGAACAGTGAGCTCAGGCCACAGCCCCACCCAATCACTGCCTTTCCTATGGCTCACCCTGTCCCCAACAGCCCATCACCATTTCCACAGCTGTTCCCTCTCTGTAGGCCTGGCAGCCCCCCTGTCTTCCTGGTTATTTCTTGCCAGGGTAGGCAGGCCTCACAAGAAAAGCAAAGCATGAAGTCTTGCACTCTTTGAAGCTTCTGGGGCAGAGCATTCTGGGCAGCTCCACTCCTGAAGGCGGCCCTGATGATGGTGGAGAATTGAAGGGCCAGCATTTAGCCACTGGGCTACACGGGACATGGGGTACAAGCTTATCTGAAGTCAGTGGGACCAGATTCCTACCCAGTGAAAAGTGGCAGTGTCATTGAAGTCCCTGGAGCTACAAGGGTTTACACCCACTGGGGACCTGGTCTTTCACATGCTTACTGCTTGATTTCACTTTTGAGTTTGCTACTTGCTTCTGGCTGTTACCCCCTGGCCAGGCTCACAACCAACATCAAGAGCACAGTAAGCAGGATAAAGAAGTTGAAACACCTAAGGAGAGACAAGTTGAGCCCTGGGATCTAACTCACACTTTGGTCTATAAATGGCCTGATGTCCAGAAGTGTTGAGCACCTTAAATCTGACCTTGACCTGAGAGGAAGCTGTTTGGGGCTCAGCACTTTTGAAAATCAAGCCACATATTACAGTGCCTAAATATAAACTGAGGAGCTTGGTTTTATATGAAAGACTCTCGCACCACTGCCATGACACTCAGACTGTGGTGCACAGGCTGCAAGTGGCTCTTTAATGGTCTCCCATGCAAGACTATGCACGCAATTTTAACTTTGACCCCTTTGGAAGGGGGACATTCTGTGCCCCTGGTCTGACCCTGAAAGGAGCTTGCTTTTCCCCTTGTCACCATGGCCCTGGGGCCAGAAATGTTCCATGCCCATGATGACTTGGGGGAGCGGGGGATATGCCTATGCTTCACCCCCCATGCAATGCCCCTGATCCAGTGGCTCTTTGCAGCTCATGAAAGTAAACCACTGTGTGATCTGATTATTAATGAATCTAAGTTATTAACTAATCGGGATGCTTTTACTATGTTTTTAACCAATTGTAGGTGATAAAATAATAATACATGGCCAGTCATTTTGCTGTGAGAATAATCCCCTCTCATAGTTGTTAAATAGGAGCATATAGTACTGTAGGAAAGGAAACAACGAATTCACATAGGTGGCTCTTTTGGGTAATGTCGACCTCTAATTTGGCTTGTGCCCCTGAGGTCTGAGTACTGCTGCTCTAACAAAGATTTATAATTCGAAATGCTGTTAACAGTGACATTAAAGGTCAGGCCCTCACTTGGGCTGGTAGACCAATAGAATTTGCCAGATAAAAACTTTGAAAGAAAAGAAACAAGTTTCTCTGAATTTTTCTTAAATGTCACTGGGTTTTTTGTTTAAATAAAACAAAACAATTCTTTTGTAACTTGGAATTAAAATTTTCATTTCAAATTGATTCACATCAAAAAAACAAACAACATTTAGGTTTTGTTTTTTTTTCATCTTTTCCTCCCCTCACTTTCTTTTTCTTCCCCTTTTTCCTCTGGAAAAGGTAAGAAACAAAAAATTAACACCACGTGTATCCTGACAAACTCTCACCCTCTGCTGCTGTAAAGCAGTCGGCGGGCATCATCTGATTTTCACCAAGTGAGAATCTGGCCCAAGGATTCTTTGATTCAGCTGGGCATTTGTCACTGAATGGCTGCACCCAGCCATCCTGCCACTAGTAATGTGTTATTCTAATGGAAAATAATTTGGAATAAGAAATTACCAGCCCAGGATCCTGGCAGCCTTTCCATGTGTACTGAACTTTTCACCCCAATTATGCTGATGTAATGGGTTGGGATTTGTTTTGCTTCATTCCCAGAGTGCAATGGGAAGCTGTTCAGAGTTGAGTCATTCTTCTTAGCAATATTAGGTCTTACACAATTTCATTTGCTAACAACTCTAAGTATGGTGAGCACTTACTGATGGAGGATGAACCACCCTAGCCTGTCTGGATCAAGTGATTGCTCTTTCAGATGGATTTGATTCCTTTTATATTTGAGCAAGCAAGTGCCTACAGACTAGAGAAAGATGTTACCAACAAGTTTGCCCTTCTGTTTCCACAAAGCCCTCACCATATGTGCTCCAAACCAGTGTGAGAGAGAGCCATTTCCAGGTTATGTGCTGCATGTACTCTCTTCCAGAGTTTTCACTGCACTAACAAGTCAACTTCCAACCTGTACCGGCTTGTACTTGTGAGTGAGTGAGTGGTTAAGATGGCAAGTGAATTGTTTGGTACAAGTCCCAATGGGGCAGCCCTGTCAAGTCTAGTTCAGCAAAACAAACAAGGAGTCCTGTTGCACTTTGAAAGACTAACAGATTTATCTATCACATGATGTTCATAAAGCTCATGTAATAAGTTAGTCTTTAAAAGAGCCCCCGATTCCTCACTTGTGCTTGTTACAGGCCACTTTAATGTCTTCCATGTAGCCTGTATGCATCACGGCACACCAGTTCTCAGCCTGCTTGTGCATTTTACTTAAAGACACTGTAAAGTTCACATGCATTCTCTCTTAGTTTGTGCTTTTTGTTCATTTTTTAAAACTAACATCACTGAACCTTGGAGCACTTCAGCAGGGAAGGTACATCCAGGCTTGTTTGGCACCCAAAGCAGTCAATTACAATATCCAGACGCTCCTGTTTTGACGTATTAACATGTGTAAAGCTAAGTCTTGTACTGGTGCCCTGTCACATTCACTCTCAGTGGGTCAGAAGCAGTGGACTGACATGGCATCACCAAAAGCTTTCATTAGCTGAAGATTTCATACAGTTTGTGTCTGTTTCTTCCAAGCAGCTTATGGAGTCACCTCAAGACCTGTTATCATGGATCCATCTGGATCTGAGGATGTTTGGGTCTGAGCGCTCAAAGCAGTTGCACCACATGAAGTATCTGGGCCAATGTTTGTCTTCTGTTTATTAAGACCTATTTCATTCTTGTAAAGATTACAATGTAGTGTCTTGCATGAATTAATCATTTCCCTTAAATGCTGTAGCCAAGGAACTGAGCAGCTGCTGCTCTTTAACAAGTGGACAAATTCATCTGTGTAAGATTCACCCTATGATGGGAATTTTTTGGATAGTACATTTTTTGCATGACTACCTACATATATTTACCCTCCCCCCACCCCAACATACCCACCCTTAGATTGTAAGGTCTTTGAGGCAGGGACCCTCTTTTAGTTGTGTTTGTAAAGCACCCAGCATTTCAGCCATTTACTGGGGCAACCTGATGCTACTGAAAACCAAAAATGTCACCTAGTCATTCTAAAACACCAACATGCACAGAGCTGCACACACGCACAAAGGGGGAACAAAGAAAAGGTGTACCTCTTGGGTTTTGAACTCAAATTTACTTAGTTCCTGTCTACAGTGAGATTTCTCATGTGGAGGCCTCTTTTCTCTTGCAGCATCTATGTATTCTGAAATACAGAGAGAGCGGCCCGAGGTTAGGAATTTCATGTCTCACCCAGACTACTTCGATGGAAACCCAGATCTCATCAAACCTAAGAAGCTCCTAAATCCTGTAAAAGCCTCAAAAAGTCACCAAGAGCTCCACAGAGAGTTGCTTATGAACCACAAAAGGTGAGGCAAAGACTCAAACCTCTCTTCAGATGCCTTTGCATGGGGCTGTATTTTCTGATTCAGAGCCGTAACTACGGTAGGGCCAACGGGGAAAAGTCCTGGGTGGTGCAGAGCAGCTCCAACACAGCCACTCTATTAAAGGGCGGCTTTCGCGGCACTGGGTCCAAGCACTGCTAATGGCAAGGGGCACAGTCACTGTTCCCTCTAAGCTGTGCGCACGCATACAGGTCATGAAACCCGTGCACACAACAAAATAAAGTGTGCACAAAAAAAATCAATAGTGCTAATATTGGTGCCCACAAAGAAATTATTTTGTGCGCACAAAGAAAGTTTTTGCGCTCACAGCCTATGAATAATTAGAAGGAACATGTGCAGTCCGATCGGAAAGCGCCCCAGGTGGCAAAAACTGGTGAGGCTGCATCTGGAATATTGTATCCAGTTTTTGGCTCCCTGCTACAGAAGGGATGTGGACAAATTAGAACAAGTCCGGCAGAAGACAACAAAAATGAAAAAGGGGATGGGGCACATGACTTATCAGGAACGACTGAAGGAACTAGGCTTATTTAGTCCGCAGAAAAGATGACTGGGGGGGTTTGTTAGCAACCATCAACTACTTGAAGGGGTGGTCCAAAGAGGAGGGAGCTAGGCTATTCTCAGTGGTGGCAGAAGGCAGAACAAGGAGCAATGGTTTCAAGCTGCAGCTGGGGATGTCTAGGTTGGATGTTAGGAAAAACTTGCTCACTAGGAGGGTGGTGATGCACTGGAATGGGTTGCCTAGGGAGGTGGTGGAATCTCCATCTTTGGAAACTTTTAAGATCTGATTGCATGAAACCCTGGCTGGGATGATTTAATGGGACTAGTCCTGCTTTTAGGAGGGGGGTGGACTAGAAGACCTCATGAGGTCCCTTCCAGCTCTAATACTCTACAATTCTAACCTCAGTTTCCCTATAAGCCTGACTGCAGGTAGTTTTTTCTAGCATTCATTCACCAGCGCGTTACTGCAGTTTAGCTACAGGGCTGTAAGGAGACATGGGCAACTGGAGCAAAGCCTCAGGTGCTGAATTTTAGAGGGCGCTGGGACAGATCTGGCTCCCTGCCACAGCCTGGGGACAGATCCATCTCCCTACCACCATCTGGGGCTCTCTGCCATCTTCTGGTGGTGGCTGGGGTGGTGAAGAGCTGGATCTATCCCCAGCTGCCTTCTAGCAGCAGCAGCCGGATTGGGCCCTGGGCTGGGTGAAGGTGCTTGCCCTGGGTGCTAAAATCTGTAGTTAAGGTCCTGTTTAGCTGAGCTGAAATCAGCATTGTTACAGCACTGTAAAGCTGGAATATGGCACTAGAAAAATCATGCCCTGTAGCTGCATCATTCCCCACCACAATGATGATTTAAAAAGCAGCTGAGTGAACCCACATTTGGAACAGAGTCCTTTCAGCAAGGAAGAATTCTGCCAACTCTCAAGGCAATGTTTCCTAGTAGTGTGAACTGTCTGCAAATCTGACATCATCGAACAATAACATAATCCATCCTAATTTTAAACAGCAGTGAGATTGGTTCTGAAAGCAGAGGCATCACTGGCCCGGGGAGGGACCCAGGCCCCACCTCCAGCCCACAGGCCCCCACCCCCCGGATTCCCCGCCGCAGCTGCGGGCGGCCAGGCCCCAGATCCCCGGCCGGGGACAGGACCACCACGGCCGCTGGCGGCTGGGCCCCGGAACTCCGGCCGGAGATCTGGGACACCAGCCCTGGGATTCAGGGCACGTGCCCCGGGTGCCTAGCACCAGTGACACCTCTGTCTGAAAGTAACCTCAATCAAGCGATGAATCACACTATTCAATTGGCTAACAATCAAGCCCCCTGAAAGCAAATGGGGGTCATTGATATTGACACAGACTGGATTTGGACTTGGTGGTGATGGTGCAGGTGAGGTGACCATGTGGACTTGGACAGGTCAGCTGCACACATCAGGCTGGGAGCAGACTAGAGAATGAACTTTTCACTGGTCAGTACAAAAGTGAGTTGTAATTTGATTCTGCACTTCCTGCCTTACATTACTTCCTCTTAGCCTACTAGATGTCACCCTATTGCAGCCTGGTCTCCCACAAGCTCCTTCACCTCCCTTCCCTTTACACTACACATCTTGGGATGGTATCAATTAGCCACTTAAATTAGCTTGGCAGCACCCATCTGACGTCAGTGGAGCTACACCAATTTATACCAGCTGTAGATCTGACCCTGGAATTTTTCTTCATGAACACATAAGAGAGGTAGCACTGCTCTAAACAAGAAGAGATGCATTAATTCATTGATGGCTGGGGGAGGATGCCGACATATCTCAGAATCCTTTTTGTCTTGATTTAAAATCATGATGCAGTCAAACAGTTAATTGTCCTGTTCAAGCTCTGGTCATGAAGGCATGTCAGATGTAGAGCACCTTTATTATTCCCTTTGGTGTTCCCTGGTTTCCTACACCCAAACTAATATCACTTCATGCTCAGAGGCTCACAAGCCTTGCAAGTTGATATGAAGCTTCTAGACGAGAAGCAGCGAAGTTGTTTGCACACACTTGTCTGTTTCCTATAGCCCTGTGTTGTGCCGAAAGCTGTTTGATGGGGGGGGGGGAGTGCTGGGGAGAAGCCCAGGCTCTGAGAGCTATGTAGGCACCCATTTCTCCAGTCACCTTTCCGTCCTTCGAGCGTGACAAGGCAGCACCCAGCACACTAGGGCTCCAAGGCCCTGCTGCTGGTTCCTAGCACAATGCAGATCACTAGGACCAAGGTTGCTAAGCCTCTTGCATTACCGATGCTGCATTGATGGACACTGTTGGCTTCCATGGGAGCTCCACTAGGTTCAGGTCTCCTGCACAGTGTTCACTGCAGGATGAGGGCCTGCAATCACTAACACTTCCAGCCTGACTCAACACTGCCAGATCTCTTCTTTCCCCACATGGTGCCAGTACTAAACCTTAACTTCCACTACTGTAGCGTTCTGGGCAGAGCAACTGCTATTCATAACTCTTCCCACTGTGAGATTCTGCTCAGAGCTTTGGCACAGCTCATGTAGCAAGCACCTAACCAGGGCTTGACACAGACACCAGTGAATGACAGACGGGCGATGTTTCAATAATTGTCATTGGGCAGCGTTGCTTTGTTATCTTGCTTGCAGACTACAGTTCATGAGGGAAGAAAACAAAACAGAGTCCAAGACAAAGGGGACTCCAAGCGAGAGTGTTTCCTGCTATGCCTACAGTGTGCCGCTCTCTAGACTCTGTGGCCAAGACCAAATCTTATTGTGCTAATGTGAAGAGCCTAGTTATTCCAGGAGCCAACACTTTTATTCTTCTCAGTCCTCCTCTCCTGCAGCCATCCAGATGTCTGGATTCTGCATGGCTTTTCCAACCAGAACTTCCAGCCATAACTTCAGACATCTTTTCTTTAAACTCCATCTAGTTTTCTAAAAACTTCAGTTGTTTCCTGCTTTCTGCCACTGCCCCTCACACCACTAGATCTCAGAGAGTCTAAGAACTGGAAAGTGACAAAGTAGATCCTTATTTTAGGGAATGTCTCATGCCTGCAGACTACTCGAACTGTGTTCAAAAGATTTCCTCCAGTTTTAAAGGGCATTAGGGGCCTGATCCAAAGCACATTGATTAAATGGACTTTGGATCAAGCCCACAGAAATGACAGATTACAGTATGATCACGTTTTCCCTGTACAAGACAGATGTACAACTTATGACTCTGCTCCCGCAAAACCAGAAGACGAGCAGACATAAGTGAACCTACAGGCAAATTACATCTGCCTGTCCATTTGTGCGACAGAGAAACAACCTACCACTGCTGTCAAGTGATGCTCAAGTGGCAGAGGGGTATGTCCAGTGGATTCAAACAGTCTAACCCTGTTGGTGGCCCATGAGTGTAAGTAGGATGCCACATGAAGGAAACTCTGGTCATTCTGTTGCTTTTTTATAAACCTAGGAAATCACACACACAAAACCAATGGTAAAAGAACATTCGGATCTCACAGATAAGCACTTATGAGTTAGGAAATGCCAGAATTAACATGACCTGTGCATTGCCTACCCTGCACACTGACTGAAGTGGGGGGTCCTAATGGAAAAGCAGTACAAGATCATGTAGCTAGACTGTCTCATAATAATGCATGTTCACAGGCAACACTCGTTCTGGCATTTCCAGACTTCCAGCTGCTTGGCTTTGCAATCTTAATGTGATTTTAGTGTAGGGGTGTGTGTTTTGTAGACAACACAATAATCAGGGCTTCTGACATGGGGCTCACAGGAACAAGCATGAAGAAAGTTGGAGGCACTTGCAAAATCTAAATTGGCCTCTGTTTGGTTTTTGAACATCCCTACACATGAAAGTGCTTGAATTTTCTTCAAGACCTTCTCTCCTCTTTCCACAATGCATTAACATACATGGTGTCCCATTGCCAGTGACCCCCTCAGATACCATATCCCTGCTGGTCAGAGCAGCATGGCTGTATTTAACACACTTCCCAGGGCTGGGAAACCACCTGGGCTATTGACAGAAACTTTTGCATTCAGAAGACAGAACTTGTTATTGTGGCCAGAAGGCCCAGACACTCTACTTCAGGCAGGCACATTAATCTGTTAGCTCCCTCTCTGAAATCAACAATGCCACAAAGCCAATGGAGGAGCGTTAGTGGAAGTAAGGAAATAAAAGTTTTTCAGGGCTAACTGCTGTCATTCATTCTTTCTGCTGCCAAAAGAGTAAAACTCAGACCCTTAAACATCCCCATAAAGCTACATGTGATCTCGTTACAGAATTAGCCAGAAATTAGTGAGAAAGGCTATTGCAGACTGACCCCATTTCCCCCAACTCACACACCTGCATGGTGGCTATAGACTAGAGTTCTGACAAGCTTTCTACAGCCCAGGATTGCCAGTCACTCACTGTCAATATCATGTTTCCCAGGATGCCTTGCACTCCAGTATGCACATGCAGATGCCCATTACACCAGCATCTTTAGTGCATTCATGGTTTAGCAGCATATACAGATTGCTACAAGTTCCTAGGCAATAGAGATCATTAACATTTAGTTAAACTGTAAATCTTCATCATGTTTTTTTATTGCACTTGGGTTTCACACATAGAAGAGAGAAGCTCTTTCAACTCCTAACCAACTCCAAGTTCATAAATGCCTAACACAATTTGGGCCAGGGGACTGGACAAGCCTCACTCCAGAAATAAGTCATTTTCTATTTTATTTATTGTTATTTATTTTGGTTGTGGCTGCAGGCCTTGTGCCATTATTTAGCTGAGCAAGGCAGGCCCACTTAGAATCTTGACCATGCCCCCTAAAATTGTTGGGAGTCTTTCCTCTGACTTCAGTGGATTTTGGCTCATTTTGGCTTAAGACCAGGCCCCAAATCTCTGGACTCGACACATGTCTAACAACAAACTCCAGGCTGGAGGCAGAAAGGGTTCCAGCTCAGATGTCCTCTGTTTTATTCACAGAGGCTTGGGAGTGGAGAGCAAGCCAGAGCTCCAGCGCGTCCTAGAGCACCGACGGCGAAATCAGCTGCTTAGGCAGAGAAAGGAAGAGGAGGAGGCAAAGAAATTGCAGTCTCCTTTCGAACAAGAGCTCCTGAAACGACAGCAGAGGCTGGATCAGGTAGAAACCATTTTAATCACTCCAAATGCCATAGTAAATGCCTCAAACAAGGGCTGGAAAGCTAGAAGGTACTTAAAATGCAGCCACATCCAAAGAGTGGGTTTGTGCTCCATGAGAACTGGACCAGAACCTTAGTCCTACAAATGCTAGGTGTTACTGAGAAAATGCTGTGGTTGAGTGGTGGCACACCAAGGCATTCTGGCCCCAGAGGGCCATCTCTGGGGAGGCTGAGGTTGCTGTTGCTCTACAATACAGCAGCCCTGCAATTGCTGACATAACATTTTTCACCCCACCCCACCCCCCCGCACAAGGGCATCCGTAGAATATTTACCCCCAAGCAGTAACTCCAACTATCATGGCTTAAGGTATACCACCAAAATGGTATCAGGGTGAGGATGTGCCAGTGAACTAGCTGTTGCATATCAGTGCTAAATGTAACTGTGAACTTAACTCATGGTAATGGAACAGATCTCTTGAAGGGAGAGCATGCAACGATAACATGGATCTGACTTGTTTCCATTAATACAGACTAGTTCTGCCTCCTACACCCCTGATTACAAACCATCCAAAACCATGGAAGCCACTTCCACAAGTATGAATTCTCCAGGCCTATTTGGAATGTAAAGGCTAGTTCAATTGGGATAAGTGTGTTTAACAAAGCGGGACCTAAAGAACCAAAGAGGCACCTGTATTTGTTTTAAGGCCCCAAAGAATGACTTAAAACTCAATGAGTTTAATTAAGACTATATTAATTTACTTTATATGCCTTCTCCCTGATTGTGTCCATAGGCATCCTATCTTCAATTATTTCTTAAGTACCCTGTCACACTGATTGACGTATGGGCATGCCTGGCTGACACATGACCTAACCTTATTTTTCTAACAAACAATTTTACAACAGGAGAAAGATTATATAAAAGCTAAAGTTTTATCTTGGATAGGTCTTAGCACTGCAGGGTTTTTACTTTTACTCTGGTCCTAACCCTTTGGGAGCTCACATATTTTCAAAAAGATCAGTTGACTTTCAGAAGGCTAGTTTGCAGTTTGATGTTGACATGTGCTAGATGTTAGTGCTCAGATTTTCAAGCCTGTCAGTGAGCTAGTCATCTGCACCCAAAAATAAAGTAATTCTTTGTTTTAGTTCCTGACATTTGCACCCAGAATTTATCATGAGTGCACCAATTTCTGAAGGCATGAAATTTGATTTGCAAAAGTGTAAGCCAAAGCAGGGGTTCATCTAAATGCTCTTTAAAATTAAGAGTCAAATTCAGAACTGTAAAAGCAGGTGACTGAGTAAAATTCATTCTGATTTTCCTATCTAATTTCTTAAACTACAGACAATCAAAATCTGTAGATGTTCCAGATGTAATAACGACATTAAAATATTTTATAAATAGCATTGTTCATGCATGTAAGGACAGATTTGCCACCCTCACTCACTTCAAGTGGTACCTTCCTTCCTCTATAAATAGCCCCCACCAAGGGGAGTGGAACTAATAGCAGAACACAATACTGCTTAGTCTGAGTAAGAGTCGCAGAATCTGGCCAATGATAGTAATTAAGTATGAAACATACTGTAGTGACTCAGTTGCACTTCAGTTCTCTAGCCTACAGGTAACATCCACTCTTCTTAATTTAGCTGGAGAAAGACCAAGAGAAGCATGAAGAACACGCACCAGAATTTATTAAAGTAAAAGAAAACTTGAGAAGAACATCAACGCTAACTGAGAAAGAGAAAGTAGTGTAGTATCTGCCAAACTAAATGGAGGATCATTTCGAGCTGGCTCTAATACCTACACACTGACATCTCTGTATGTGGTGGACAATTTTACAGCTGTCCTTGGGGCTACTTAATGCTACTAACACTTGCTCCAGTAGAAACACATCAAGGGCTTTTCCCATCCAGAACAGAGTACGTAAATGGTACAGGTGCAGCATTTACCAGTAGAAGTACGCACCTGAGAAGATGTGGAGGAAGATGATGTCATTTTCTTCTCAGATGGCAGGATCACGCTAACAGCTGTGCCTGTTAATGCTCAGTTTACCCCTTGAGGTACAGCACATGCTCAAGACAGGGGCGTTTGTGGAGTAAGCTTAGGGTGGGAGGTGCCGAACTAATCATTCCAGAGGCTAAGCGCTATGACTGCTAGTCCTGAAATCTATGGGGCAGCAGCGGTAGCATGGGAGGACTTCTTGGAAACCTGTGGGGGATGCTGCTGGTTACTGGGAATGGTACAGTGACTTGCAAGGGCTTTTCTAACTGTGATATCTACAATAAGACTGTATGATTGATGCCTTAGAGAAGCTATGTGGCCTCGTAGTACCCCCGTGCATATCCGCAGTGAGAAAACCAAATCCTTGTGTGCGTATTACTACGAATCAGCCTTGCCAAGCAGGGTGGGACAGGTCTTTCCTGGCAGTGGTGCTGAAATTACACTGAATGTCTTTATGCAAACTAGATGTAGACAGCCAGTCTGTGGATAGGTAACACACTGGGGTGCCACAGCTGTCAGTCCAGGCTGAATGCTAACATCAGACAGGGAAAGCACAGAGTGGGCATTCTCAGCATTACCATGAACCATACAGTACCCTGAGCAGACCTCAGGTCAGCTTGGACCATGCAAAGAGAGCTCAGAATGGCAGAACCTTCCCTCCAGATTGAATCAAGCACAGTGAGTGATGAGGAGCAATGTCAGAATAAAATAACCAAAGGGTGTCTTTGGACACCGACCATCTGATCACAGTAATCAGGGGGCATGGCCTATGATGAAGGAAGCCGATGACTAAACATCCAGTGTCTGAGACCCCGCAGAGCCACGTGCACTAGGGATTCATCATCTCTTTCTCAGAAAGTGAAAAAACCTCACTAACAGTCAGGGGTCACCCCAATCTAGCAGAGAATCTGTTATTTCAAGAGATGGTTGCTTATTCCAACAACTAGAGGAAAATCTGACACTCAGCAGCGAGTGGTGAGCAGGGACATGTGTATCTCAGGGTACTGGGACAGCTTTAAACTCTGGCAGCCGTTAGGTGAATTTGGTTAATGAGAACTGCATCTTGCAGTGCAAGAGTGGTGGAAGTCAGCACCGCCGCCAATCTGAAATTGTCTACGGAGTTCTCTCTCCTACACGCAGGTTTCTTGTTCACTTATTGGGAAATCAGTTAGAACAGAGGTTACACAGACGCGGACGGAGGGCTGCTGGGAACATTTCATACACGGCTGCAAAGAACAGCATGTCACACCTCCTAAGTAACAGCTACGTAAATATTGTTGCAGCCAAACATAGCTGAGCTGGGTCTTTTCTGGATATACTGATTTCCTCCTGGGGTTACTGTGCCAGTTAAGTTGTCTTCATTAAAAATGTCCAAGAAATGAAACAAACTAACATCACTTCTCTAAGGGTGAAATTTGCCCCAGTACCGCTGACACGTACCAGCTAAGCTCCATGTCAATGGCTCACCATAAGTAGAACAAAGGGCCAAATATCAGCTCTCTGCACTACAAGAGCGGAGAGCTTGCAGAGAGAAAAATCTGCTGTTCTGGTGGCAGCAGTATGGAAAACCATCCACAGCACCTAGATAAGCTGAGGACTAAGATCACCATGGAAGCATGTGAAGGGATGCCATGTTAGTCTATTTCAGCAAAACAACCAAGGAGTCCTATGGCACTTCTAAAGACTAACATCTATTTGTCACACAAAACTTCCATGGGCACAATCCCACTTTGTCAGATGAATTATGTTTACAGCCTACATGCTGTATTTTACATTTCATTCATCTGACAAAGTGGGATTGTGCCGACAAAAGCTCATGTGGCAAATAAACGTGTTAGTCTTTAGAAGTGCCACAGGACTCTTTGGTTGTTTTCTGGAAGCACTTGTCTCCCTGTCAAGGGAATGATTGAGTAAGCTCATCTTGGCTGAGAAATCTTGTGTGTCACATTTTGGCTCAGTGTCTGAGTTATGGATCATGGTAAAGAGGGAATTCCAGCTGATTTTCGCTAAGGCTGTGGGACAGGAAAAAGTGGGGTGTGCGCTAATGGGAAAGGAGGGGCCGAATCACTCGGTTTAGATTCAGGCTAAACGCCCTGGGAAGCCAGAAAAATCTCACACAGTGAGACTCTATGAGCCCCTCTGCTCTGCACAGCCAGGGTCCACAGCATCAAACTCAGTGCTGGAGAGTGAGCTGGACAGAGGGAGCTGGCAGGTCCACATGCTGTCCAGATCCACCAACCACACCTTAATCATTGACAGCCCAACAGCTAGATAGCACTCGCAAATCAAATGCCTGCCTCCCTAGGCCCTGTTCCATGCAAGGGAAGAGGATTCCCTGTTGTCCAGTCCCTGTAGCTGTCCCCCAACACAGGGCAGAAAAGAGGAAGCAGTGGGTGCTGAGTAAGGACTGCAGGTGCTGTCTCTAAGGAGTCATGTGTTTGAAATGATGCTGTTTGTATTGAAGGGTTTGACAGCAGGTATAAAACTGCATCAGTTTCAAAGACAAATACCCAGGCAACCAGCTCAGGCGTGAAACCTGAAAGAGTTTGCAAAGGTTCCTTGTCACAGATACCATTCATACTGCACCCACCACACTGCTCAGCCTAGAAGGCAGGAGACAAGTGAGGCTTTGCTTCTGTTTCTAGTCAGGTTCTGGTCATGACTGAGGAGCCAGCTGCAATGTCTGGCTTGTGAACACTGCCCCAGAATGTTTCAAGCCAAAGGAAATCAAATCAGTTTTCCCTGAATGAAAAAAAAATATATATATATCAATCAATCTTATCAGTGAAAAGATGTCTATGATTACTGGCATTGCTAGGTTTTGGAAAACCTTTGGGGTTTTTTGCCTTCTTTTCAATAAAAGCCTAAATGTTGGGCCTCAGCTTTTGGCTAACACCCCTTTAAAATGCTTCCTAAACAATGTGAGTTACCCAAAAGGTGCACATTCCCACTATTGCTGAGAAGACGACCTTTTGCACTGTTTATGCTATAGAATGATCTACGTAGCATATACATTGTCTGTGTCTATAGTTGCTCATATATTATGCAATTGTCTCAAATTAACTGTCATTGCTCTCATTATTTAATGCGCACATTTCTGAAAAAAGATGCTTAGCAGATCAATCAAGTGATGACTGTATATTTTGCTCTTTTCCCCAAGGAACTGAAAAAGCTCCCTGGATGATGGCAGACAGCAGCCAAATAAAGTGATTTCAAATTAAATCATTGCAGTTTGACAATCGTTGGTCTATTGGTGCTGCAGTAGCAGGTTCCTCAAGAAAATACTTTTATAGCCCCAGTCCCGCAGACTTGGCTAATCCAAAACACCCTCTGACTTTGCTGAAAGCTTTGGGTGCACAAAACATGCAGGATCAGGCCCACAGATGGGGCCTGATCCTGCATATTTGGTGCACCCAAAACCCATCTCAGGCCTTACTCACCCAGTTAAAATTAGAAACCTTTATTTTACAAATTTCCAAACTGCAAAGTCTAGGCCAGTGGTGTCCAACAATTTTGTCTCACCCGCCAAAACTGTGATGAATGTGTTAACACTTTCACCACATGACAAAAAATAATTTTAGCTGTGTTTTTTATAGAATATAGAGGGATAGAGAAATACACAATGTTTTGAATTATTTGTTGATAGAATTAATGAGAAATCTAACATCTTTTCATGAAGTAGTGCAAAGAAATCAGGCATAAAATCAGTTAGACTACATCTCAACTCCACCTCCAAATTCATTCAGTATCTGCGACCTATATTTTGATTTCACCATTTCTATTGCAGAAGAAGTTGATTCACAGAGTCATGTTGAACTAAAAATTGAAAACAGATTTGAAATAAGTATATTTAGAATCACAAACTCATTTCAATTTAAAATAGGAGTCCACCTCATAACAATTGAATCATCTTTCAAGCGTTGTGTGTTGAAGTAAAAATCACATCCGTCTTGAAAAAGTGCCTCTCCAAAGAAAGAAGCCTCACAAGCTCTTGAGATAGCTGACTATTGTATATGTCAAAGTGAAATGGATCTTGCATGAATTTCAAAACCATTTCTGTTCTTTTCAAAATCAGAAAAGCACTGTTCAGATTTTTGGAATAAATTCTGCAACCAATCCACATAGCGCTGCTTATTAAAATCTAAGGTTGTTCTATATTACACAGTGCAACGTTCAACAACAATGGCCATGTGTGGATTTCGCCCACAGCGCAAATGCATTTTGCAGCATAGGCGCATCCTATATACTGTATAGGACCCAGGGACGAATCTGTGATTGTTAAGGGTGGAGAGGTGCTAAATTAAGACTGTCATTATTTTGTGTCATGCAAACACACTTATACAAATACACTGTAGGCATAAAAAAGTGGACTTTTTTTGAACTGGTACATGTATAAATGAATTTTATTAAAAATTGTATTTAAAAAATAGATGGTGGATGTAAAGCACCAATTTGCAACAGGTCAACAGCCATTTTGCCACATGTGGCAAGTCATGATCATGTTGGACACTGTGGTTCTAGGCCCAGTCCTTTAAGTACAACCAGCTGAGGTGCTGCTGCTGCTAGGGCAGTCCTGTTGGTGGTGAAGCAATCATGCAGCTACTGTAGAGATTTCATATACAAAGCTGACTTTGAATTCCCAGCAAGATACAAACAGAACTATGGCAAAGCCATGCTACTGAACACATCCCCCGGGTAAGGGTCACAAGATGCTGTGACGCATTGGTGTTTACCCAGACCAGAGAGGGGCCGTGTCACCTCCACCTCTGTAACCCTGAGTGTGTCCAAGTTGGGTACCTTTATTTCAGAGCCCTGATCACAGCAGCCTGCTTACAGCACACAGTGCCCTCATCCTGGCTTCCATCAGCCCAGGTGCACCTTGCAAGGTGACCCCTAAATGCCCTGAGTCTGCTCAAAACCATATCCTCTGCAGCACTCAGCCTTTTTCTCTGCAGCACTCACCAAGAGTATCAAGTGAGATAGTACGCAGCACCAGCTGCTCAGCTGGCCTAAGGAGAGTATGCTGCAGTTTAAAACACTGCACTGCGATAGCTGTGTAATAAAACACAAGGGTGTTTATTGATACAGCACAGAGATTTAAGATACCAGGGCAAAGGAATGGGGCTAGAAATGGTACAAACAAACAAACAAGTAAAAATGTTACATGTTGTAGCCCCTGTGATGCAACGATCAAACCCAAGACCTTGGTGTTCTCAGCACCACCTTAGGCGCACAGGGTACACAAAGTAAAAGCACTGCTGTTAGTCATCATCTCACCCCTTAGTACTACAGACATTCTGCGTTGGAATATGCAAAGGTGGGCATAGCATTCCCAGCAGCACTAAAGAGAAGCTGAAACTGCAAAAATCAGATCTGGACCACAACCCCACAAATCCAAGGTCCAGGGTGTGGGGTCAGCTAGCTGTACAGAACCTGTCTGTCAACCTCTGAATCCAGGCTCCAATGTCACCCTTCCAGTAGTCTGGACAAGAAACAATGAAACATGCCTTGGCCTATATGACTATCAGCCTGTCACAGCTCTAGTTAATAAGCTTTATATGTGCCTTGCTCTCACAAACAAGATGACTGATTACAGCAAGTGGCAGGAAGAGCACATCCACATGCATTCTTTTGCACACATGCAAAGTTAATGTTTCATGTCACATCTTCCCCAGAATAATATCAGAGGCAAAAATCACCTCTGTTCTGAGATGATCAACTGCCCCTTTTTGCTCTTATCAACTTGCTTCCTTGCTGGGATTTCTCTGCTTGCCCCATTCTTTGGCCAGGCCTGGCCCTGACTACAGCTTTGTTATTGCCAGCAGACTTTTTGGCCCATAGCCCTAGAGCACAGGGAGGGCTCCTTGCAATATAATTCTGTGTTACAAAGTGCCATATTTCCCACCTCCAGCTCACTTCTGCCAGCCACCTCAAAAATGGCAAATGGGCAAATATCCAGCCTGTAGGCTATATCAACTTCTAGAGCAGTCATGCACCACACCTATTGGATGGCCAGCCCCCATCTACACAAAAGTGCCTTCTCTAAATGACAGTCTGTCCTCAAGTGCAGGGCACTGCTACCCATGGACACCACCAGGGGTTAAAGTATAATTTGGTGGTGTCCAGAACCCTCCTAAACTGGCAGGCCCCCCCCCCTCACGCCAGTACGGGCTCCCCCTCACGTGGGTTGGGGGCCCCCCTCACCCACCCCAGGGAAGCTCCACTGACTGCCCACATTGGTGTTTTAAAGAACTTCCCTCTTACAAGAGCCAGTGGCTATTTGGGGACCAGAGGCTGAAAGGCAGTAAAGGGGCTGTCTGTATTGTTGTGCTTCTTGATAACACACGTGAGGAATCAGAACATGGTTTGAGAGTGTTGTTAAGTCTGGCTTCAGTGCCACCTATCAGTGTTTAGAGAGTTTGGCTTGCCCTGATCTTTGCATTTTCACATGGTTATCCCCAGAGCCCCAGGTCACATGGGTCATGCATTTATCTCACTGCCCCATCCACATTCCATGCTCAAAATCTCCCAGAATGCAAGAGGCAGAATACAACAAAGCCCATCACCATAATGCAGAGTTCATAAAAAATGCAAAATTCTAGTTTCTCCATTCTGGCACATGAGAAATAGTTAATGGTGAAATCTGAGGCTCCGTTTGGCCCAGTTTCCTTCAGATAGAGGTCACAAGACTTCACTGTTTAGTACAAGAACACTTTTGCCTTTCCAACCTGGTCGGAGCCTTCATTACTGGCCTCCGCCATGGCTATTGCTGCAGCTGACACAGAGAGCAAGGATTAAAAAAAAAAGAGGCAGGTTTATTTGCTTGGTCAACAGCTACAAGTTCCAGCCAGGTTTTGAATTACGGCTATAAGGTACTTGACCTGGTCTGTAAAGCTCTTTGGACCAAAGGACTGAGTTTCTTCTGAAGGAACTGGAGCTGAACAAACAAGGAGTTCTGTGGCAATTTTAAAGACAAACCAGTAACCCAGTAACTGTGGAAAAAAAGACCTTTGTATGTCACTGGGTTGTGAAATGGCTTTGGCACGTCTCCGCATAATCATGTTCTGCAGCCACTTCAGCTCTTCCATCCACAGCACAAACACACTGAACATTAAACTTCATGGCTAGAGTTCACCTTAACAGAGTGGGCCTTAACTGAGAGCTTAGTTGAAGGATGTGTTGAGTGCCCCTCACCTCCTAATAAATCTTGTTAATGCTGATGCAGCCTAGAGAACATTAAACAAAAGAGCTAAGCCTCCGTTGTTCAGAGCTGAGGCAGATGAGCTGCAATAGACCCCAAAACTCTCCTTGGGTTTAGGTTTTGAAATTGAGTCTTGTCCCAGAGACTTGCAAGACATTCACTGAGATTCACACACACCTTCTCAGTGACCCTGAGGCTGGTTTGCGAACATACAGAGTTCGTGAGAAGCTCATGGTTTCGGCACAAAACTAGTAAAAAGGAGGAGTTATTCATATTGATGGAATTGGAACCAAATATTTCTCAACCTCTGTAAACTAAGGCTATTGAGCTTCCATACAGCTCTAGTTCTTGTATTACACCATGATATATTCTTGAGGGGACTGTTAGTCCTAGTGCTATACCAAATCCATAGACATCAGGAACTCCATATTCGCCATGACGCTGTATACAACAGCAATATAGAATTTACCACAATGAAAGTGACAATGGGATTGAAAGAACTCAGCTATCCTGGCTTCAAGAGAAGAAAACTATTTGAGCTGTCAGAAGCGCTCTGTTAGCAATAGAAAATAGATACATGATCCAAGACCCAATAGGCCCAGAATATCACACAACTGAGCCCTTCTGATTCCAGCCAATAGAAAGCAGTTAACAGCCAGTTCTTTGTTGAATACACATATGACATTATCTGAGTGAGATGTGCAGCTCAGACTATATGATCATAATGGTTCTTTCTGATCTAAACTCAAGAAATCTATGAGAACTTAAGAGCCTAGATGCATTAAATCCCATTAAACTCATTCTCATCAGCAGATACTTAACTCCCGAAAGGCATTTTTAATAAGCGGAGTGAAACCTGAAATCACAGGCTTAATGTCAGCCGTGGCCTTCCTTATTCTGAAGATGCTGATTTGGAGGGTGTGTCAGAGCAGGCAGATTATTATGAGGGGCTTAGTGTTTGAGGGAAGGAAAGGACACGCATTTGAGAAGGCGGCAAAATGAAGTTAGTGTTTGCTATCTCCTTTTCTGCAGTGTTACTTACTCTCTTCGGTGCAATAGATTCAGGTAAGAAGCCAAACATCTCTCTTTTTCAACTTTTGCTTGGACTGTCTTAACTAGAAAAATTCAAGGGCAGCTCAACTCCTGAAAAGTGACTATGCTCAACAGATCCATTCCTTGTGTGTTTTCAGAGTCGTAATGACTTATAGGATTTAATAAATCTCAGCCTTGCAGAGTCTTCTCTTTTTTGGTGAATTCTCAGCAGAAAGGTTCCCCAAGTCTGCACATCAGAGTCAGTCAGTTAGAGCTCTGCAAATCCACTGATGTGGATGGTGCCACACAAAAGTGTCATTGAGAACCTTATTTTAAGGCACTGGAGATGCATGTGTGTCACTGAAAGCCTAATCTGGCCTGAGGAAGCTTTACTAGGGAGGATGATGCACAAGAAAGGAAAACACCAGCTTCATTGTTAAGGCCCAGGCTGAGCTGACAGTTACAAAAAACATTTGTTAAGCTGAGTACATTTGACATGGAAATCACAGACATGTTATACATTGTCATTTCTCAGAGTAACAAAGACCATAGTAAATATGTGCATCTACACAAATTACCATAGTAACAATATATTTAAATACCATCAAGAACCACCATGACTTTCCATGACATGACGGATTCCCCACTGTGTTACTCCAGAGTTAACGCGGGGAGCTCCACTGAAAGCCCCGAGTAACAGAAAGGTGAGTTCAGCACAGCAATTCCCCAAACAGGAGCAGTAGTGTTAACAAGGCAGGCAGGGCAGCATCACACAATTCTGTTTGCAACTGGCAACCTGGCAGCAAAACAGTGTTAGAGCATTCTGTTCACCTGCAGGCTTTAGGATTGACTGTTAGGCATTTATAGACAGAGCTGGCTAGAAATTCAGAGAGCTGCTCTCTGGGAATGTGGCTGTGTCAGTCTAGATCCAGAACTCCAAGGGTGAACAAAAGAAAACCACCCAGAGACTAAGCAGCAAAATTAATGGTAAACAATGTCATTGGGTATGTCTACTCTGGAGCCTTAAGTTGACTTAAGGAAAGACATGTCCACACTGGACATTTGGTAAGTCAAGTTAAGCACTTGCTTCAGTTGACTTCACTCCAGCCCGTAAAGTCAACTTTATTAAGTCAACTTAACACATTGTAGATAGGGTTGTCTACACTGTAGGGTTTGTTAAATCAACTTAAAGTTAACTTAACAGAGCCGTCCAGTGTGGATGTAGCCATTGTGCTATAAAAATATGGGGAGTAAGGGCTTTTAGGGAAGTAATGTTCTGACCATGATGGGCATTTTGAGTGAGGTACAGCCTGGGGTTATGAATCTTTGTATCACATATATAGAAAACTTTGAGCTGCTGTTATAGTCTGACCAGATCCCATAACTTATTCTTCCCTGCATTTATTTTGCTCCCAGTTTGTAAGTTCCTCATCTTCAATCATCTGACAAAGTGAGATTTTTTCCATGAAAGCTCATGCAATAAACAAATCTGTTAGTCTTTAAAAGTGCCACCAGACTCCTCTGTTTTCATAGAATCATAGGGTTGGAAGGGACCCCACGAGGTCATCTAGTCCAACCCCCTGCCAAAAAAAGCAGGACCACTCCCATTAGATCATCCCAGTCAGTGTTTTGTCCAGCTGGGACTTGAACACCTCCAGAGATGGAGATTCCACCACCTCCCTAGGCAACTTATTCCAATGCTTCACCACTCGCCTAGTAAGGAAGTTTTTCCTAATATCCAGCCTGGACCGCCCCAGCTGTAACTTGAAACCATTGCTTCTCGTTCTGCCCTCTGTTACTACCGAGAACAGTCGAGCTCCCTCCTCCTTGGAGCAACCCTTCAAGTAGTTGAAGGTTGCTATCAAATCCCCCCTCAGTCTTCTCTTCTGCAGGCTAAATAAGCCTAGTTCCTTCAGTCTTTCTTCATAGGGCTTGTGCTCCAGCCCTTTGATCATTTTGGTTGCCCTCCTCTGGACTCTCTCTCTAATTTGTCCATGTCCTTTTTGTAGTGGGGAGCCCAAAACTGGGCACAGTATTCCAGATGTGGCCTCACTAGTGCAGAATAGAGGGGAATGCTGCACTAGACTAACATAGCTGCCTATTGGAACTTCATATTAAAAAGTAGATTTTGTCTAATTGAGCCATGTAAAGTTTCACATTGAGCCTGTACATTTATTTTCTGTGTAGCTTGTCTCTTTTGCTATTTCATCTCTGAATCTGTAATTTTTTCTATTAAACACATTTTTTCTCTTTTGATCTCAGGCAGGTCACTGTTGTGCAGCTTAGGTGGAATGTGCGTGCCAAAGTAAATGGATATCTGATAGCTGGGAAGCTAGTTTCATTCTTCTGGGTTGAAATCCAAGTGCCAGGAAGATCAGAACTTAGAAAGGACAGATTGGGGAGAGACTAAGGGCCAGAAAGGTTGTGGGGGTCACCCTGAAAGGAGTGATGAAGTTGGTGGAAGACAGAGTGAAATGCAAAGTGTCAATTACTTTTTCATGTGAGCAGACAGAGAAACAGAAATCCTTGAATTTATCGATCCCATCACACCTTCCTCACTTTCCACTCATAACTGAACTCAGCCATTCTGAATGAAGTCATGTGTTTAGTGTCTCCAGAACTGTGCACAGAGTGTACACCTTGTCATCTTTCCCATAAGCCTGCAGTTGGAAAGATCTCAGCCACTCCATCATAGGATTTAGGATGCACTGTTGCCATACAACACAGATTGGAGTAGCTTGTGAACCCACACAGCTCTTTTGCAGTTCAAGCACACCTTGCAGAGTCCCCTACGTCCTGCCCACTCTCCACCTACAGACTGGGGTGGGGAGACCAGAGCCTCTTCCCTGTTGCAGGATGGTGGGCTGGGGATTCTGCCCAAGAGAGGGAGTGTTGGTAAGTTTGGCCACCTCACCACAGATATACAGAGAGGGATTTACACTGCACACATCACAACAGCCTCTGGTGCTTTAGGGGGAAGATGCTGCTGTGTGTTTCATTCTGGCCAAGTGCAGAAAGGTAGGTAACCAGCTCAACAGCTGAAAAGGAAGCAAACAAGCCGGTGAAAAGAAGCTCTTTGCTAGACATGTGTGTCACCTTAAAAAAACAAAAAAAAAAAAAAAAAAACCCCCCAATCTTCAGGATCTTGTAGTTAGGATGAAAGCAAATCCACAGCGAAGATAGTAGCAGTGTGGCATTAAACCTCAGAATAGAATTGCCCACACTTTCAACATTGGAAAAAGTACTAAGCAACACTTCTAAGCGTGATAAACATTGTGAACATCATGTTATAAAAATGTCTTTAACCTATTGCAGAGCTAGATACAAACAGTTGTGTGTGGTTTTTCAGTGGGACTTTGATGCCCTGTCAGCTAATGGGTCTTTGTGATAGACAGGAGATTTTCCTGCATGATGCTGCATGCTCTTATCTTCCATAACTCTCCATTAATGTTGCATTTGTCCCTTGTTAGCACTCTTGAAGAAATCAGATGCTCTGGAATTCTTGAGGAAAATACGCAACAGCCGTGATATAGATGGAGACTGTGCTGGTGGGAGATGCACTTCTGAAGAAGACAATGATGTTTGTGATGACACATTTTGGGGTTAGTAGATGGCATGCTGTATGGGAAGCTGGAGGGCTTGAATTACAACATTGCCATACAAATATGAGATCACTTCATTTGTTCCATTAAACTTCACTATGGTCTTTTATTTGTCTTAATTCACAGAGGACTAGAAAAATGTAATCATAAAAATGTAGGGCTGGAAGGGACCATGAGGGATCATCTAGTCCAGCCTCTAGCTCTGAGGCAGGATCAAGTAAACCTAGACTAATTGTTTGGTCAACCTGTTCTTAAAAGCCTGGAGAATCTGCATGCCTCGTTGGAAGCCTATTCTAGAATTTAACTAGCCCTTAGTCAAATTTTTTTCCTAAAATCTAACACCAATTTCCTTTACTATGGAATAAACCAGTTATTGCTATAAGCATGGAGAACAAT
Organism: Podocnemis expansa; assembly: GCA_007922195.1. NCBI lineage: Eukaryota > Metazoa > Chordata > Testudines > Podocnemididae > Podocnemis > Podocnemis expansa. The sequence goes on along the minus strand of ML681973.1, from coordinate 1,864,377 downwards.
TGATTGCTGTCCTCTTTGTAACATCCCTTAACATAGTTGAAGATAGTTACCACCTTCCTCCATCAGTCTTCTTTTCTCATGACTAATTAGGACCCATTTTTTAAACCTTTCCTCATAGGCCAGGTTTTCTTCTATCATTTTGTTGCTTTCTCCAGTTTATCCACATTTTCTTAATGCGTGATGCTCAGAACTAGACACAGTGCTCCTCCAGCTGAGGCCTCACTGATCCTGAAGAGGGCAGAATAATCAATTCCCTTGTCTGATGTACTGCACATCTGGTAACACCCCCCAAAGCTACTGCCATTATTTGCATCACCATAAGATGGATTTTTAGCAGATCAATTCTCTTCACCAGCCTTTTGGGCTGTTGCACAAATAAGCACCTGAAAGGATAGCCCCAGAGCACATCCCAAGGATATTATACCATAGCTTGGGGCGCTCAGTCTTGAGTGCAACAGAATCTGAATGAGTGGTTCAAGAACACATACGCATCAGGTGGGATAAGAGTTTAACAATTATTATTATTGTTAATGGTGTCAAGGGCTTTATGAAAACCTCCAGGACTCTGAGGTTGTAAAATCTTTATGAAATTTTAGAAAACATTTTCCTTCTTCATCAAAATAGATTGCCTAGGTCATCTGCCTCAAAGCTGGGCTCAATCTTGCTCCCACTGAAGTCAGTGGGAGCAAGGCCCTTGTCAATCCTGAAAATGCCTATAAAGGTCACTTTCTACCAAGAGGCCTCTCATCAGTAAAGGAAACTCAGTCATCACTGTGTGCGTGTCCCAACCTCCTCTCTGCTCACCCTATGACAGCCTATGAAGACAGGTAACATCACCACTCAATTTATAGTAAAGAAGGAAGGTAGAGTAATTATGAGGGCATTCCCATATCTGTATAAGCTCTGGTCAACCTTCACAGCCCTGAACAGTTAATGTGGGATAACAGGAAACACATGTAGGTATTTCTACACTGCAAAAATCAGTCAAGGCAACAAGTCTCAGAGCCCAGACGTGTGAACTGGGGCTTGTGGAGCTCAAGCTATGGCACTAAAGACTGCCTTGTAGACATTGCCAGTTAGGTAGGAGACTTGGCTTTGAAACAAAGTGTGCAGGGGGAGGGGAGGTGGTGTCTCAGAGACCTAGCTCTAGCTGAAGCTGCACCATCTACACAGCTGTTTTCAGCACTAGATGCAGAAAAATATCAGCAAAATTTAAGGTCCACATAAGCCTTGAGGGCTAAAGCAATGTTCAAGTCCTTGTAGGAGTTTTCTAAAGTTCAGTCCAGGTGAATCAAGTTCTTGATCACCACAGCACAGGACTCCAACAGTCATTAAGAAGGCAAAAGCTCAGTACCTTACTTCTGTTATGGCCAAGGGACCTCTAGTGACTAGTTTATGAGGAAGTGCAACTGATGTGACAACTGGCCTTACAGGAAAATATTTTTTAGAAGACAGATCTGCTCGGTGTTACTCAGGTCAATATATGCAGTAAAGCAACCTAAAAAAAAAAAAAAAAAAAAAAAAAAGAGTCTTTTTGTTCCCCCAAGGAAGAGCTCTGGCATTATCTTTTTAGGAGTTTGTTACAGTGCCTTCACTACTCTGGGAAACATCAGGTATATTTATATCTATACCTATATAAACCTCTTAAAGAACAAAATAGGTTTTTGCTTTTCTTCTACCAAATCTGAAACTATAACAATTGTATGGAATGTTTCATAGAATCCTAGGGTTGGAAGGGACCTCATAGGTCATCTAGTCCAACCCCCTGCCAGAGGCAGGACCACTTCCACTAAACCATCCCAGTCATGGTTTTGTCCAGCCGGGCCTTAAACACCTCCAAAGATGGAGACTCCACCACCTCCCTCGGCAGCTCGTTGCAAGGCTTCACCACTCACCTAGTAAAAAAGTTTTTTCTAATATCCAGCCTCGACCTCCCTAACCGCAACTTGAGACCATTGCTCCTCGTTCTGTCCTCTGTTATTACCGAGAACAGTCGAGCTCCCTCCTCCTTGGAGCAACCCTTCAAGTAGTTGAAGGTTGCTATCAAATCCCCCCTCAATCTTCTCTTCTGCAGACTAAATAAGCCTAATGCTTCCAGTCTTTCCTCAAGGGGCTTGTGCTCCAGCCCTTTAATCATTTTGGTTGCCCTCCACTGGACTCTCTCTAGCATGTCCCTGTCCTTTTTGTAGTGGGGAGCCCAAAACTGAACACAGTATTCTAGATGTGGCCTCACCAGTGCAGAATAGAGGGGAATGATCACATCCCTTGATCTGCTGGTAATGCTTCTTTTGATGCAGCCCAGTATGCCATTGGCCTTTTTGGCAGCAAGAGCACACTGCTGACTCGTATCTAGCTTCCCATCCACCGTGACCCCCCAGGTCCTTTTCTACACTGCTGCTACTTAGCTGAATGTTTCCCAGCCTGTAGTGGTGCATGGGGTTTTTCCCTCCCATGTGCAGGATTTTACACTTGTCCTTATAGAACCTCATAAGATTTCTATTGGCCCACTGTTCCAATTTATCTAGGTCTCCCTGAATCCTGTCCTTGCCCTCCAACGTGTCTACTGGTCCCCCCCCAGCTTGGTGTCATCCGCGAACTTACTGAGTGCGCAGTTTATTCCATCATCCAGATCATTGATGAAAATGTTGAACAGAACCGGCCCCAGGACTGACCCCTGGGGCACACCACTCATGACTGGTTGCCAGCTAGACATGGAACCATTGATTCCTACACGCTGAAACCGTTGATCTAGCCAGTTTTCTATCCACCTTATAGTCCACCTATCCAACCCATACTTCCTTAATTTGCCAATGAGAATGCTGTGGGAAACTATCAAAAGTCTTGCTAAAATCAAGGTATATGACATCAATGGTTCTTCCTGCATCCAGAAAACCAGTCATCTGATCATAGAAGGAGATGAAATTGGTCAGGCACGATTTACCCTTGGTAAATCCATGCTGACTGTTCCTGATCACTTTATTTTCCTCTAAGTGTTTGAGGATGGCTTCTTTGAGAATCTGCTCCATAATTTTTCCAGGAATTGAGGTGAGGCTGACTGGTCTATAATTCCCCGGATCCTCCTTTTTCCCTTTCTTGAAAATAGGCACTACATTTGCTTTTTTCCAAGCCTCTGGCACCTCCCCCATTCTCCATGAGTTTCAACTGTGCTGGGTGCCGGATTTGAGAGAGAAAGGGGGGTGAGGTCACATTTTATTTGACCAAATCTATCAGTGAGTGAGACACACTTGCGTGCCACACAGCTCTTCTGGAAAACAAAAAAATTTGTCTCTCACCAAAAGAAGTTGGTCCAGTGAAAGCTGTTTACCTCCCCCACCTTGTCACTGTCATTTGCAGATTTTAAAGCCAAAAGGGACATTCATAATGGCCATCTACTCTTATCCTCTGCATTGCACTGGCTGTAAAATTTCATTCCACAATTCCTGCATCAAAAGAACCAAAGACTTGTGTTCAAACCAGCATCCAACTGTTCAGTGCCAATTTTCCAAGATGAGAGTCAAATTCAAGTCCCCACTTCAGATCATCCACAGTGATTTGCATTCATATACAGCTCCCATTTCCAAGTGATATGAGCATCAAACATTCAACTGAATTGATAACCAATCCATATAAAACTAGATGTTTGACATAACCCTGAATTCTGACTAGGTCTTATTTCATGATTGAAAGAAGAGGCCTTAGTCAGTCTAGGTGCTCTACTAAGAGAAGGAAAGACATTACATCCCAAGAGCATACAATTTAAAGAGATAAATCCCAGGCAGAGTGAGAGAAACGGTGCACTACACAGACAAAAGGATGATGTGAGGGTGATCACATCCTGTTGATATGAGGGCTTCTTATCTTTACTCTATTTGCTTTATATATTACAAAAACATTGGTGTTAGGAGGATTGTGGGGAAGTCAAGGGTGCAGAAGGAATTCTAGGAGGGAGAGGGACAAAGAGGAGAGGGGCTATGGGACGTAGGCAGCATTATAGGAAGGAATAGTGGGGTCAGGCAACTGAATGGCTGCAGAGAAGACAAAAGGGGACCAGCCACCACTGAGAATGCAGCAAATGAGAGGAGAGAAAAGGCAGCGTCACTAATTTTCTTTCCTCCCTGTCCAATATTTTCAGACTCAGTTCCTCCCAATGACAGAGTCTCCACCCGAACCCACCATAACTCCTCTGGTAATTTGCTTTTTCACAGGACATCTGATGCATGCAATTTCTTAGATCTGGAAGCATATTCTAGAGTGCAGTTGAGTTCAGAGAAAAGTCTGAGGAAAGAATTAACACACTGATGTGTTCTACAGATTTATCAAGCCAGGGCAGAGGGGAAGACCTTGTAAAACAAAAAGAGAAATCTCATACACTAGTGCTCATGGAGATTTTAACCAGAGGGAGATGCAGCAGTCATCCATTGCCAGTTTTGCTATAGATACACAGAGCAGTCACTCAGTATTCACAGTGTCCTGTGGCATCACTTCCAGTCAGCATCATGGGGCATGTCAACAGTTCAACATAATCTGTGTAGCTCAGGCAAAGTTAGCAAGTTTGAAAGGTGATCACTTACTTCTCTTTACTTACAATCTCCCACAAGCACCAGGACACTGTTTGTGATCACTACCTCTGGCTGGCTATATTTGTTTCTCCCTCCCACTGCCCTCAACCCTCTGTCTCAGCCACCTTGACATCTTTTCTCAAGAGCATAAACTCAGAGTGTGGATGGACATTTAAACAACACCTCCCACTACTACAGAGCCCAACCTGGCAGTGGCTTTCAGATTCTACTGCAGTACTGTTCAGAGGGTGGCATTCCATTTTCATTGCTAAATTTTGGTTTCACCAACACACACACACACACACACACACACACACACACACTGAAAACTGAAATTTGCAGACAGGCAAAGAAAGAAAAATGCTTCTTGAAAGTTTATTGGAGTTAGATTTAAGAATATTTATTTTACATATTCCAATATGATGCTGACAGTTTGTGTTTTGAAGGTTATAAAGCAGTGGTTCCCAACCATTTTTTTTATAACCTTCAAGGGCTACCATTTTCTGCCAGCAGGCTGCTCCCCCACTGCAGACAGATGGAAGTAGTTCAGCAAGGAGGCTGCCTCCTCAGTGATTTCTGTTTCTCTGGCTGCAGCTTGAAAAATGCACATGTTCTGTAGTCCCTTGTGCTCCACCTCAGTCCCTAGGCAGTGGCCCCCTTCTGCACCCAGGAGGACAGAAGCTTAGTGCTCTGCTCTTGTCTCTTTGGTTCCAGCAGGGACCCAAGGCCTATGGACTTAGAGCACTTTGCCATGTTCCCTGCTACAGGCAGTGGGGAGTGTTGATCTCCAAGCCTCTTGCCTGCAGCAAAGAGGCTACACCAATCTTTTAGCCCCATGGAGGTACAGCCTACCTAGGTCCTTAAACTGCAATTCCTTCCTGCAGCCAGCAGAAGGAAAACCATGGGCCACAGGTCATACAGAGTTAGCTTTTTGAGTCTCAGTGTCTACAATCATTAAATTATCTGCCCCCCCCCCCAAATGTCCCAATTTTGAATGTTTAAATTGACAAAAAAAAACTTAAAACCCAAAATTTTGCATAATTTGAGTGCTTACATTAATAATCTTTAAAGTGCTTAAAAAGAAACCAAAAATTTGTCAGTTATTAAAAACCCTGAATTCTTCCAAGTGTAAGCATAATGATAAATAGCAATAAATTTCATTTGTCAGCTTTATCTGTTCTACATCTGTTTCAGTGAAATCTAGAGCCTGGATCTCGGGGCGAGGAGAGGGGATGAATAGTTTGACAAAACGTCATTTGGTGTTTATTGAATTCAAGTTGAATTCGGCTACTAAAAAATTGAATTTTTTTAGAAAAGTATGCATGTTTTGCTTTGACATTTTCAAATGAAACATTTTGACCATTTCAAAATGGTTTTAAAATGTGAAAACAAACCTGACAACTAAATAAATATTTCATTCTACCTGAAATCTCCCACCTTTTTTTTCCTTCTTCAAAAGACGACCTGCAAAACTTCCATTTCAGGTTGACCACAACAATTCCTCTGCCTCTCAAATTTTGGTTTGGCCACCAAACCAAAAGGAGAAAGGAAAATAAAATCAGTTATTCAATCACTCTAGTGACACCTTCGTGACCTGAGTCAAAATTTTTGTTCTCCTTCCTCTCATATTCTAAGCAACAGGATTCCACTGCTTCTGCTCACATGATTATCCACCTGTGTTCCACTATTTGCCTACAATGCCCAGCTCTTGCACAGAGGTGAAGTACACAGCCTTAACATGGAGGATAATTTTAACTCTGAGTTAACCATCTGGCCAACATCCTACTAGTCAAGTGCAAAGTGAAGGATCTGACTCTTCAGGGTATTTAGGCTTCCATTCATTTAATTAATTTGCAGGAGTCTTCACCATCATCTCTTCCACCTGACAATTCATTGCTTTGATTGATGCCAAGCACCATCCCTCTCTCGATTCACTGAGGAATGCCCAGTTATGGTCAGAAGAAAGCAGAGGGGGAACATTCAGTCATTGCTTTCCTCACAAATAGAAGAAAAAGTAGCAGAAATTGGCTACTTGGAAGTTACCTTGCCTGTATTAATGCTGATTAATAAAAGCTTGTGAGTAATGATGAAATGCATCACCCCCTGACACCAATAATACAAACAAAAAGACACCAGGCTGCTCTGTCCTACCAGACTCTCACCAGCTACATGTGTAAATATGAACTAAGAAATTAATTTACCACAGCTAATTGTCAAAGAGGCACAAAACAAGTACGTGGGGCTCTTCACATCTGTATTATGATGAGACGCTTGAAGATGTGACCTTGCTAGAGACACATGTACCTGCCAAACGTGGGGGGGGGGGCAATGCAGCGTGAGGGCAGTGGCTTCAGCAGATGTTACTGAGAGTGCTCAATACAAGCCAAGGAGCAAATAGGCTTGAAGGGGGCATGCATGTGAGCCTGCCTGATTCCCCATGAGTTGCTTCTGGATTTTGCTTTCCATTAGCACCTCCACCTTGCTTTTCACTGAAGTCAATGGTGAGTTGTATTACTTCATTACTGACATCAATTTTCTGTTGGTTTTATCTGAGCAAGTTAACCCATTTTTACAGCTAGAGCAGTCTTTTAAGAGTCAAGATTACAGATGTTCATTCGTAGGATTGCGCATCATGATACAACGAGCATGTGCCTTCCATATGCTGGTAGAAATGGGATAGTTACAAACTTTCTTCATTATTTGCATTTTATAGGAATATCTACTGGGAAGCACACAATTAGGCGTACTAGTGAGAACATGCATTCAATATTCTATCCTGTCAGTATTTCATGTTGTTATTTTTAAAAATACAGAAAATGGGCCTTTAAGAGAGTTTGTTGCCTGCCTAAGTAGTTGGAATAAAACAGAACTGTGTTTTGGAACAGCACAGAATAGCAGGAATCTGCCAGCATGATTTGGGGGAAGATGGAAAGTTAGTAAATGTTAGATTTCAGTTGCTTCTATCAGATGTAGAGCATTCAGCTTTTGTTTCAGAGTTTTATCTTGTACTTGTTAGAACTGGAACAAGATGCAGAGAACTCAACTTCAGTGGTAACTTCAGCTTGTAAGCATCCACGTAAGATTGCTGAGGCTATTTGTAACTGTTTTCATAGGAAGAAACATTTTCCCAAGGATTTAGCAAACTGTGTCAAGGGCACCATTGCTTTCAGGAAACCAACAGTTTTCAGACTCCTTTAGATACCAGGCCAGAGAGAAAGAAAAGGATGGACCTGTGCAAAGCGTCATCTTTACAAAGAATCTCATTACATTTTTATCTTGAAAATAGCAAGTTCTCATTTCCACTGAAAAGGGTGATGATAGTGAAAGCACCTCCACAGCAGCTCCTGGCCCATAGGGGACAGGGCTGGCATTTGGTGATGGGGGGGTTGCAGCCCCATTTGGTGGACTGGGGGTCCAGAGAAGGCATGGGGCCCACCAGTGGGGGAGCCCCAGGGGCCCCAAGGCCTCTGCAAGCCTGTGATTACAGGTGCACATTTAACTGAGGAATTTCCACATCAAAATGATCTGACGCCCACACAAGTTGCAGGACTGGGACAAACCCCAAGGAACGAATCCTCTGAACCAAGCCTGCTGTTAAAAGTTAGTCTCATGACACATTGAGGGAAGCCTGGGTGTGAGCTTGTGGGGTTGGTCATGTCCCAACATTCAGTGGTAGTGCACAGCAGTCAGCTGCTGAAGTTGAGAAATGCAAATCTTTTCCTTCTGATGGCTGCCAAGGGAAAAGTAGGGGAGTGTGAATGAAGTGCATGAATTAAGGTAGGGTAGAAGCATGAAGCTGAATCTTAAATGATTCCCTGTAAAGTGACACATTCGTGTTTTATAGGGCTGCACTGGTGCATGACATTTGTGCTGAGGAGTGCTTGAACTCCATGCCCTCACATCAGCATCCTATGGCCAAGACCCATCCTGTCAAGGGTTTCTTAAGTTCACCTTTCTAGGCATGAGAGAGAGATTTGAAAAGCCAGACAGCTTCTTTCATCAGCTCAGGCTGAACAAAGGTCCTTTTACTTAGGACTAGGACTATAAATTAGTGCAGAATTATCCTGAAGTACAATTAGATTTTAAAGCCAAATGCACCTTTACCAGTGTGCAGTCTGACCTCCTGGACAGCATAGCCCCCAGAGAGGCAGAGCAGGTTCCTCTCAAACACACATCGTATGAGATCATCTAGTCCAACCCACACAAGGGGAAATGGTGCAAATTTGAAGCTAGTGGCCCCTAAGCATTAAAAGGGCCCAGACCCCATTACTCAACTCCTGGGTGGTCTGTCCCCCTGAACTAAGGCCAGATCATAACCAGCATGGGGTGAGTGTAAGGGAGGACAATGGATACATATCTGGGGATCCAAACCCAGTGCAAGAGGTCAAGGGATTATATTGCTCTTCTAAAAGAGTTTATCCCCAAAGTGTAGGTCATCAACATTGACCCTGAGGGGTTGCTTGCTCTGCTCCTTGCAGCACCTCATTGCACCACACAGCCTTAGTACAGTTCCCAGCATAGACAGCAAGGCTCAGGAGTGAGGACACCTCATGGGTACTCAGGGGAAGTGGCACAAGGCCAAATCACAGAACTATGTGAGGAAGGAGACAGTTTGTGGGTGCGCTGGGGAACTCCCCCCCCAGGTGGTTTCTGCAATGTATCTATTCAGGGATGATGTAGAGGAAGAGATCATGATCTCCAGCCAATATCGCCTCCAAGCCCTACAGCCACTTTGGGCCATTCCCACTACCATGTGCGCGCTCTCTCTCATGCATGTGCATGGCTCTCAATCTCTCACTCTGAAAAAAACAGTGATAGCCAATCCTTTAGTAAACATAAAACTACAGGTTTATCAATATGAAAGAGGGGAAGTTAAAATGTATCAGACACATTACAGTTGATATCAAACTCTGTAGATCAGGGTAATAGCAGAGATGTAAAATATCCTGGTTTGTAATAAGTCTATGATCACGCAGAAGACTGGGGTCCTCACAGTCCATGTTCAAAGCTTCCCTTTGCTAGAAGTCATAGTCCAGAGATGATGCACGAGACAGAAGCATAGGGATGAGATCAGTCCCCAGTTCAGACCCCCCCAGTCCATGTGCCTGTAAGGTACAGTCTGAAACATGCAATCAAGGAACATATGTTCAACATGCTGTGCTGAGTCACTAGGTCACCACTGTCCATATGCACTCAGAGGTCTGCCAGAAGACCCATGGGCATAGTTTGTTCTCCTTAACGGCCTATTAGCCATGACTGCTCAGAAAGTCCAAGTCTTGATGTTAATCTGTCTTGTGGCTGTTACCCAAGAACAAACATCTGAGATACAAACACATAGCAAAGATTCATAGCTCCACATACAATACACGCATGTAAACCGGATAACGTTGTTTGACTGATCACAGCTTTTCCAAATGATACTTCACAAGGCATGCTTTATTACCTGACTGATCAATCTTATATAGTGCTGATATATCAGTGGCTATACCTGAATGTAAACAATCATCTTTTTATATAGCATAACTGGTGTTTGGTATACAGTCTACTCAGTCACCACCATTTGTTGTGTAATTAACTTGGTTGGTTCCCACCAAAACACTGGCCCACTTGGTTTCTAACATTTGAGACTAGACAAGCATACAGTTCAAGTGTAACACACTACATTGTTCCACATGTAAGGCAGGTCTAGAGGCTGGGCACTTCTTGTACTTAACAGCTAAAGGGGGGCAACTGATCTGTATGGGCTTTGTATTTGCATGAGTACAATTAGGTATTAGCATAATCCCACTATACAAGTGCAGGGCATGATAGTAAATTAAATGGGCTGATTTGATCAAAAGTCTGTTAATACCTTATTTCAACTGAAGAGGGAAATGAAATATTGTCTTTTCATGACATGCTACTCTTTGATTGTATGAATTCTGTTTAGCCTATTTGATGAAGTCACCGTCAGCACCACAGAGCTTGGAAGAGTAAGCAAGTCTACTTTTTCTGTCTTATAAGGTCAGAGAAAGGGCAGGTGGGGGTAGCATTAGCTTGCTAAAGAGCACTGTTTCAGGCAATGTGTCACCCCCTGCCTATTGTTAAAAAGATACTTGATCACTCCTTGGGAAGTCGTCTTTGTTATTTTGATCACAGGAGCTGTCTGTGGTGTCCTGAAGTCTGGAGCTGAAATCACTAGGGGCTGCAACCCTTTCTAAGAGCTGATACTGCTGAAAAGTGATCAGTGGGTTGTGCCAGCAGCCAGTGGGCAAAGCCAGCAGACAGACAACTGGAGGGGTGAGCCTCCCACCCCCCCATTTTCAAGGGGATGCCTGAACTATGATGGTCACATGATGCTCAGTATGAGTGTAATGGAAAAGTGAAGGACATTCTCTACATACACTGGGGTGGAGTGAGTGCTGTATTGGTTTTGTAGGAGTCCTGTCCTGCATTGATTCTCCACACCAGTGCCACTTTTGATATTGCCTCTATACATTTTTATGCTACCATTGAATTTCTGTGTACTATGCTCAGACTTGTCCTTGCAATGGGGAAGCATTGCCCCGCTAGGGCACCCAAGAAATAGTGCACAATTTCCCAGGAGACTGGGTTGGGACTCAAGCTGGCTGGTGTTATAATATTGTTTGGAAACCTCAAGATATAGAATCCAGCCCTTGCTGCTGCCATCTTGGTCTGGCAGAAGGATCACATACACATGCACAAACACATGCCCATTTCTACATTGTGGTTCTATCCAAAAATGCACAGCTGCTCCACTGACATTTACCATAAAAGGATGTTTAGAGTAAGACTTTACAATGGAAGTTGAGTCCTATTTACACTTCTGCAACTGATTTCCTTGTAAAGCATAGGGCCCTTTGTGCTCACGTTTTACAGTCAAGTGTTATCCTTTTGAATTCAGTCCTGCTTTGGACAGATGAACTGACTTCAGATCTCCAGATTTCTCCCAAGACATATTCATGTCCAGTAGTCATCACTAGGTCCAGCATTCCTGCAGAGGTCTGGAGACATCTGAGGCACCCCAGAATACTTGCTAGATATTATCCCCTCAAAAATCAATCCTTGTGTCTATTTGCATATCACCATTAATATAGTACATTCACAGAACATTTTGATGAGAATAGAAAATTCACGGTAACTGATAAGCTTTCTGAAAAGAGATATGCAATGTGAGCAAAAACAGTTTTAAAATATAGGCTGGAAATAATGTAACGAAGTTTGAAAATGAAAAAAATTGCAAGAAAAAGCATAATGACAAATTCCAAAAAAGAGCTCTGCTTCAGGAGACTGAAACCTGTAAAGCAGTAATACCACAAAGGATCTAGGAATGCCAGTGACCAGACAACTGTATCTCACCATGGGACCACTGGAAGCGTTTTGGAGAATCTGAGCCACAGAAAGGAAAAAATTACATCCATCACTTTGTCTCCAAATGAGGTGACAACCAGAATACCCAATGACCCAAAGTTCTTGCATGCTGGTCACATCCCCACCAGCCCTTCCTTCCCAGTAGAGAATCCCATACAGAAACAAAAGCTTGTCTCTTCGGCAATAATTTTTGCCCTGAATGAAGCGATTATCCCTCCACAGAGTAACCCCCAGACCAGACCTCACAGCTAACAAGCTCTTTCCAGAACCCATGTAGCAGCAACCAGAGGAACACCCTCTCCACTAGCTTCCTGTCTAGCAATCAGGTCCCCCTCCAGTAGCAATACCCATACCCTGACCCCACAACACACAGACCCACCTACCCAGAACCAACATCCAGACCCCATGGCTGGCAACCAGAGAACACACCTTCCCAAGCAGCAGCCACAGGATGCAATCAGAAGAATTTCCCCAGGCCACAGCCATATCCAAAAACAAACCCTGGTGTACAGCTACCAACTCTTCCTTCTCTACTGGAAATACCTCACCTGATGCATCCTTGGACTACAAGGCCTTTCCCAAGGCCACATCACAGACAGCTCAATCATCCTGTTGTCAGTTACCAACTCTTAAGCTTAAACGCCACATGATTTTTGTATTAACACTTGAATTGTCAGGTTTTCTAGTTTCAGTAGTTAACAGGAAGTGGCCCACGCTGCCAGGGTTTACCATGGTATCCATTTTAACTGCTGGGAAACTCTCCAGAATAGACCATTAACTCTTGGGTGAAGCAGGACAGACACAGCCTTCCACTCAAAGGATTGACAGCCGGTAATATTCAAAATACAAAATAAGTAGTAAATATTATTATTCCAAAGTCACCAACACAATAAGTTTAAGTTACTAATTTCTCTTCCAAAAGACACACCCTGAAAGTAATGAAGACCCTTGAGACATACACACATCGAAGCAGGGGTGTCGCTGCCCTGGGGAGGGACCCAGGGCACTGGCCCACAGGCCCCAGCTGGGGACGGGGACGGAGGTGGCCGCAGACAGCTGGGCCCCACATCCCTGGCTAGGGATGGGGCTGCCATGGCAGCGGGAGGCTGGGCCCTGGATCCCCAGCCTGATTGGGCCAGAGACTAGGAGAGGCAGGCCCCACCAGACCCAGGGCACTGGCGCCGGGATTCAGGGCACGTACCCTGGGTGCCCAGCACCAGCGATGCCCCTGCATTGAAGTAACCAATGCTGTTCCTATTCTATGGTTTGAGAAAGGCTTAAGTGGTTAACCTCAGGAGGATGGTAAACTCAGGTGGGATGCTGACAGCCAGCAATTTCTGATTTATGCATTAACACAATAAGATAGGCACATTCATGTATTCTAGTAGAGAAATTCAAACCATAGCTGGCTTACCTCTACACAGCTTCCTTCCCTCTGTTTTGCCTATGGTTCTTCTGCTCTGTCACAGTTACTTTTCAGCAGCAGCTGCTCCTTCACTACTCTCACTTATGGTGATTGCTTGATCTACTGCAATAAGCTAGCCCTCTTCCTCCCCTCTTCAGTGATTTCAGCTTCTCATGTCTTGATTCTTCTCCTGCTGTCCACTCACATGGACTAAAGCCTGCCTACTACCTGCCTTAGACAAATTGACAGCTCTTTCTAACCTACCTATTAGCATGTCTGTTTTACCAGTCAGCTTTAAACTTTTTTAGAGTGGTTGCCACTACAGATTAGTCAGAACTGCTAGCCTGTCAGTCAAATCAAGCCTGACCTGTTTGAGAATCCCCAAACCAAACCCATAGCATGGTGCAGTGAGCGCAATAATCCTCAGACCACACCACACAGACAGCAACCAGAGACCCCCCCCCATGCCACACACACCACCAGAGAAGACCCCATGGGGGAAGGGCAGGCATCCAGCAGACCCCATGGAACAGCAATGAGACCCATCCACCCAGAAGTAACCCCCCAAACCCTTAAGTGGCAACCTGGGAATGCCACCCCAGGAGCAGCCCCCAGACTAAACCCTACCACATGGGAGTCAAAGACACCTCCCCCAAATACTCCCCCACTGATGGCCAGCAGAGAGACCCACACTCACCACACATCTACCCCCAAAAACCCACACCAGACCCCAGAAAGCAGCAGCCAAGTCCTGCCACGACCTGCACACCCAACCCCAAGGCACAGCAAGAGACCCTTCTGCCCCTCAGCAAACCCCAGTCTAGATCCCATATCTGCCTCATACTAGATCCACTGTCACACTACCACAGCTAGACCCTCCCTCATCACTGCCTCACACCAGCCCCACAGCATGACCACTAGCAGTCATCCCTTTCCTTTAGTAGGGATCTCCAATCCAGACCTCATGGCACAGACCCTTCCCTCCCAGAAGTAGCAGCCAGACCCCACAAGGTAGCAACCAATGACAACCACCTCCCCACACATAACCACCAGCCAAATCTAAACCAAACGGACAGCAGACCTACCCTCCCCCCCCAGCAAACCCGCGCAGACGGAGCACCTACCCTCCCCCCCCCCAGCAAACCCACGCAGACGGAGCACCTACCATCCCACCCACCCCCACCCAGAGCCAAACCTGCATGGCCAGAGCACCTGCCCTCCCAGCCTCCCCGAGCAAATCCCATGGACAGAGTGCCTACTGTCCCACCCACCCAGAGCCAACCCCATGGACAGCACAGAGGGACTTCACCTCACCACCATGCCTATATCATATTGCACTGGGTAGTAGAACATCCTGCCCCCACCATATCCACCCCCCAAACCAGGTCCCATTGGTGGCAACCACAGAGAACCCCCCAAAATACAAACTACCCTGACATCAGACCCCTTTGCACAGCAGTACCCAGACACCACATGCCACCCTCAAACACCCATGCACAGACATCCCAGGGCCACAACCAGGTCCCCCTCACACATTAAAGGACATCCTCCTCCCAAATCCAGCAATGAACCCCAACCACACAGGCATTAAACAGAGAAGCCCCTCCTTCCCTTCTGTGTATACACACGAGACCTGACTAGGCCCATTGGGGGCAGGGCAGGGGATGAATGGCAAACTCCTTTCTCCTGCAGACTTTTCCCTCCTATTAATCAGCCTGCTACTGCCCAGCCAAATCTGGCCCTTCAAACATGTAATAAAGTTTATAACTTCACAGACAGATACCTATAAACAGGGTAACATTGTTCAAAAAATTACAACTAAAAATGCTCTTACAAGGCCATTTTCAAGACTATATCACAATCACTGCTCAATCAATAAGTTATCCTCAAGTTTGGGGCTCAGGAACCCCAAAATGACTGTCTGTACATTATACTTGTACATTTCTGATTTCAGTAGGTAACAGGGATCATGATGTCCCTTTTAACCCATGGGGCACCCACCAGAACAGATTAACTGTTAAACTTTCCAGGGTGAGGTGGAGGTGTGAGACACAGATGTAGCTTTCCACTCAACAGATGGCCAGGCAATAATATTCAAAAACAAGAGTAAATATTTCAAAATAACCAACACAATGAATTTAAGTAATAAAATTCTCTTCCAAAAAAATATATGGCAAAAGTGATTAACTCCCTTGACATGTAGATGTACTGAAGTAACCAATACTGCCAAGACATGCAACAGAAACAGTGATTACCTTGTACCTCAGCTCAAACTCATCTGGGATGCTGACACCAAGCAAGTTCTTATCTATGCATTAGAACACACTATACACTGCACAGATCTTAAACTAGACATACACATTTCAATATCTGAGCTGTTAAATTAGAATTAGGCTTACCTCAGTAGAGCTGCTTTCCCTCTCTATTGTCTGTGGTCCTTCTGCTCTGTCACAGCTACTTAAAAATGGCAGCTCATCCTCTGTTAGTGCTGCTTGCAGTGATTGACCCATGGCAACAACTTGACCTTCTTCCCCTCTTCAGTGATTTCAGCTTCTCATGTCTTCATCATCATTCTCCTTCACGCTCAACCCTCCTCTCCTGTAGACTAAAGCCTACCTACTCCTTGCCATTATATACAGTTTTCTCCCCCCCCCCCCGCGGGTTTTTTTTTTTTTTTTTTTTTAAAACCTTTTTGCTTGGCTGGTCTTTCAGTCATAGCTATTAGCATACCCATTTGGCCAAGCCTCTAAGCTTTTCTGCTTTGATTGGCCTATAGCAGCAACCACACTATCACTAACAACTACTGAGATTAAAATAAATCAATCCGGTCCACTTGCCTAATGGCCTACTAAAGAAATTCAGACACAGCCCTCCAAATCCAGAACACCAAGATCAAAAACAAATCCATTATTTTCTTAGGCCAAACAATGCAATCAGGTTTAAAAACAGGAACTCATTTATCTTAAATCATCTCTACTTGGTTCAGTTATCACAGTATGTATAGTACAGTGCAACCATTAGAGAAGGCAGCTCTGTCACATGTATTCACACAGAGCACCACACAACTTGAGGCAAGTAGTTTAAACAGTAATAAAAATATTCAATATTTCATTATCCCTCATACTGTAAACTGAAACTATAAAGATCCTTAATCTATAAGATTTAGCAAGTGTTAGCAAGACAGTCGCTGAATGGGCACTCAAACGCCCCAGTGTCTCACTCTTACCACAGATATGCAAAAAGTATGCCTGTTAATAAAGCTTATGAACTTAGGACTTACCAACTTCTTGCGCTATCCCTCTGTCTGCAGGTGTCCTTCTGTTCTGTCACTACTGGCACAGATGCAAAGCAGGAACTCAGTTAGCTGGTTGCTTAAGGCCAGGTTCGGACATAGAGCCAGGACTCAGTTAGCTGGGTTGTCCAGAACCAAGGTTCCCTTAGCCTATCTCCAGCTTGCTTGTTCCATTGTTTGCTTTTTCAGATCTCCTTCTTCCAGACACTTCCTTCCAGCCAACAGTCTCAGTCAGTACTGACTCTGCCTGTCCACTGTAGCCAGGGCAGTATGTGGGGTCTTCTAAAAGGTCACTGAGGGGGTAAAGAGAAACCAGAATCAGTGGCATACAGATCCAGGGGGAGGGGGAGGCCATGCCCACAGGTGATGGCTTGGCAGCAGGCAACAGCAATACTGTTGATGTGTCTGTAAATATCTTCCTCTGGACAGCTAGATTAGTGGCCACACAGTGCTGAGCCCCTTTCCTTCTGAGTGTCTTGCTCTTCCCAGGCAGCAGAAGAGAGGAGGAGGGATTCCCTCAGGAGCAATATGGTAAGTGAGGCAGATGAGACATTCCTGGGGCCAGGAATAGGTGTGGACTAATGGCTGACCTGGATTCTCTGAAATGGGCTGCCTAGAAGTGGGAGAGGGTGCTGCCCCCAGTTTCCCACTGCACTGAGGCTGAAAGTTGCCTCCAGCCCTTAAGGATGAGTGGGGAGGGAAGGCAAGGCTGGGAGCTATGACCCCTCCTCCAGCTCCCAAGAGCTGAACATAGAAGACACACCCTCAACCCAGCTGCAGTAAGGGCTTCCAAGTTCCCTAATCAAACCTGGCTGGAACAGTCCAAGGGATTCCCATTCTCTCAGAATTGCACTATTGTAAGTAAGGCAAGGTGGGAGAGGGCTTGTAGGGGTGCAGAGCCCAGACTAAGGGCTAGAATAGATCTAACCTGCTGGACTGGGGGCTGCTGCTGCCGCCCCTAGCTCCTGCTGTAGCTGCAGAGGCTGGGCCTGTGGGGCTTAGAAACCAGCCTCCAGCAGCAGTGAAGAAGTCAGGGAGAAGGGGCAGGTCCCCCTTCAGCCCTAGCTCAGATCTCCTGTTACTACTTATGGCATGGCATGCAGTGGGAATGTTCACATCCTCCAGAGGACCCCACTCAGGCTCTCCCCCCTGACCCTTCAGCTCAGTCACCTGCCTGAGTGGTGAACACTCTGAGCATCTCAATAAGAGCCTGGTGAGTGTCAGACCAGCATCCTCCAACTCTTCCCACCTACCAAGAGTCCCATTGAACTGCCTCCTCCCCACAACAGCTAGAGACACTCAATGTCTCCTCTCTAGGGACCAGTCTTCTTTAGCAAGGCCAAGTTGATGTTGAGTCCAGTCAAATTTTTTAAAACTGCAGGAGGCTGCCCCTCTAGGCTTCCTGCTGAAGGAGCTAAGGCTGAAAAAGCTACCTCTAGCCCCAAAAGAGTTGAGGAAGGCAAGGATGGGGGCTGGAACCCCCTCATTCCCCAGCCCTTGAGCCCACCCCAGTTTAGGTGCAGCCAGGACTTCTGAGTTCCCTGACCTGCCTGGCTGGGATAGGGAGTTCTCAGCACTGCGATACATGTAAGAGTGGGAGCCAGAGGGACCCCTGGAATGGGTGAGAGGGCTATGGGCTGGACAGAACATGCTCAGGTGGGGGTTCCCCTAAGTTTCCTGCTGCAGGGCTGAAGCAGCCTGTTAGCAGGTGGGCAGCTTCCCTGGTGAAGGAGGGGGGGCAAAGTCAAGGATGGAAGGCCCTGTCTTTGACTTTTGCCTGGAGCCCTGGAATCCCTAAGACAGCCCAAGGGGTGGAGGAGGGTGGCTGGTAACGAAGAAAAGCAACATGTTAAACTGCTTTGCTTAACTTTCCCTGACTTTATACCACTTAATTTAAAAAACTAACTTTAGATTTTAAAACAAAAAACCACACTACTAGTTGCTAAGATTGGTGCCCTGTTTGCTGTTTTTGGGAGGATTTTTAAATGCTATTCTGGTTGCCAGAGTTTTGTGGAATTCAAACCTTTAATTCTTTAGAATTGAAAGCACAGAATAATGCTCTGCCTTGAAGAAGTCTATACATTTTGTGCAAGGCTATCATAGAACCTTTATGGAAAAAGAACAAATATCCTTTTAATGAAGCTTGTTAATTTTCTCAGGGTCACCTTTATTCATAGTCTTAAATTACTATTATCTTTGTGCTATTATTGAACTTCAAAATATTCTTGGGGCCATGTGTTCCTTCATTGTAAGGTTTCCCTTGGCTCTACTGGTGTACTCAGCTCATGTTAGGGAGGATGAGTTATGGTGGAGAAAATTGAAAGGGACCCAAGAGGAGAAAAACAAGGCAGTGTTGGCTGAACACAGATAGGTTGTTTTCCTTTATATAGCTTCTCTTTAAAAGAGTACTCAGTGAAAATTATAACTCAAATATTTCAATTTAGTGACAGAATTTGAGCAAGATTCTAATGAAATTGGACACTTAGGGGCAACAAGAATATAGAAAAGGGTTATAGTTGCTGTTAAGAGAATTTGTTAAAGAGGAAATATTCAACCTCCATGCTTCAAGGACAGATCCAATATGCACAACTTGGAGGTTGTTTGAGGAGATTACCCTACAACTGTGGCCTGATGTGTTGACATCTTTTTCTTGTACATCTGGTTCTGAGACAAGGCAGAGACAGGACACTGAAGTTGTTGCCAAATGCTCTGTTTCAGTTGTGTACCCAAAGACCTCTTTATATCTAGTATATTTTACTTTGTTTGAGAGATCCCTCGATTTTCTTTGAAAATCAGTGTAGATAACACTGAATATTAAATTAAGAGTTACTTTGACAAAGCTAAAGGGAAATGAGTACTTTGTGTAGGACCATAAAATACAAAATGTCTGCCAGTACTGAAGGCAGCTCTTCCTCTTCTCCCCTGTTCCTCCCCAAGGATTAGAGCTCACTTTTATTGCTAAAATGTTAAAAGTAACTTCAAACTGATGATTTACTTCAAAGCCTTCCTTCTGCTATGTGTCAGCCAATTAGTTTTCAGTAAAGAACTAATAGCTGTATGGTTTAAAAAGTTAACTGTCTTTGAAACACACCATACATTGTTAAAATGTATATGTAAATTGTTGGCATCAGTAAACATTGTTATTAAAGATTAACATGCATCTGTTCTGTTATTCAGTTTAACTAGCAGGCAACACTTCTTCCAACTCTCAAACCACTGTTATTGAAGGAATTTTAAAAAATGTCTTCGCTTTTGGGTTGCCAACCCCCGACTAGCCCTACTAAGTCACTTCATCATTTAGCTCCTCTTGCTTTTTAATATTTCTCAAGAGGCCAGAGTCTCAAATTCTATGAACTTCAATGAGGTTTGGTGTTTACACTCAAATTGTTGCAGCTACACACTAGATTTGAGCCATCTTTAATTTCATCCATCTCATTTGTTAATTATAAATGCACATCCACTTTCCTCCCTGACAACTTTTAAATGTTCATCTTACCCCTGTAGTTCAGATCATTTATGATATGGTGAAAAAATGATCAAATCACAGCACAATCTGAAAACATCTTTCATGATGGAAAGAACTCCAAAAATATCATGCCCAAGAACAGGGGTCAAAGTTAGCCAGAATGCAGGGAACTGTTCTGGGGCCCACTATTTTTAGGGGCTCTGTTTCAGGCCCCCTAAAACTAGAAAATAGAGCTGGGATGCTACATTCTTGTGCCCACCATTTAAAAACAGTAGGCCCTGGAACACAGTATTCCAGCTCCATTTTTTTTATTTTTAGGGGCCAGAATGCTGATCCCCTAAAAAATAGCAGGCCCCAGAATGGTGTTCGGCTGCGTCAGGTAGGGAGTTCTAAAAACTCCACCCCTCAGGCTGGTCTCATTGAGCATGCTCAGTGAGGCCATGCTGTAGGCCAAAGCCTCAGCCCAGGCTGGGGCCCCTCCCCATGGCAGCCAGGTAAGGGGGGTAGGGGTGTGCGAGGGGGCCCACTGATTTAGGAGGGTTCCAGGACCTGCTAAATTATACTTTAACCCCTGCCCAAGAGTAATCTAGATTAGGTCATGCAACCATTGTATTGGCCCTTTAAATAATGGAAACCAATTCCAGTCAGGGCATGCTGCAACCCCAGCACCCTTAGTTCCAGCACCTGTCTTTTTTTTTCCCCCTTAATAGTTATAAAATCAGAGACTGCAAAAGAATTCTATAGCCTTTTAAAATGCTTTGCATCTGACAGAAAATAGTTCTAGACTTAGACCAGGATTCCTGTGCAGTGTTCACAATTTGAGCATTGGGGCACTTATTAGGACACAAAGGGAAATGAATTACCAGAAGAACTGATTTTTCTCCATTGTCTATGCTTAGGGACATGTAGAAAGTAAAGCACAAGTAGTTTCCAACTGCATTAAACTTACTTCCATTTATAATGGCCTAAATAAGTGTTATGTTCTAGTCAAATTTGGGATTGGGACTCTTTTGCTGTATTATCTAGTTTTAAGTTCACAAAAATTTAAACTATGGCTCAATTGCAGTTATTTTCTTTCCTTTATATAAGGGTTAGGTAAAATAGTCATGTCAGCTAAATTTCTAATGTGGGGACAGGGACCTAGAGGTTTCAGGTACCTAAGTAGTTGCTAGAATCATGATTAAAGTTGCCCCACCCTTGGGTTCGGTAGATGCCCCTCTAGAAGTGGAACAAATATTTTCTGCATTTCTGCCTGGGTTGGAATCTCCAGCCCAAGCTGGTATGACCTGGCAGGCTGGCTGGCTATAGTCCGGCCTGGGGGAAGGAGGGTTGGTGCTTTGGGGGCTGGGACCACCCCAGCACTACAGCCACCTGGCAGGTCTGGCCTCCTGGCTGGTGGAGTCTACTAGTGGCTAGAGCTCAGAGTCAGGCCACTCATTAGGGCAGAGTGGGGCAGAAAAGGCAGGGATGCAGTTCACAAGCCATGGTTGCTACCCCCAGCCACCAAAAAAAGTCAAACTCCACCTATTCCTCCCCACTTAAGCTTAGTGGATCTGCCCCAAGAAGTGTAGGTTTGGGACCTGTGCCCCAAATCTGTTCCCTATGTAGCACTCCCCCAGCACCAGGGCAGGAAGGAACGTGCTCCATCATTCAACTCAAGTGCAGGACAGGTGGAGATTGTGCAGCCACCCACCAGGTCCTTCTGCTGGGATATGGAGCTTCTCCCCTGCAGCTCACTTCCTCTCATGTGACTGTCTGTACCCCTCCTTCCTCCTGCCCAAACTTGCTGTGTCACATCAAACTTCTTAGAGGGGTCTGTTTAATGTAACCCCCATGCTTGGGTCTGTAGAAGTCTGGTCCCTGCCCCAGCCAGCCAAGAAGGGAGAAACAGGCTAAGTGAGTCTTCCTACAGTGGCTCCCACTGCACACCAACCCAGTTCTTGCCTTTGGAGGTGCATATAGGCTGCCGAGTGGGGCGGGTAGATACCGGCAAGGGAAAGAGGGGAATAGGAATTCAGCCAGAGACCCATGTAGCAGCTATGGTGGGGGGGCTGAGGCAGAGCAGAAGAGGCAAGTCAGGGAGCTTGGCCTCCTCACAGGAAGCTTCACGGACCGCCTATGTACAAACCCCACAATGACATTTGTATTGACACAAATTGTCAATTTTTCTCGTTTCAGCAGATAAGAAGGGGCCCATACTGCCAGGGTAGACCGTCTCCATGTTAACTCTTGGAGAACTCTCCCGGATGGACCACTAATCCTTGGGTGGACAGGCCCAGATACAGCTTTCCACTCAAAAGGTTCGAACCTCAGGCAGTAATATTCAAAATCAAAATAAGGAAAACAGTTTCAAAATCACCAACATAATAGATGTAAACAGAATTCTCTTCCAAAACACACCAGAAGTAAAAAATTCCCTTGCACATTGTAATGGACTGCTCCCCATATCTGGTCCAGTGTGCTGCTGTGACCCCCCTGCCCCCAATCCCCACTCCTGAACCCCAATTCACCCTGCTTTACCAAGTGACCACTCACTCCTGATTCAGTCCACTCTGGCCTCTTGCCATCAATCAATCCCAAGCAGTGGGTATATACCCTCTGCCTACTTGAGGACGATCCTCCAGCAAGCACCTTCAGCCCCAGACACCATCATGGGAGCCACTGTTTCCAGAGATTGGGGTCCACTCCCAGTCACCATATACTCAGGTCCATCCATTTAACAAAGAAATGGATCATGCCCAGCCTTCTTCACTTACACCCTCTAAAGATCACACAGTCTTAGATAAAACTAAAAAAAAGTTTATTGATTGGATTATAATTCTAAGTGAAAATACCATGCATGGCCAAATCACAATGTAAATAGTCAGGAGTGACCGAGGAAATAAAAGGTAAAACACGCATACTACCTTAACATCCCTACTTAAACTGACCTCATAGTCCAAGCTCATGCTTAAGGTGTTTGGCAGTCACAAGTTTGTACAGCCAGTCTCTGCCTGAGACCAAATGTAACCCATGTGCCTAAATAGGTGCAATCTCTTTTAGGGACCCTTATGGCTGGGTTACGTTGCTGGGCAGATTTTGCAGCCCAGAAACCAGAAACTTCTGGTAAGAGGGTGAGGGAGCACACTGAGCATGCTCCACAAGTTTTATTGTTTTTACTGGAGTTACATGCCCAGGGAGAAGCCTGAGAAGAGAAGCCTGGAGAGGAGCAAACAGAGAACTGCAGAGGACATTGGCTAAGGGACTCAGTGACAGGAGCTGAGCAGGAGTGGACTGCAGGATGTTTTCTCCCAGCTTTCGACTGCTTTGCGGGGGAGTTGTCTGCAGCGGCACTGAGAGCTGGATGGCCAGTGACTTGATTGCATGGTGCTGGCTGCACAGGAGGAAGAAAGGCCTGCATGGCATCTGCCTGAAGATTCCTGCAGCTAGAGAGGATGAGGATTGCTTTCCTTCTGCATTCAAGCCTCAAGGACTTAAAAGACTGCAATTGAGATAAGGGTGACTCCAACTGAACTTTGGGACTCTTGGGTTTCTTACTGTTTTGTTTAAAAGGTATGTTGAGTTAGTTAATAAAGTTCATTGTTACGTTTCTGTTGAGTAATAGTTTAATGTGGGATGGAAACTCTGAGCAGTCTTCACTGTGAGTCCTTTTAACAACTGGATCCTGGCTCTCCAGTTGCTTTCATCAGGGGTTCTCTGTGAGGCACTGGAGAGGGGCAATTGAATGAATTTGAGCCCACCCTAGCAGGTTAAGCTAGATATGGGCCCTGCTTGTGTAGAGTTGTTTCAAGATGGAGAGTTCTTGGCCAAAAGCCCCAAATTCCTCTAAAGTGTTTCCCTTTGTTTCCAAAAACTGCTCTGACCCCTCCCCCTTTCTGGGCAGAGGTGATGTGTCATCTGAGCCAGGGAATTTAATTAACATATCTTTGTCTCCTCCAGGTGCTTCCCTGCTTGCTGTAAGGAGAGAGAGTTTTGTATATCCTCCCCACCCCAAGCCATGCTGAACATGCTACATGTCCGTGCACATGCATGAAGTTGTAGGAAACATACCATATTAATCATGTAGAATAGGTTAGGAGCATCCATAAAGCAACATCATGTGATTTGTTACCAATTATACCATGCAATTACAGTGCCCAAGTGAACAGAATTATCTAGCTCATAACCCAGGGTGCACAGATGTGCATCTCACACACACACACACTAACCAAAAGTGTCAAACTATACAGTACAAACAGCCTTAAGTAACTGCCTTCCACCTGAGGTCATCAAACCCAGGTGGGATGCTGTCAACAAGCAAATTCTTATTGTGTTTAATGCATAGATATAACATATACCCACACAGCTTTATTAAAAGTAGGCATGCAAGTTCATATATTCTAGTTTTAAATTAGAATTGCACCAGGCTTACGTTGGTAGGGCTTCCGGCCCTCTGCATCATCAATGGGCCCTCTGCTCGGCGCTGCTTCTTAGCCACGGCTTCTCCTTTTCTGCTCTGACTACTTGCGGTGATTGCTTGATCTGTCGCAACAACCTAGCCCTCCTCTTCCTCTCTTTACTGATTTCAGCTTCTCACAGCTTCCTGGTCATTCTCCTAATGTCCACTTACTCTAGACTTTCCATTCTCCCTGCCTTTATATATAGATTTTTTGACCTTCTCTGATTGGTAAAATGCATATGCTTATAGCTAGATTGAAAGAGCAGCCAATCAGCTTTAAGCTTTACTCATTGGGTGCCGCTGCAGTCTGGTCACAACTGCTAGACTTGTCCGTCAAATCAAGCCCCATGCATTCAAGAATCTGTGATTATGCCTGACTGACCCCTGCCTTCAGGTTTAGAGTTGAGTATTTCACCCCAGCCAGCCAGCATCCTATTGGTCAAATTATTTCAAGATCACCGTTTAGATTTTCTCAGCTGTCATGAACTTTGGCCACCATCTTGGGTTTCTAGGCATAACCCTTAAGTATGTACCTATTGTTTTAAGGACTTTATTAATTAATAAGCTAGTCCCTGGATATGTCAGCATTATAGCTCACTCTCACCACTTATCTTGCCAATTAGATGGAATTAAATTCTGGTCCTTTCCCCCTGCTGCAGCTGTGGGACAGCCCAGTTCAAACACCCAGACCCCAATAATGCAGTAACCAGAGTAACCCCCTCCCAACCCCAACAAATCCCTGCCCCCAGCCCCCACAGATGGCACAGCCACAGGCCAGTCCTTGCTTCCACAGATGGCACAGCCATGGACAAAGCCACAGCTCCTGTCCCATCTCCCCCCTCAACAGCACCACCATGGTACAGCCACAGCCCCCACTCCTAACAGATGGAGAAGTCACAGCCACAATCCAGCCCTTGCTCCCACCATGTCCCCAAATGGTGTCTGGGGGTGTCCCACAATCCATTAACTTGAAACAAATAGAACATATCCTTAACTTCTAATACAGCTATGACACCTTCATATAAACCACAGAACCATTCCTGGCCCTTTACTACCTTTCTATTGGTAGTAAACATGGCATATCACATATGGATTATTGCAAATATTAATATGAAAAACAATCTCCTAAACCCAAAAAGCTTCACACCTCCCATGCAAAATTGATACCAAAAGGGGTGTCACCAAGCCATTGCTAGAAGTATCACAAAAGGGTTAATCTTGGTTGTGCACTATTACAGCTCTGAAAAAAAATTCAGAGGAATTACAATTTACAAGCACTTCGTACATTTGCCATCCCTTAGTGCCCAACATTACAAGCTATGAGCATTAACATTGACATACAGTTCACAAAAGAGTCTGTTTACAACTATTCTTAATATGCAATGCTTTCAATACAGATAGCTTGTTCCTAGCTATGTTTGTCCAACACCCTGTCAGGTTTTAAGCCTTAACCAGTTGTTTTTTTGTTTACCTCAGTGCTCTTAGTAGCATAGGATTTTAGTTTAACTACAACCTTGGGGTTTCACCAGGGGTAACCCCAGCCTCACATTCACAGGATAAGGTAGGGTTTCTTTCATTTGTCTTTTCTAGATACTTAAAACCTGGCCTCTGTAACATGATGCACAGACAGATGGCGCCAGCTCCCCCCCCCCCCGCCCCCAAACACGCACAGGCGGACGGCGCCAGCCCCCCCCCCCCGCCCCCAAACACGCACAGGCGGACGGCGCCAGCCCCCCAGACTCCCCGGCCCAAGCCCCTTGTAAATGTCGTGATGGAGGATGCCCAGCAGATGTGGAACTCACATTGTTCTTGCAGTGCGCTCGTAAGATCTTTCCACTGTTCAGAAACCCCCCCTCCCCAAGGGAGCTCTGGGATGGGGTGCACTCACCACAGGTGCCCCTGCCCACAGCCAGGCATGGCACAGAAGCTGTCTTTCAGCCTGGCACCCCCCTACTACTGCTCACTCTGTCATGGCAGGGGTCTCATCCCTCCAGAGAGCTCTCTGACCCAGTCACTGTGCAGTGCCCCCTCCTAGGATAACAAAGAGTCCAACATGCAGCAGTACAACAACCCAAGATAGTCTCTGGCCCCTGTTCCTCACTCCCTTCCTTCAGGGATTTCAACAGCCTCCTGTTCCTCTCCAGGCTCAGGCCTAGCCGGGAACCAGTCTTCCCACTCTCCAGTAGCCCAGCACATCAACCTTCAGTCACCAAGGACTGCAGTGTCCCCTCCTTACTTCTGGCTCCCTAGACTCCTGCCTAGGCAGCCTATCTTATTCACCCCCTAGATTACAGCTCTATTTTTTTGTTTGGTTTTGGGGTTGTTTTTCTTCCTCCCCCTCCCACATAGGATTTCTTCCCTGTCCTTCTAGGCTCAGAGGCTGCCTGCAAACTCCCTCTTATACTGTAGCCTTTCTCGCCTCCCACTAATCAGTCTCCAACTGCCCAGCTGCCCTTCAATTAAACCTCACCCCTTCTCCAGGTGTGGCCAGGTAACATAACTGGCTTCTCAGGGCCTCCATCAACCCTTTTAGGGCCTCAGTGAGACACACACCCACAACATCCTCTTCTCTGACAGACACCTCATTTGGTGCTTTCCTGCTGGGGCTTTGTGTTTCTCCCCCATCTCCATGTTTTAGCATCTTTAACAAGCTAAGCACCTTTGCCAGGTCCCTTCCTCCCCACCTTCTGTGATCACTGCACCCTCTGTATCCTGAATGCTTTTCTGCTTGGGTCAAGCAAGCCTTCACCTCTCTCTGTAGCAGGGAAAAGCATTGCTGATTCCCAAGGGAGGAGCTGGGGCAGAGATGTGGCCTAAAAATCCTTTATGAATGTGTGCTAAGGGAACCCTGGAGATCTAGTGCTGATCTCACTCCAGTGCTGTCAGTGAAGGAGGCTTGTCTGATCCTAGCTCAGGGGTTGGCAACCTGCAGCACTGGAGCCACATGCGGCTCTTTAAACTGCTGCCATGAGGCTCCAGGGAGGCCGGGCTGCTGGCCAGCCCCAGCATTAGGGCTGAATTAGAGGGCTCCTGTCCAGCCCAGACCTCCCAGTTTAGGAGCACCAGGGCCGCTCCCACACCTCCTACCACATAAGCCAGAGGAGGCCAAGCGATCACACATGGACCCTAATGCCAGCGGGACAGGGGGGCACAGGTGGTCAGGGACAGAGGCTACACAGCCCTCCCTCTGCTCCACAGCAGACTGCTTCGACCCTGCTGCCCCACAACAGCACTGAACAGGCCTGATCCAGGGCCTGGGGGTGAGGTGGCCTCTGTTCCACACTGGGGGGGCCAGAGGCAAAGCAGCCTGAATGCTGCAGAGCGGGCCTCACCCCCAAAAGCAGCAGCTCCGCATTGGCCCCTTTCAGCCCCGTAGGGAGGGACAGTTGGCCAGGGGCAGGCAGGGCAGTAGGGGGTCTTGAAGCAGCCCATTACGTGGAGTTCAAGCTGCTTTGCCCCCACCCCCTAACCTGAACAGGCCTGCTCCAGGGCCTGGGGTCAACATGGCCTGAGTTCTGTACTGGGGAGCTGGGAACGAAGCAGCTGAACTCCGTGGAACTGCTCAGCTCCAGCACCCTGCCCCAAAAAGCATCAACTCCGCACTGGCCACTCTCCGCTCGCTGGGGAGGGGCAGCTGGCCAGGGGGTGATGGCAGATGGGAGCGCTGCTACACATCAGCAATGAAGTAGGAGGTCAGCGTGCCTTCTGGTTCTGGCCACCCGTCTTCCCCCACAGCACCAGGGGCTGCAGGATGGCCACCTCTGGTCTATGGGGTGGGAGAGCAGGGGCGATGCCGGTGCCCCAAAACTGGGTGGCCTTGGCCGGGACCAATGATCCCTCTGTCCCACACATGGTCCAACAGCTGTGGCCAGGCTGGGGAGTTTTCAAATCTCCCACCCTGACCATGCTCAGATGTGTACTCAGGGCGGGAGCAGTGCCAGCCAGGTAAGGGAAAGGGGCTTCGGGGTTGGGGACTGGGAGTCGGTGAGGAAAGTTTGGGTGGGGATAGGAGTCAGGGAGTTGGTGGGCAGGTCAGGGAAGTGAGTCAGGGAGCAGGAGAGTGGGGAAGGCACTTGGGATTCAGGGAGCTGGAGAGCAGCAGGGAAGGGTCCTGGGGAGGATCAGGGAGCCAGCAGGGAAGGCACAGGGCATTGGGGAGCTGGCAGGCACTGGGAAAGGTCCCAGGAATTGGGGAGTTGGTGGGGAAGGCCCAGGGGATTGGGGAGCCAGCGGGCAGCGAGGAAGGTCCTGGGGGTAGAGGGGTCAGTGGGGAAAGCTC
The DNA here is from genome assembly GCA_007922195.1 of Podocnemis expansa. Classification (NCBI taxonomy): domain Eukaryota; kingdom Metazoa; phylum Chordata; order Testudines; family Podocnemididae; genus Podocnemis; species Podocnemis expansa. The sequence goes on along the minus strand of ML681973.1, from coordinate 1,835,567 downwards.
AGGGAAGCGTGGAGCCGGTGAGCTCGGGGGGGGGGGTCAGGCAAGGGAGTCACAGGAGCTGGTGAGCGGGCGGGCAGGTGGGGAAGTTGCCCAGGGGTCCAGGACTCGGGGAGCTGGTGGGACACGGGGAAGGGTCCTGGTGAGAGACCTTAACATTAATTGTGTTGTCTTGGAAGAGGTAGGCTGCCTCCAGACCAGGAAGGGCGAGGGGCAATGTTCCCTCTAATTACTCGTAAACTGTGTGCACAAACAATTTCTTTGTATGTGCAAAAGCATTTCTTCGTGAGCACCAATATTAGCACTACTGAATTTTTTCGTGCGCACTTTATTTTGTTGTGTGCACAGGTTTCATGACCTGTGTGCACTTGGAGGGAACAGTGGAGAGGGGCTGTAGCTGGGCGGGGGAAAGGCGGGATTCAGATATGCTGGGCGGGGGGGGGGTTCAACAGTAGGGCTGGATGGGGAAGGGGCTGCAGCCAGGCTGGGGCAGGGGCAGTGGAGTGGCACAGCTGTATGCGGCTCTCAGAATACTTGTTTATTGGGGCGGGGGATGGCTCTTCTTCTCTTTTGGGTTGCCGCTCCCTGGTATAGGCTTAAGTCGGGAAATAAACTGTCTCTCTTGTTGACCAGGGACTAGGGTGACCAGACAGCAAGTGTGAACATTTGGGATGGGGTGGGAAGAGACGTATGCATCTATATAAGACAAAGCCCTGAATATCTCTATAAAATCAGGAAAGCTGATCTTCCTACCAGGGACCTTCATCCCAGCTGTACTGCTGTGGACATTACAGCAGAGCCATAACGCAGCGTTTTGCTGCCCGGGGCGCATTCCAATCGGAACACGCCCCTTCCCATTAGTGGTGCTTAGAGCCGGTGCCGCAAAGCCACCCCCTTAATAGTGCGGCTCTATTGAGCTGCTTTGGGCCACCTGGGGCTTTGCCCCGTCAGCCTCACTGTAGTTACAGCTCTGCATCACAGAGCTATCTAGGGGCTGGATGGACACTGCAAGTCAAGCTGTCATTCCAGGGAACATGGACCACTGCCAGACTTCATCTCCCATAATGCACCAGAGCCTAGGATTGCCATGGTGCACTCCTTTCACTGAGCAGGGAGGCCATGGTGCATTATAGGAGATGGCATCTGATTAGGAAGCCAGCCCACTAGAAGAGAATGGAGGAACTGGGCACCATGACTACAGCTCCCAACAGGCACTGTGGTGGCATTTCCAAGTTGAAATATTTTGGTTTTCAGGCAAAACATTTCAATTTTCTTTTTCTCTGAAAACTCTTTTTCCTGCAGGAAGAAATTTTTTTATTCTCCTCAACATTTTTAGTGGGGGGAGGGGGATTTATTTTGGCCACCAGCTCTAGGTAACTGTCAGTTGTTATTTTCTCACTCTTCTCGGCTTGGTGAGTTCTCAGTTGGAGTAACTTGTCCCATGCTGGGCACCGCACTTCTGCTTGTCCTGATCAGGAGTGGTGGTCAGATCTGATGTGACTGAGCTGAGATCGTCCACTCTCCCTATTTTCCAGAAGGATGGATCAGCTCCCTAGGAAACTTCTACTATTTTTCAGAAGAGGAAGGGAACTGGAAGTCTGCCCAGAAATACTCCTTGTCACATGCTGCTTCCCTGGCTGTGTTCAGCAGCTTAGAGGCTCTGGAGCCATCAATTCCTTGTAAAGGCAGTAGATGAAGTCAAACACCACAGTTGGCGTTAGGCTGGAAAAAATGAATGCAATCCAGAGCTCCACCCACAACATAAGCCCTGCCTACTTATGACTACTCCAGTAAAAATTTAAAAAAAAAAAATCACACTGCCACCACACCAATCCAAACAAATAATCATGAAAATTGGCTTAATAATCATGCATTTTTAAAGCTGTACTAAACCTGGGCATTCCTTTGTGCACCCAGATCACATTTCACAGCTTTCCTCTGCAAGTACGGAGCTGGAAACATTGCAGATGTTTAATGGAAAGCTGAGACTCATATGTATTCCCATGATCTGGGTGCTTCAGGGCCAAACTCTGAGTTGAATGACAAAATTTTAAAAATAGGAAAAACCAGAGACAGTGTTAATCATCACTGTGCTGTCATTAGGGTTCAGTTTTAACACCCAGTGGAGATGGGCAGGACAAGTGCTGTCTGTCACAGTGAGTGGCTCAGGCTCTCTGCAGGCAGCACTGCTGCATCAGTCACAGATGGGATAGTTCCTCCCGCTCCAGAGCAACTGGCCTACGTTCTCTGCAGACTCAGGCAGTAGTGGCTGCATCGGTTCTTGTTTTGCACCATCAGAGGTGGAACATCTTTAGCATTTTATTATAGTGGGCTTGGAGACCCCAGTCAGGGATCTGGGCGGCCACGTGCAGACACGTAACACAGAAACCATCTGTTCCCCCAAAGAGCTTGTAATCTGAGGTTGGGGACACAAAATAGCCACCACCCACGCCAGGCACTGGTTCAACAATGCAGTTTGAGGCATGAGACTGAGATCCATAGCTAACAGACATCTCTGATACAACTTACACATGGCAGGCCAGGGTGGAAGATGGGTGAGATGCCGCTAGCACGGGTTAGTTTCAGTGCATGGTTAGGACGCCAGTGTTGGATTTAGGACACTGTGGCTCAATTCTCAGACCTCCCACCAACCTTCCACGTAGTATGGAGGTGCTCAACTCCCATGGGCTCCCTGCACAACATTATATCAGATGACATGGCTGGCTAAGCCCCAGAAACAGCCAGTGGGTGAGAGGGATCCATATGACGTGACTTTCCCTTTGCTTGTATTCAGAATACTGCAAAGTGCCATAAAGGCCCCGCCAATCACGGGGTTGGGCTCCAGAAGGAACCAGGCCAGCCCTGAAGATGGATGGATGGCACCGCATTCAACCACCTGTGTGTCCCTTTCATTCTGATGGCAGTTGGCGGTGGGGGGGGCAGTATTGAAAGGATCACACAATGATATAGGGCAAATATTGCCGTCCGCCACCTGAGAGCCATAGGGAATCCCCTTCCCTGAAAGGCAATAGTGCCCCCCACCACCCAGAAGTGGCAGCAGGAGCCCATATATTTCCAGAGAAGTACTGGTGAAAGTAGTGGGATTCATCAAGACCTTGCCTAACAGCTGCTCTGCTTTCCCTCATTCTCTACTGCTCTCCCTGCCTCCTACCCCACAGCCCTCCCTATTTGGGTGTGGTTAGCATGTACTCTATCCATGGGTCCAACAGTGTCTGTCATACACACCACTGCTGAGAGCGTACAGCAGTAACCAGGCTCATTACAGCCAGCTTCATAATAACAAACACATTCCATAAGGTCACAACCCTAAGTTTGACAACCACTGCCATGAGAGATATACCTGGATCTAGGCTGCATACTGGTGCTGGCTAGGTCTCCCCTGATGCAATGGTTTTCTATCACACAAGGCCAATTCCTTGAATGGGAAATCATTAGCAAAAAGCATGTTTCATTTTGAGAAGAAAAATGGAGAAAATATGTTTTTGAGCTTTGAGAAGGGAACAGTTTCATGTTTCCCATTTCAAGGCACCATTTTGATTCTTTTTTTAACTTATATATAATACACTTTGTTAAAAAGTCAAAATCAGAAGAAAATGTTTCAGCTGACACGAAACAACGGCCAAAACTCAGAACTTGGCGGGGGGGGGAGGCAGGACATTTCCTTTTGTTTTGTTCCATTTCTGGCAGACAAAAAATAAAAACTTACAGATTTTTCCTATGACTTGAAAAATCTACTTCCCATCCCCTGTGGCGTGTGTAGCCATGGCTCAAATAAAGAGCACCATCTGGTGGCACTTAGGAATATGTAGCATTGTTCACCTAACCCAAGCTTATTTCAGATCTCTCTATGCCCCCCCCCTCTAGTGTTTGGAACAGAGAGATATTATGGGTCTGCTACAGCTCCTTTGACTTAGCCTTAGCCTAGTCTATACTTGCTGCATTTTTTGGAGATACGCATGGTACATAAAATACCTCGCTTTTCACCCAATGACATAGTAAAAGCTCCCCACACACTTCGCTAATACCAACGTGAGTCCTGTGGCACCTTCAGTGCCAGCGGAACATGGTAAGCATGGTAAGCGCTGCAGGGGAACGCCAACGTTTGAGGGGCACCAAACTGCCCTGGGGGGATGCATCCCATGCCAAAAGGGTGGCTGGGTTCAGTGCTGCCGGCACCCCCCCATCCACCATGTGCACTGCTCTCAGCTCTGTGCCGGAGCAGCATGGAGGGGGCAGGAGGTGGCACGGAGCCAGTAACACTCCTCCCTGCAGGCTGCGCTGCCTCCCAGACCCTCCCTGCTGCTCCAGCACAAAGCAGAGAGCAGCACCTGTGGCCGGGGGGGAAGTGGGGGGCAGGCGGACTGGCAGCGCTGCACTGTTGCCCCCCTCCCATGCCGGGGACCAGGTGAGCAGTCAAAAGAGTGGCCTGGTGCAGTGCTGCTGGTCCACCTGCCCCTCCCTTCCCCCAGCCACGGGCACTGCTCTGGGCTCTGTGACGGAGCAGCGGGGCAGGACGCAGCGCAGCGCTGGTACCGCTGCCCCCACACACCTTGGCCGCGCTGCCTCCCACCCCCTCCCTGCTGCTCCGGCACGGAGCCCAGAGCAGTGCGTTGGGAGGCGGGGGGGGCTGGACAGACCAGCAGTACTGAACCAGGTCACCCTTTTGGCAGCTCACCCAGTCCCCGGCATGGTGGGTGGCAGTGCACGGGTCTGCCCCTCCCCTGGGCTGGCCGGCCATGCCCCCCAATGCCAGGAAGTGGGGGGTGGAGGGGCCCTGCAGAGGGCAATTTGCACCCCCCTAGGGACGGCCCTGCCTGGGGGCGGGGGAGGGAGGAGGGCGTTGATTTACAGGTTGCAGGGGGCGCCAGAAACCCTAACGCTGGCTCTGGGTACCTTACAGACTAACAGATTTCTTTGGGCATAGGCTTTTGTGGGCTCCAACCCACTTTATCAGTTGCATCGTAAGTCAAAAGTGGGTTGGAGCCCATGAAAGCTTGTGCCCAAAGAAATCTGTTCATCTGTAAGGTGCCACAGGACTCTTGTTGTTTTTGCTGTACACAGACTAACAGGGCTACCCCTCTGGAAATTCACTAATCCCAAAATTTCAGTTCCTGGACTGGAGCTGCTATGGCGATTTTCGGTAGGATTGAGTGCATCTACACAGACTACTCAATCAGACCTGGAAGATTGTGCTGAGCATGGTGATGGTGCTCCCAGATTCAGTTCCCTGACAACACACCCCCAGGGCTGGCCTGATAGTCACAAACTTGTAGGACCAATAAGGTTACTATTCTCCTGCCTGCAAACAGTGTCCAGGTGGCTCAGCTCTTAACAAGGTGTCAAGAGTATGAGAGCTTTAAATCTCTGGGAGGTCGCTAACCAGAAGCACTATGCCATTCCCATAAAGGCCCCGAGTAGGGTTACCAGCTGTCCAGCAAAAGGCGGACATGTCCTCCTTTTTACCTTCATGTCCTCCGTCTGGCAGGCATTTTAAAAATAGGTGATTTTGTCTGGCTGTTTATTAATGATGAGTAGAATGTTAGAAAAAAGCCCTGTACCTACCAAGCTCCTGAGCCCAGCAGAGGATCTTTGCCCACCCACCGGCTGAGTACTGGAGCAGTGAACTTGGAGGCAGTCAGCTGCACATACGGTCCAAGTGCAGCTCTTTACAAACCAGTCCTCGGTAAGAGGTCAGGAAAATCCCCTGACTGACACCTTTGTGTGGATTTGGCTGGTGAGCTCAGCTGGTAGAGACCAAGCCGCTTAAGCTCAGGTTTGAGACCTGTGTTAGGCACTTTAACTTTTGGCTTGTTGCGCCCTACAAAAGGCTAAATTGGGGGGGGGAAGATATAGGAACACTAATAAAATACAGAAAAATACAGCATAGCATAAATAAAGTTAACAGGAACCAATTAAGTAAAACAAATAAAGGGACACACTTGAACTGAATAGAAACAATTTAGGACAATTTTGTTTTAAATTGTAAAATGGGCTGCTGTAGAAAATGAAAAATGAGAGGTGAATTAACTGCCCTTTTTATTTATTTTTTACTTTTTAGCTGCTTTTCAAGTTTATATTTGCAAACTTAGTTTAACTTTTTTTAGTCACCTGAACGTTAATGAAAGGGTTATTAAAAACTTTCATTTAATGAAAAATCCATTTTTTAGTAAAAAAGAATTTGGGGGGGTTTTTTTGGTTTGAAAATAATTTAAAAAACACTTGACATTGTGCAGTTTCAATGCTGCATTCATTAATCATTACCTGTTTTCCATGACATAATATGGCAATGATAGTTATAGTAATACTACATTTTCACCACGTCCTCCTTTCCTGTCCTCTTTTCCATGCTCTGGTATGTGGCAACCCTCCACAAGGGCCATGAGGAAGAGTGGTGAGCCCCCAGTCCTAGCCTGCTTCAGGGGCAGCAGCCTGCAGAGCAGAGGACCTGCAGCCAGGCACAGGAGGAGGAGGAGGGATGAAGTTGAGGAGGCCCCAGCAGACAGATAGTGGCTGGGGAACTGGCTGCACTCACAGACCCCAGACTCTCCCCAGTGGTTCCTGCGCACAGGACTGGGGTGGGAGCTAGCCTGTGGCTGGGGAAATAACTGTCATTAATGAAAGGAACGTATTTCAGTTCCCTGAAGTGCAGTGAGGAAACCTTCGCTGTTCCCACTGCTAAACAGACCCGTCTCATTCTGCCATTAAAGCTCCCCCAGCACCAGCCGCTGCGCGGAGCCCCAGGCCAGGCCAGGAGGGACCGACCTCTAGCTCAGGCTCTGCCCAGTAGGGTCAATAAGCCACATGGTGGTAGTGTGAAAAAGAGTGGGTCGTCGGTTCCTTGTTGCCTCCCTCTGTTCTGGCATGTAGTGCATTAAATGTCAAACATGTGACTTGTAGCTGCAGAAACTACTGAACCCACAGTTTCTGGCATATATTATGTTAAATATAGAACATGTGACCTGTAAGCTGCAGAAACTGCTGCAAAATAATATATTTTAAGGAAAATAATAATGTACGTTAACAACAATAGTCCATTCAACATAACAAAGAAAAACAGAGTATTATGCAATGCATTTGGCTGCAGAAATGCCAAGGTCTATGCCTAACAGACTTGTCCCTGCCCTGGAGTAACAGTGCATGTAAAACGGTGAATTGGGAGGTAAGAAATAACCTAGGTTGATTGATAATAACACAGCATTATGCCAGGCACATCGTCCCTACCTAGGTATCGCACTCACATTTCCTGCACACCCTGCATTTCTGCCATGTACAGTGGTAGATCTGGAAAATGTTGGCTGCAGAAGTGACAAGGTCTATTTCTAACAAACTTGTGAATACTGTGAAATAACAATATATATAATAATATATTGTAATTAAAAAAAAATAAGGCCTAGCTTGTCCCCGCAGAGTCAGTGGTCGACATCCGTCAGAGCTGCACACCCCCACAGCTATATATATGACCCTGCACCTGCCCGCCGCCCCAGTCCCTTCTTTAGCCCAACTCTGAGTAACGGGGATAGAGGGAGGGTGCAGAACGTATGTGAGCGGCCCATCTCAAAGGAGGACACTTACGGGTTAGTAACCCCCCCACACACACACTTTCTTCTTCAAGCACTGCTCACATCATTCTGATACAGGTGACTGCTAGCCGTATTTAGGATGGTGGATGGAGTTATTGCCTTCCTGCTCTGCAGACCGCTCTATCCAGTGCTGCATGATCTCACACTTGTTGAACAATTGCAAGATGCAGCATGAACATATGGACTGATGACCAAGACACCTCTCTGCAGATCACCTGGATCGGGATCGGCACAAGAAAAGCCACAGAGGATGCTTGCACTCTTGTTCAGTGTGCCCTGACCCTCTTAAGGAGGGGAGTGTTTGATCTTTCATAAGACTCCTTAACACATTTCACTATCCAAGTTGAGATGCACTATGAGTATGTCCACACATCTCTTTTATTTCAAAATAACACTGGTTATTTCAAAATAAAAAAGATTAGGTCCACATAACGTTTTCTTATTTCAAAATGACAGGCTCTGTCATTTCGAAATAAGAACCGTCATTTCGATACAGCTTAAACCCCATTCATTTCAAAATGGCTGTCATTTCGAAATAACGCCATTTGGACATGTTGTTTCGAAACAACACCATTGTTTCGAAACAACAGTTTTGAAACAACACGTCCAAATGGCGTTATTTCAAAATAACCATTTCGAAATAACAGCTGTTTCCATAGCAGGCTTTCCCTTAATTTGAATTAACTTATTTCAAAATAAGGACTTTATTTCAAAATCACTTATTTCAAAATAATGATGTGTGGACATAGCCTACGTGGTTGCTGGCTTGCCTCTTTTGGGTTTCACAACTGCCACGAATAGGTGTGATATTTTGCAGAACGGGCTTGTTCATTTAATATAAGTCCATAATGCCCTTCTGACATCAAAGGTATGCCATTTTCTTTGGTTCTGTGTTACCTGGGGGTCAGGGAAGAAAATAGGCAGGCAGATGTCCTGGTTTAGGTGGAATGGAGAAACCACCTTGGGTTAGAAGGCCAGATGTGGGCGCAGCTGCACCTTGTCCAGATGGAAAGTTATATGTGGCAATTCAGAAGAGAGGGCCCTGAGCTCTGAGACCCACCTGGCTGAGATTATCGCAACTAGGAAGGCCACCTTTCAGGACAGAACTAGAAGGGTATGCGAGTCAATAGGCTCATAAGGCAATTGAGTCAGGACCTGGAGTACCACATTCAGGTGCAACTGTGGGGTAGGGGCTTGCAACATAGCACAGCACGGCCTGACTCAGGGGCTCAGACCCAGCACAGCTTGGCAGCTGGCACGGCGTGGTGAGCGGCTTGAGCCAACATGGTGCAGCACAACTTGGGGGGCCAACCTGAGACTCGGCCAGCAGCACCACTGCCACCACTGCTGAGGTTCCAGCCAGTAGAATGGGCAGCTCGGGCTGGCGCAGCAACTGGCACAGCTCAGCTTGGCAGGGCCAAACCTCAGGCAGCGGCACTGGCCAAGCTCCAGGCTGGCTCCCAACTTGCACTGCACCACATTGGCTTTGCGCCACACCTACACTCCAGGTGAGCTGAGTTGAGCTGTACCAGCCCCTTAGCCACCTGCCGCGCCAGCTGCCAAGCTGTACTGGCTGCTAAGCTCCTGAGTCAAGCTGTGCCACCCCACGCTGCGAGTCACCTCTACCCCTGCCCAACTCCCAACCCAAGGCTCGCCCCACACCACAATCTCATTGTGGAGTCAGGGACTGGAGCCTCTACTCCATACAGGAAGGAGCAGGAAAGTACAGCCTGCGGAGCCTGGAGCTGCTGCACCAGGCTCTTGTGGCCCCAACCTCTAGGCCACGCTTGGGGGCAAGCAAAGGCGTCCTTTTGCAATTGAGGGCCCGAGGCAGGGGCCTCCATTGCCACCCTTCCTGCCTCTCTAACCACCACCCTTCCAACTCCCACAAGGGGGGAGGGGGGCGTAGACCATCGGGGCTGCAGGCTGCTCTGCTTGCCTGCATCCCTGGCCTCCCAGCAGTGAGCATGGAGCAGCCAGCCCAGCCTACCCCCAGCTGGCTGCACCTCCCCAGGGGGCAGAGAGGGCTGGTGCTGAGCTGTGGCGTTTGGGGCCTTGGAGCAGCTGCTCTAAAGAGTTTGGGCCGCTTCACCCCTCCCGGGCCTGAATGGATGACCACCTGGTGAACATATTCCCAAGGTGGGCAACACCTTTTGAATACCAGAACACCTCTAACCCCTGGTTATATGTATTCACCAACCCTTGAAAGGCAAGAAAATGAGGCTGAAGTGGTCGGATGAAGCTGAGAATAAGGAGTTGGAGTATACTCTTAAGAAGAAAATTTGGAAGGAGACCATAGAGTCTGGCTGTGTAAAGCCCCAGATCTGTGTAATACAGAATTGGGGCAAAAGTATGGCTGTATTACTAAGATATTTCTACACACCTGAATCATGATGTTTCCATGACCCAATGGGCCCACTCCCCCATCTCCACGATGCGACAACTAGTGGGAGAGGATGGGTGAGGGCGATAGTTGATTAGAAGCATAAAATTTCTTTTGAAATGTATGATGCGTGCATGTCCCTGTGCCCCTGACTGGGAATGAATTGAAAATGTGAGAGAGGGTCTTCCTTAATGGAAGACTCACTCCAAGGGCGGGGGGGTTAGGGTATAGCGAGGGATCAAATGCTCCCTCTGTTATGAACCCCCCAGTGAAAGGAAACAGCGCAAGAATAATCCTGAAGCCAAGAGATATCAGCAGAGGAGGGATTCATCTCAAAGAAAGGGAGCAGGACCAACAGCTCCCAATCACCCCCCGTCTATACTAGACTGAACTCAGGAAAGAGAGGTTCACTTGTAAAAAGCAGGGGGGAAGCTGGCCACTGACTGTCATAGGACTCAGCCGAGGGGAAAGGATATCTTTAATGACTGGCTTGCTACTGGCCCTCGTGGAAACCTGTGGATGCGAAAGGTAACACCGGGCATGAGCTTATAAGTCCCTTGAACACTTTGTGGTTCTGGGTTTGATCAAAAGAGGGCCAGCAACTTAGTTCAATGGGGGATATTAGCCCTTTTTCTCTCTCTCTCTCTTTTTGTTTTTTTTTTGGTGGGAGACCACATAGCGAGCTACCCAAACTGGCTTATCTTTGACACAGCCAGTCCTCAATTCACTTTTTCTAAAGGAGAAGGAGAGGGTTGGGCTTGCTACCTATGTGCTCTCACTCCCTTGGGTAGGGCTTCTGTAGTAGGACTTTATACCACTTAGCCCAATACCTAGTGGTCTCTGAAAACAGGGAGGAATGGAGCACTGTAGACTGGAGGCTCCAAAGTAGTTCAACTCTACTGTCACTACCAGACATGTCCATGAGTGTACCAGATAGCCCACCACTGGGGCCCTTAAACTCAGAACTTGGATATTTGCGACCCCAAGTATCACCTTCCTGTGCCTAGCGGTTTGGGATTTATATATACTCAGGCATGGGAAAGAAATGTCACTCCAACAGGAGGCATAAGGGTTTCCTCATAAGGTGAGGGGGAAACTTCAATTTTTGTTAGGTTGAGTTGTCCTGTAGCAAGATGTCCAGAAGATCAGGAGCAGTCTGACAATGGATAGGAGGGTATGGCCTTGCTTGAGACTGTCCAGCTTGGACGTCTCCACGCTGGGCCTGAAAAGTATGTATATGCCCCAGGAATTAGCTGCTAGGGTACGCATTGGCTGCCAACTTGGCACTCCATGTAAAGAAGGCTCGAAGTTCAAATCTGAGAAACGGCATGGGAAAGTGGCCGGATCTCATGCTCTTAGGCTGTAACCTTAATGGCCCGGGGGGGGGGGGGGGGGTTGAGCCCCCCCCCTTAGCAGTCCTAATAATAGGGTCTGTATCCCTGGTTTGAGAAGGTATGTAGCATCGGGACACAGGTATGATGGTGCTAGGTGTTCAAAATTGATAAGTTATGTGAGGGACAAAAATATTTGTCCACACTGAAAAGAGGTGTAGGGAGCCTTTGACATTCTGCAAGCTCTAAAAAGGGACACCCCTTAGGAGCAATGACCTAAGAGACCATCAGAAGGTATGTCCCGGTGTGTCATTTCAAGGGTTATGGAGGCAGGTAATCCTATAAACCCCTTGTATATCCCATCATCTACCTTGGACTTAATGGTCCTTATAATGCCTCTAAGGTAGAGGCCGATAGGGATAGACTTCACACTCTTGAATAGCGGAATTTAAGGATATGGCACCAGCTGGAAACATGCGGGAGAGGGGACATCCCCTGCAGTGGAAAGGTTCTTAAGAATTCCTAAGAATTCCAATGGGACCACTGGCTTTCCTTGCAGATGGAGGGGAGTGCCCTGACTTAGGGCCTTGCCTCAGGGTCACCTTCCCACACAGAATAATGCACTTTCCCCTGGTACTCGAAGGTGAACCAGGTAGTAATCTTACCACTATGGGGGAGGAGAAAAGGGGCAGGGTTGCAAGGTTTTGAAGTATACTGTAACCTAGATAAGGGCCAGTGGAGTGAGGACTATAACCATGGAAGATGAACTACTCCTTATGGGCCAGGAGAGCGGCTCGTAGGCCAGGAAGGCAACATGCCTAGATACTTTATATCTCCTCAGGGATCCCGGGCACCACAGAGCATTGCAACCGTTCCAGCAGCGAACAGAGGGCCACCTTCAAATGGAAGGTCCATTATGACCTGCTGGGAGGAGGGGGACATCCTTGCCTCCCGGAGCCATGCTGCTCACGCAGGGTTATGGCTGAGGCCACACTACGGCTCACCGAGTCTGAGGCATCCCAAGCAGATAGCAATAAGTCCCGTGATGCTAGTCTGCCCTCTTCAAGAAAGGCATCATAATCCGCCCCGTTCTCCTGTGGGAACAAGTGTATGAACTTATTCACAGACTCTCCCACATCCATGGCATGTCTGACTACAAAGGCTTGATAGTTTTCTATTCTGAGCTGGAAGGTCGCGGAAGAGTAAGCCTTCTGCCCCAGGAGATCTAACTCCATTGCATTGAGGAGCCGGCCCCGGGGCCTAGTGCTGTTTCCACCACCCCTTCAGATGGTGGCGGGTGGTGAGTGAGGAGGGGGATGTCACTTGTGGAAACTTGGTATTTGTCGCCTGCTGTGTCTGATACGGGGGCAATAGATTTGGGAGTTTGCCAACACAACATAGCAATGTTGGGAAGAATTTTAGGATGTTATACTTGTACGTGTTTCATTTGTATCTCCCCTCCTTAGAAGTGGGAGCTTTACCAACTATGTAACACAGTTGGGTTGTGCAATACTTTGATGGACATAGTGAGACTGGGCACTTGGCTGGCTGCCTGCCAGGGGACTGGAGCAATGTTCCCTCTAAGGGGAGAGGGCAGCTGAGCAACTACGGTTGCTCGCTGTGCCGCCCCCCCCGCTCCTGACAGTCCCGCTCAGCCCCCCCTGCTCCCGCTCAGCCCCCTCCCGCTCGCCCCTCCCTCCTAACAGCCCCCCGCTCGCCCCCCCGACAGCCCCCTCCCGACAGCCCCCCGCTGCTCCTGACAGCCCCCCTCCCGCTCGCCCCCCCTCCTGACAGCCCCCCCTCGCCCCCCTCCCACTCGCCCCTCCCTCCTAACAGCCCCCCGCTCGCCCCCCCGCTGCTCCTGACAGCCCCCTCCCGCTCACCCCCTCCCCACTTACCTTGGGGCTGGACGGGAGCCAGAGGGCCCAGCCATAACTCCCACGCCAGAGAAGCTCTACAGAGCATGCTCAGATTTTCTGGGCATGCTCCGTTGGAGCTTCTCTGGGCGGGAGTTTTCAAAACTCCCAGCCCCAGAGCAGTTCTGTCGAGGCTGCCGGCAGTGCGCTGCCGGCAGCTTCCGCTGCGCTGGCGGCTGTGGCGGGCTGCGCCACAGCGCGCTGGCGCAGCTTAGAGGGAACACTGGACTGGAGTGTGCCTGGATACTGAGTGCCGTGGGCAGCACTTGGGTGGTGTTTGCAGTGTTTAAGGGCCATGCGCAGAAGTTTCTGGAAAGTGCTGTGCTAATGGACAGCTTCTGTGGCAGGAGAAATCCTGGCCCCTGCTTGGACAGGATAGCTGAACTTAAGGAGAACCCTGCTGAGGGAAAGTGTTCCTTGGGGGGGACTATACTTCAGGACTGTTCTTCGGTGGGACTCTAGTGAGATTTTTGGAGAATCGGGAGTTCCTGGAGCTTGGAGAGGGTGCTGTCAAGTGGCTAATTCCACCTTGGTTGCTCTGCAGTGTGCTGGCTCAGCTCCTTATAGGAACTCAGAGTGTGAACCACTGACGTTTGGGACATAGGACTTTTGGACTTTGGACCTGGCCATTGGGCCCAGAAACAGACGGTCCAACGTAGAAGGACTGTGGCCCTTGAACCTGAAGCAGACGGACTACAGGACCAGGCTGAGAAGCAGACGGGGACACGTTGGTGCTTTGGAGTGGGAGCAGTGCCCAGCTGGGTGAAGCACAATCATGAATATGCTTTGCAAGGGACTCTGTGGGTGAGGGAGGGTCAGTGGTCAGGAGTTTTCTGTTCCTCTGTTTAATTAGTTACCAATCTTGTTTGTTTAGCTACCTCTTAGTTGTGTAAAACTCCTTTAGGTTGGGGCCTACCCCCTTCCTTAATAAACTTGTGGTTTTTACTTGTTTGAACTCACCTGAGAAGGGGTGGTGTTATTCTGCATCCCTCAACTTGGGTTGATAGGAATGTTCCCTCTAAGTTGCGCGGCTGCGCAGCCCGCCACAGCCCCCCCCCACGCAGGGAAGGCTGCCGGCCGTGCAGGGCCGGCAGCCAGAGGCCCTGCTCAGAGCTCCTGTGGGGGAGGGAGTTATTAAAACTGCCGCCGAGAGAAGCTCTAACGGAGCATGCCCAGACTATCTAAGCATGCTCCGTTAGTGCTTCTCTGGTCCCAGGAGCTGTGGCAGGGCCATGCAGGGTAAGATTGCAGGGAGGGGCTGGGCAGGCTGGGGGGCTTTCCAGGGTAGCAGGGCAGGGGAGCGCCAGGATCGGGCCCGCGGGGGGTTGGGGGGCCCCACGCAGCAAGCAACAGTAGTTGCTCAGCTGCCGGTGACTCTTAGAGGGAACATTGGTTGATAGATACCTAACACAGGGTCTAACACCTGAGAGGGAGGTATTTGAAACAGGAGCTCCCTTATTATTGTGGGAGAGAGATATATTCTCCTGCAACAGCAAGGTCCCGCACGCTAGGGTGTAAGGGCACTGTTACTGGCTTTGCCGAAGTGATCGCCAGACCAAGCAAAGTATCACTAGGCCCCATGGGAGAACGAGCCCCCAACCCCACATGAGCACAAACAAGGTGCAGCAGGTCAAAATGTGCCATAAGGTCCGTGGTGTAGGAGTGGGGCATGGAGTTCAAGTCTCTGTCTGGTGCCAAAGGACACAGGGCTGAGCCGAGCTGAGCAGTACCATAGGGACACATCGGGGGTCTCCTGTGGAAACCATTCACGTGGTTGGTATCTATATGGTGTCAGTACCGAGCACCACAGACAAGGTTGTTTAGTCCCTCTCGAGGCGCCCTCCTCGGGGCTCAGGGATCGAGAAACATCACAGCTCCATGTTTGTGGTGCTGGAGAAGGCACGGTAACATGGCACTGAGGGGAGGACTTAATGGAGCTGGGACCTTCATGGGTAGCCAGCTCAGGTGCAGGGGAACCTAGCACCAAAATCCATGACAAAGTCTGATATCTTTGTCAGAGCACCCAGGCTTCTGATGTGAAGGCCAGTTTACCCCTTTTCTTGGGGGACACTGGAGTGGGAGGCGTCAGCAGAAGGAGAAGAGCCTTTGCTGCCTCAAAGGACTCTGGGGTGGAAGGGACCGGCACTAGCTCCAGCTGGTCCCAAGATGACCCCTTGAAAGGGGATGTAGAGCACAGCCAGTGCTTCAGTACCACTACTGGTACCGAGCCCATCTTCCTTCACTCTCTAGGAGAGCAGTGCCAGGTAGGCTCCGGTGTTGAACCGAAGGAGTCTCTGAAGCTTTGGGGGTCGGCTGCTGCACTTGCTCTGAGGCCAACGCATAGTGCCTTTGCTCTCTGTCTTTTACGGTCCATGGTTTGAAGGACCAACAGATACAGCACTTGGTGACTAAATGGGTTTCACCCAAGCACCAGAGGCACTTCTGGTGGGGGTTGTCCCATGGGAAGACCTTGCTGCAGGTAGCACTAGGTTTGAACACTGGCTTGGAAAGCGGTGAGTGGGAACAATTTTCTTGATCTGAGGTTTCGTGGAAAGTGAAGCTGAGGGTGGACAGGGCTGCGGCCATATATATAGCCACGGGGTGGCCAGGGAGCAGTGGCCGCCAGCTCTGTTTTGTCAGGCTGGGGCAAAAAGGTTTCCGACCAATCGTGTGCTGCGGCACGGATACACCTATTACTGAATGTATCCAAGCAGCACTCAAAGTCTTTACAGCATGACAAGCAATCAGGAATAATCTGACAGAAGACACTTATGCCATAAAATTTCAAGTGTTAGAATTAAAAACCACAATAAGAAACTTCCCAAGTAAAATATTAGATGCCTGATTAAAGTAATAACTATTTACTTATCAGAAAGTATTTGCTATTAAAGTAACCACTATATAGCACAATGAGACATAGCCATGTGTGATTCAGGAAATCACGGCAGATAAGACAATTTTCTGTGTGTGCTCTCACGAGACTTTATGTCCACAGGCAAACTGAGAAGAGGGTGACTAAAAAATTACTCCTTGAATCAAGTCCCGTATAGTCTCACAGAGTGATAGATCAGAAAGATAGGAGCTGCCAGCTTTAGAAATTGGTATGCCTGTGCCTTTAAGAAGCCAGGCGCCTTTCACAAGGCAGACTGCAAGGCAGAGCCCAGCCTCTCAGTAAAACACAAATTCCTGTAAGTGAGAAAACAATAACCCCCCCCCCCAATACACACATTTCTGAAACCAGGGGAGAGGACTCTCGCTGTTGGGGTCACTAATGTACTCTCTACCCCTCTGTGGGATGACTTTGGACCCTTATTGTAAGAGCTGGCAGCTCTCAGCCCACGGCCTGATTTGGCTCCTCACCCCTCTCCTGCCCCTGCCTCCAAGTGCCCGATCCCCCAGGCCAGTCACATTCTGTCCCCTGCACACACCCTGCCCAGTCCCCCCAGCAAAGTCACCCCCTTTTACCCCCTCTTGAACACCTTTAAAAAGAGGGAACGAAAACAAGTAAGGGAATGAGGATGAACAATATCAGCATAAAAGCTACAGGCCATGTTACTGAGCATGCTCTATTGATCCAAGCATGTGCAGAAGATATTAAGTAACAGACTGCCAGACCATACTTTTTCACACTACACCCGCCTGGGGGTGCGACAGATAGAAAGAGCTGAGCCTCTGCGCCTCTGGCTGTACAACTCTCTCTCCTCTCTGGTGGAAGGAAGGACGGACTTCTCCTTGAAGGGTAAGACACCATTTATGGCCTCACCGTGCATAGGGAAAAGTGAGCTTGCTTTGGACGTGTGAAAAGCTCCCTGTGTGCAGCCAAACAGTCTATGCACCGGGGATTTCCCTACCCCCCCCCCAGTTGTCAATCTGTTAGTCTTAAAGTGCCACACAACTGCGTGTTGTGTTTTTACTGGACTGGACTAGACTAGCACGGCTATCCCTTTGGAAACCAAATTAGTGAGCACCCCTACACCTCCCCAATTTCAAGTCCTGAGGAGAACACCAGTAGGCACTGCTGCCCAGTCCTGCAGCTGGATCCATGTGAGCAGCTGCAGCCAGGTGCCCATCTTGCTTGTTTTTGTCGTCATGTGTGCCTATGTGCTGTTGCCACGTTTACAGCATGGGGATGGGGATTAAGGGTAGTTTGGAGAGGAATTTTCAAAGTAAAACATAAGGGGAATATCTTTCCAGAAACCCCTTACCCTCTGAGTCCTAATCCAGCCTGACCAATGCCAGGAAGGGTAATTCTCTGCAACCAGACAGCAGGGTTTGAATAGTCATGCAGATCTACATATTCCATTAAAAATTGCCATTAATATTTACATACCTAGGGACAATATCTACTGCTCCACCTTCTGCACTGATGATGGCTGACAATGACAGAAAACACACAGTAGTCTATTTGCCAGGGGGAAAAGAAAGTACCTACCCTGCACAAACTGGATTTTGCCAGGCTGAGTGGAAGTCAGTCACCTGGAATTTTTAAGGTTTTTTTGTTGCACAAAATACCACATTATCAGAAAAACCAACCAACCAAAAAAAAAATCAGTTCTCTGGACTAACCATAATTCATCTTCGTTGTAAGACCAGCTCTAGACATGCAAATAGTCAATGAAAAATCATGCCAGAAGGCAGTGGTTCCCAACCTCTTCTCTGCTGTGGCGCACCTTGATACCTTCAATTTTTTTGAGGCACGTCACTATATAGTCTCCAAATGAGCTCATGAATACTCATGAGCAAATCCAGAACTCAGAAAGTTTTCCAAAAAATTCCATGGCATGCCTGCTCAGGCCTGATGGCACACCCATGTGGGAAACACCCGGTTGGGAAACACTGCCATAGCAGATATTCACCTGCACTTTCTAGGGCTGACAGGCTAATTCATGACATCTTTTCTCAAGGCTTCCAGCAATCTCAAATGGCCCAGGGGAGGATGCATGGATATTTCAGGAGTTCCAGTGGCCGAGATGTGAATCCCGACCTTGAAGTTGAAAGGAAGACTGCCTCCTTCAGTGTAGAGAGGCTCACTACCATATTGGATGCAGGTGCTGAGAACACCAGAACACGGAGGGCAGTGGGTGAGTAGGCTTTAAAAATCCTGATTCTTTCTGGATGAGAGGGATACTTCCATGTCCCTGTTATGTCTGCTTCCTTTCTGCGGTGTTGACTCTTACACACATTGAGGAGCATTCTGCTTAGATCAAGCAATAAAAAATCGTAAGCTCCTTAAGACATTTTCTTTGCTTGAAGCCAGGTTCCTCAACTCATGTAAGTCAGTGTAACTCCACTAAAGGCATTGGAGCTATATAAATTTATCCAAAACCTTTTTTACTTCTCTTTTCCTTCTTCAGTCTCTGCGACTCAGGCAATTCACTGAGAAAGCAGGAGGAAGGGGCAATACATAGCCATGGAGGCCACCACTGGGAGCCAGTCAGGGACTACAGGAAGAGTGAGGGAATGGCTAGGGAGAGGGTGGCAGCTACTCAGTCAGAGCTCATCTGCATTACAGCTTCCACATGCTGTTAATGAATGAACTAATTAATGAGGTCAATGAAAGATTAATTCAAAATGGAAGAGGTGTAGAGAAGGGCTACAAGGATGATTTGTGGAATGGAAAACCTGCCTTATGAAAGGAGACTTAAAAAGCTTGGTTTGTTTAGCCTAACCAAAAGAAGGCTATGGAGAGAGATTAATACTGTCTCTAAATACATCACAGGGATAAACACCAGGGAGGGAGAGGACTTGATTATGACACCAAGGTGGGCACAAGAACAAATGGATACAAACTGTCCATGAAGAAATTTAGGCTTGAGATTAGATACAGGTTTCTAGCCATCACTGGAGTAAAGTTCTGGAATAACCTTCCAAGGGGAGCAGTAAGGGCTTAAAAAAAAAAAAAAACCTGAGCTTAATACATTTATGGAGGAGATGGTATGATGGGAGGGCCTAGTTTGGCAATAGACTGAGTTTTGACTGGTGGTGGTGGGTATGCCAGTGGCCTAAGAAGGGAGATTGGATGGGGGCGGGTTCTGAGTTATTACAGAGAATTCCTTCTTGGGTGACTGTCTCGTGAGACTTGCTCACATGCTCAGGGTTTAACTGATCACTATATTTGGAGTTGGGAAGGGATTTTCCTCCAGGGCATACAGGATAGAGCTCTGGGGTGTTTTCACCTTCCTCTGTAGCAGGGGGCCACGGCTGACTTGCTGGTGGATTCTATGTATCTTAATGTCTTTAAATCATGATTTAAAGACTTTAATAACTCAGTCAGAGGTTAGTGGTTTTTTTTTTTTTTTTTTTACAGGAGTGAGCAGGTGAATGGTTGTGGTCTACATTGTGCAGGAGATCAGACTAGATGATCATCCTGGTCTCTTCTGACCATAGAGAGTATGAAACTAAACTTCCAGGGAGCACTAAATTAGGCAAAACACAACTTTAACAAAAACTGTGTAATAAAGATTATTTAATAAAATAATAATCCCTAATAAAGCTACAGAAAAGAAGGAATAAGATGACGGCATGTTCCTAGAACAGTGGTTCCCAACCAGTGTGCCATGAGAACACCCAAAGTGTGCCGTGAGCATCCCCTAGAGCTGGAGTTAAAGTTCCCTCCCTGCTAAGTCCAGCCACCTGGGCTGTCCAGGGCTGGAAAAAGGCAGGGGTTAAAGTAAGGGGGAAGGCACCAGAACACAGATCAGGGGCCCCCTATTTTTAGGCAAGCAGCATTCTGGCCCCCTAAAAATAGAGGAAGGCACTAGAATGGGGAGTTTCAGGGATCCCCCTAAAAATAGCAGGGGCAGCCCAAATGTGCCATTCAGGTGGCTCCACTTTAAACATGGCTCTACCTTAAGCCCAGCCAGTAGAGAGCTGGAGGAGGCCAGCAATGTGTGAATCTTCCCCTGCAGGGCAGAGCAGCTTGTGTCAGCCAGCCTGCAAACAGCCCAGGTAAGGGCTTTGGGGGGGGGGGGGG